>CM066034.1:174782107-175089607 GCA_033557465.1 Ichthyophis bannanicus | reverse complement strand
TGATCCAGGAAGAACGGAATACCCCAGAGGCTCCGTTGCGAGGGGCGCGCGTCATGGGACGCCTGTATCCTCTGGCAGAACAGGACAAGGAGGTGTTTAAATCACCGAAAGTGGACGCAGCTGTCTCCGCAGTAACTAAGAAGACTACCATCCCGGTTGAGGGTAGTGCGGCCCTTAAGGACTCTCAGGACAGAAAGTTGGATGTGCTATTAAGGCAGGTGTTCGATGTCAATGCACTATCACTTCAGGCAGCTATCTGCGGGGCCTGGGTAGCCAGAGCCTGCCTGCGTTGGTCTCAACGGGTGCATGATGGTCAGGGAAGCGGATTGTCGGAGGAGGCGTCCAGGTTGGAGTCAGGGGCGGCTTATCTGGCAGATATCCATTATGACCTCATGTGCGGATTGTCCAAGAGTATGGCGTCGGCGGTGGCAGCACGGCGCTACCTGTGGCTCAGAAACTGGGCGGCGGATACTTCCTCCAAAGCTCGGTTAAGTAAACTTCCCTTTAAGGGCCGTCTGCTCTTTGGGGAAGATCTAGAGAAGTTGGTTAAGGATC
Organism: Ichthyophis bannanicus; assembly: GCA_033557465.1. Taxonomy (NCBI): domain Eukaryota; kingdom Metazoa; phylum Chordata; class Amphibia; order Gymnophiona; family Ichthyophiidae; genus Ichthyophis; species Ichthyophis bannanicus. The sequence continues at coordinate 175,089,052 of CM066034.1, read as the reverse complement.
TCGGGGAGTCCAAAGGGGGCAGGTTACCGGAGGATAAGCCCAGGACAGGGCGGACCATCCCGACGGGCAGAGGTCAGCAGCGGGATTTCCGCCGGTTCCATTCCCAGCGGTTCAGTTCCTTTCCTCGTGGACGTTTCCCTAGTAGGACTCAGGGCCTCCGGGGGTTTCGGGGAGCAGGACGGGGTTTTGGGGCTTCGTCTTCGTCCTCCTTCCCCCCCAAGAAGTCCCAATGAGATAAGGGGGGCCCAGCTGCCCTCACTTGCCGTAGGGGGGCGGTTGCAGGAGTTTTATCCTGCCTGGGTCCAAATCACGTCAGATCAGTGGGTGCTGGAAGTCATCCGAGAGGGCTATACGCTGGAGTTCCTGCGGCCAGTGAGAGAGTTCTTTGTACGGTCCCCCGGCAGGTCGCCCGCCAAGCGCAGGGTTTTACGGGAGACCGTACAAAAGCTGCTGGACCTCTGGGCCATAGTTCTGGTTCCACCAGACCAATGCGGCAGCGGTCGGTACTCCATCTACTTCGTCGTCCCGAAAAAAGAAGGCAGGGTACGGCCTATTCTAGATCTCAAGGGCGTGAACCGCTGTCTCCGGGTGTCCCACTTTCACATGGAAACTCTTCGGTCCGTTATCGTGGCGGTACAGAAGGGAGAGTTTCTCACCTCGCTAGATTTGTCCGAAGCCTACCTTCACATTCCCATATGTCCGGACCACCACAGGTTCCTCTGTTTTGCGCTTCCCTTTGGCCACTTCCAGTTCCGGGTGCTGACCTTTGGCCTGGCGACGGCCCCGCAAATTTTCACGAAGGTCATGGTAGTGGTAGCGGCGGCCTTACGGAAGGAAGGCATTCTGGTGCATCCCTATCTAGACGATTGGTTGATCAGGGCGAAGTCTCGGAGAGAGAGCGTGACGGCGATGGCCAGAGTGGTAGCCTTCCTAGGACTAGGGTGGACAGTCAATGTTTCCAAGAGTCACTTGGTACCATCGCAGAGTCTGGAATACCTGGGGGCTCGGTTCGACACGCGGGTAGGAAAAGTTTTCCTCACGGAGCAGCGGGCTCAGACCCTGCGGTTGCTAGTCGCGAAATTCCTGAAGTACGAGGTGCCAACGGCCTGGCTTTACCTGCAACTGCTGGGCACCATGGCGGCGACCATCAAAACAGTGCTGTGGGCGAGGGCGCACATGAGACCCTTGCAGGGAGCACTTCTTCGGCGCTGGTCGCATCAGGACTCGCTGTCCCGGAGGCTTCCATGCCCAGAGGAGGTTCGGCAGGCTTTGCGGTGGTGGCTAGTTCCCGACTCGCTGGAGCGCGGGAGGGATCTGGAGTCCCCAGCCTGGGTGCCTCTAACGACCGATGCCAGTCTGCTCGGCTGGGGAGCCCACTGCCAGGGCAGTTTCACGCAAGGACAGTGGAGTGTTCAGGAGCGATTGTGGCCGATCAACAGGTTGGAGCTCCGAGCGGTGACTCTGGCGTTGCAGAATTATTGCGCGGTCCTCAACGGGAAGGCAGTCCGGGTGTTTTCCGACAATGCGACGGTGGTGGCCTATGTCAACAAGCAAGGGGGAACCAGCAGCGTGGCGCTCGAAGAGGAAGCCAGCATGCTATGCTGTTGGGCGGAAGCCCACCTGCTGGATCTCTCTGCGGCGCACGTGGCCGGGATCGACAATGTTCAGGCCGATTTCCTCAGCCGGGTAAGGTGGGTCTTGCATCCTGAAGTCTTCCAGATGGTGACCCGCTGGTGGGGCGAGCCAGTTATGGATCTCATGGCAACTTTCGACTCAGCAAAGGCAAGTCGTTTTTTCAGCCGGCGGAGAGAGAGGTTGTCGGAAGGCCTGGACGCTCTTATTCAGGTCTGGCCGGTGTACCAATTGCTCTACGTCTTCCCGCCGTGGGTCCTGATCGGCCGCGTGCTGCAGCGCATAGAAAGGTTCCGGGGGCAGGTCATTCTGATAGCCCCGGACTGGCCTCGCAGACCCTGGTACGGGGACCAGGTGAGGTTGTTGGTGGCGAAACCGTGGCGTCTCCCGGCCAGGGCGGATCTTCTGTCCCAGGGTCCTCTGTTATTGCCGCATGTGGATCGGTTCTCGCTTACGGCCTGGCTCTTGAGCGTGAGCGGCTGAGCTCCCGCGGTTATTCGCCGGCGGTCGTTTCGACCTTGTTGCAGGCCCGTAGATCTACTTCGTTGGCGTATGTTCGGATCTGGAGAATTTTTGAGGCTTGGTGCGGAGCTAGGGGGTGCGCGCCTTTAAAGGCCTCTGTCCCGCAGATCTTGGAGTTCCTACAGGATGGCTTTGGTAAGGGTTTGGCAGCCGCGTCCCTGCGTGTGCAGGTGGCTGCTGTGTCGTGTTACAGGGGAAGAGTAGGAGGTCAATCGCTTGGCTCTCAGAGGGACGTCAAGCGTTTCTTGCGGGCGGTCTCCATCCTACGCCCGCCGTCTCGCCACATCGTGCCCAAGTGGCACCTCCCATTCGTCTTGGAAGCACTCGAGCGTGAGCCCTTTGAGCCTCTGTCTCAGGCGACCCTCAAGGATCTCACGCTGAAGGTGATCTTTTTGGTGGCGGTGTGTTTAGCTAGAAGAATCTCCGAGCTGCAAGCACTGTCGTGTAGGGAGCCCTACCTTTCCTTTTTTGCGTCCAAGGTGGTGCTGCGGACGGTGCCGGCTTTTCTTCCCAAGGTCGTCTCGCCTTTCCATTTGAGTCAGGACATCTCGTTGCTAGTCTTCTCGAGGGGTGCCCACGGGACGGCGGCGGGGAGGCTGCATTTGTTGGACGTTGGTCGGGCATTGAAGAAATACGTTCGGCGAACGGAGTCTTTTCGGAAGTCGGATAGACTCTTTGTGCTTTTCGAAGGTCAGAGAAAGGGCGAGGCAGCGTCCAAAGCATCTATTTCTAGGTGGATTAAAGAAGCCATTGCATCGGCGTATGTCTTGAAGGGGAAATCGGTGCTGGCAGGACTGCGTGCCCTACCTGGGCGGAGCGCCGGTCGGTGTCACCGAGTGAGATTTGTAAAGCAGCGACCTGGTCGTCTTTGAATTCCTTTGTGAAGCATTATCGGTTGGACCTCCAACGGGGGGAGGAAGTCTGTTTCGGAGCGGCTGTGCTTCAGGCTGGTTTCCATGCCCCTCCCCGTTCTTGAAGAGGTTCTTCACTGCTCTGGTACTAACCCAGAGGTTTCGGGACTAGACTGTGGACACGATCAGGAAGATGAAATTAGGCTTACCTGCTAATTGTAGTTCCTGGAGTGGACACAGTCTAGTCCCGTATCCCTCCCAGGTGTTTCGCGTTCCGAGGAGCCTGCAGCGTTGAGGGTGAATTACCGGTAAGTTCTGGGGTCCTTGCAGGGCATCCGGGTCTGCAGGGTCCTTTAGAGGCCGCATGCTTCTTCTTTTCGGGTTGCAGTTTCCTTCCTTTGGGATGAGGGAGTGGTCTGATCAGGCTAAAGTCACAGTTTGTTTAAGGGGTTGGAGCAGTTCCAGTTAGTTTATTTCTGTTATTAATTCTTACTTGTTGCTCCGGTGAATCTGCTTTGTCAGTAGGTAACTGGTGACACGGGGTGGATCCAGAGAGGATATACCAGTGATGTCACAAAAAGAAGGAGTTTCTCAGTCTCCAAGCTGCTACATGAGATGGGGAACCCAGAGGTTTCGGGACTAGACTGTGTCCCACTCCAGGAACTACAATTAGCAGGTAAGCCTAATTTCATCATAATATCAATCTGCAGCCAGCAAGTCCCGAGTCTTCCAGGACTCTAGCATGGTAAGTAGACAGAAGACACATAGAGATGAGATACCATGTTGACCTGCTTAAGGGCAAAAAGTATCATGCGTTCTTACCATGAGGACGAGCTGCAAGGAGAAAGAGCATATCCCCGATTGGGAATGCTATGGAACAAAGCAGGGAATTGGCAACTCCTTAAGCCTTTACGTAAGAGAAGACCTATGTCCTTTATATCAAAAGGAGATAGTAGAAGAAGGGAGAACCTTCTAGTCATGGGAGACATGACTAAAAAGCCTTTTCCAACCATCTAGGATAGCTGTTGGAGAAAAAACCCCATGCTCTCTAGCAAGGGCCCATAGTGGAAAGCTTCTCTGTAGAATTGCAGAGAGCATGATGCAGGAGAATGAGGAGATAGAACTGGCTGCTAGAGAGCCAGTATCTCTGCCAACTATGCTGCCAAACCCAGGGGAATGGAGATGGCAGAAATAGAAGACCAATCCAGAAAGCTTGTAGTGGAGGAGTAGCCTAGTGGTTGGGGCAATGTACTTCAGGCCGGAAGGTCGGGGGTTCAAATCCCACTAGAGGGCAGCAACCTTGGGCTGGAAGGACTGGGGTTTCTAGTCCCACAGGTGCTCCTTGTGGTCTTGGGCAAGCCACTTAACCCTCCATAGCCCATGTTCCCTGTAAAATAGTTTTCTCCAAGTTATAATACCCTGTTCAATGTAATTTCAGTTTGTTCAATGTAAAACCGCGCTGATGCAGAATAGCGCGGTATATAAGAGAATGTAAATAAATAAATAAATAAATAAATAAATAAATCTCCAAGATACATGAAAGCACTGACTTGGAGCCACTACTAAGACTAGACAGAATGTTAGTGGAGGACAAATCTGGTTGTTTGTGGACAAGAACCAGTGGACCAAACATTAAGGCTCCTGCATAGGCAGCTGCTAGCAAGACAGCAGAAAGAATCTTACTGTTCAAAAACAGAAAGAACAGACAGAACAGGAGTAGAAAACTCTGGACATGTCTGATAAGCTACCTCAAAGTAAGATTGAAACAGGGGAGGTAACTCAGAGAGGAAAACTCCGCACTGGAAAGTGACAAAAACTAGAGAGGCTGAAGAAAAAGCCCCCCAGCAAGTAATTCCGCTTTTACAGTGGTAAGAGGGTGAAGAGAATGGAGCTGAAGAAGACTTACCAAGTAGTAAGTCTATAGAAAGGAAAAATACATGCTGGCACAGGAACTATCATTTGATAGTGGTCAGACCTCTTTCCCTAGCAGGAAAAGAGGAGAAACCTGTGACCTATAGGCATGAACATCCTGACAGCTCATAGAAATATAGAAAAAAATGGATGTCTTTTGGAAAGAGATCCATGTGTAGGGGTTAGAGTGAAGCAGTGGATTGCCTCTATTGAGAAGAAGCAACTGTAGATTCTAACCCCAAGAGCCACAAGCATCTGATGATGATTGATCAGAAACCCTGCAGGTGCTGGGTTTGCTGAGCCTGGTGAGAGGTTAGATTCTTCAGACCAGGACGATGCCTCCCCTGTTGGGGAACATCTGTATGATGGGCAAGTGATGAATAAAACCTTCTTCTCCTGTGGGAAGAAAGTTTGGTAGGACATTTCCTACCTACTGGGACAGAAGGTGTAGAACAACCCTTAGGAACAGGTAAATCAGTGGACAACCGAGTAACCTGACGTAAAGACTCCTTGTTGAAAAGATTTTCTCCAGTGCAAGGAGTATGTCCCAGCCGTTGTTGTGCCCATTTGTCCAAGTCTGAAGCTTGGAGCCAGGCTCTACGTCGTGCCCCTATAGCTATAGCAGAAGTCCTGCTAACAGACTCAAAAGAGTCTAGGGAAGCACGAGAAAGAAATCAAGAGATATTCTGGATATGCTTAAGCAGTGAGGAATAGTCTGTACTCCTGGAATCTGGAAGGAAAGGAGTCAAAAGATGTAATTGCTTTGTGACCTCCTCAAGAGAAAGACTCATATAAAAAAATATATGAGAGAATTCTTGCAGAAAGCATAGATGTCTGGAAGGTTTGACGTCCAAAGGCATCTAGTGTCTTAGACTCACGACCTGGCGGATAAGAAGAGTGCTTTTTCTTACTCTTTACCCGCCTCATTGCTGATTCCACTACTATGGAATGATGAGGAAGTTGAGTCTTTTGAAACCCTGGAGAGGGGGACACCTGATATAAGAGATCAGTTGCCCTGGGAGGTGGGGGTACCCTTAAAGGTGTTTCCCACATTCCTAGAAGGAGATCCTGCAAGGAATGATGCAAAGGAAGCATTATGTTGTCCTTTGCTTTGGTAGAAACAGAGCCTTGTGCAGGATCATGTCCTGGAATAGGAATGGCAAGGGATCTTGCTATATCCAGGAGGAAACTCTGAAAAGAGGGATCCCAAACAGGAATCTCCCTTGGACAGGTTAGATCTAAAGAACTAGCCTGAGCACCCAAAGAGTTATCCAAATATATAGGAATAGAAGATCCTGCAGAGTGCAGTGTGGAATGCTTAAGGGATGGTTGCTGGTACTGGCTGTCAGGAGCAGCAACCGTCCTTACCACATTGTGCATGCCAGGTATCGACTCCAAGCTTGGAATAGAATGGAGCGATCCTGTTGAAAAAAAGCATGGCAGGAGTTGGCCACGATGCTACTGCGGATACCGGTACCAATGGCAATACCGGTACCGATGTCGGAGTTGAGCCCGACAAAGACATCGGAGCAGTCATCGGTGACAGTTCAACCGGTACCGAGGTAACCGAAAACCTCCGGCTACTATCCTTGGTACCGAAGCACCAGTATCGATCGGTGTCGGTACCAAAACCTATTGGTACCCAGTCTTCTAGACTAGAGATTGATTCCAAACTCGGCATCGAGGGCAGAGAGCCTGATAAGCGAAGCATGGAAGGCACCGACTATAAGGGTAATGAGGACATCGGTACCGACTTCGGTACCGTGTCTGATACCAGTGAAGGAAGGTCAACCAGTGGCAACTCAATCAGCCTCGGGGGAACCGAGAGTTGCGGATCCGAGTCATCGGAACCGAGCCTTCGGTACCGCCGTGAGACGGTACCAAGGCGAGTCGGTACCCAGTCCTCCAGACTCGGCATCGAAGGAAGCGAGGCTGTCGATGCACATCTGGAGGGTACCGACGTCAGTGGTAGTATCGGTGTTGGTACCGATAATGGAAAGTCAATCTGGGAAGTATCCACCGGTCCCGAAGGCACCGAGGACGCCAGATGATGATCCCTGGTGAGGAGTGTTTCATCCAACACCAGATGCCGGGGTATCGGTACCGCTCGAAGCGGATGCCACCACCGAACACGGCTTAGGTATGTTCTGTGGGGGGTGAACCCCAGGAACAACCTAAAACCCCTTATACGCTTTGGAGACCGAAGACTCCCACTGGGGTTTTGAAGCCAGTGGGCCGTCGAGGGCAAGGCCAGAGCCGTCTACATGCTGTGCATGAGACCTACCACTCGAGGACTGGCTAGTCTTAACAGACTGTTTGTGGGTTACCTGATCCTGTGTGGAAGAAGAAGGGGACGGTGCCCCGAAGTTGGAGGGCAACCGTGTATCGAGGGAACCTCGATGTTGAAGACGTCTTCTCACCAAACTGTTGTCAGGACCCAAGCAGGTTAGACACCGACTTCGAGGGTCTAAAAATAAAGTTGAACTGCCACAGTCTGAACATTTCTTGGAGAAAGTGTCTGGCGGTTCCATGAAGGAAAAAGAAGAGGCCTAAAAGGCCTAAGAGACCGTGGGACACTATGAAGAAAAAATATCCCGTGGAAAAGGAAGATTTTACAAGAAAAGAAAAGAAAAGACCGGCGGTACCGGTGGCATCAGGAAGACAGCCGCGACAAGAAAACTAAGAAATAAGAACAAGAATTTTCTGTGGTGACAGGAGGACGTCCTGCTGGCTCCGCGGAAAAACGAAAACTGAGGAGAGGCAGTTGGGAAAGGCGGGAAGGCAGCACGCAGGCGTGCTGGGATGCTTCCAAAAGCTCTTGATTGGACGCTGGGAAGCGTTCCCGCGCAGACTCCGTCGGTACCGACGTACCCATATGTGAAGACTCATTCCTGATTGTTCCTGGAGATAAGGGAATACCATTATTTGCCCATCTATGAGGGCAATATGAGTATAATGCGTTCTTTGTTCAGCGTAAGCTCCAATGAAGTATTGGGAATTAGAAGGAATGCACTAGACAAGGACAGACTGCAGTGAAAAGAAATGCATCCCTGTTGGAAGAGTTCCACTGGAGATGTGGAACAACTCAGGGAATTAAGCAATTCTTTATGCTTTCATGTGATCTAAACCCTGGTTCATTTTCCCTAAAAGGAAATTTTAAGGAAGATGGTAAAGTAGGAAAAAAACCCGGTCATGGGGGAGCATGACTGGGCAAGCCTTTCAACCATCTGGAAGTTACCCACCAGGAATGGCTCTGAGGATCTCTAGCAAAGGCCCATAGTTGCAGAGCTTTTTGTAGAATTGCAGAGAGCATGTTGTAGGTTGCCCAGGTGAGATCTGGTTGTTTAATTACCAGTGTGCAACCTAATCTATTCTGTGGGAGCCAAAGAATTGAAGATGGCTAAGAAATGCAGACAGGCTGGTTGCCTGCAACGGTAAATTGTCCAAGTAGGTTTTGGAACCTCTCTTGGAATTATGTGTTATTAAGGCAGCAGAAGAAGTTAGGTCCTATAGATTGGAAAAGGACCGACAGACCGAATTAGAAGTGATAAAGTCTCACTTATGGTCTGATAAGCTGTCTTAAAAGAAATATTTGAAAGATTGTAGAGGGGAGAAACTCTGTATGGAAATTACTTACTGGAGTAGGTATTGGGGACAATCCTATGGCTTAAAGGTAAGCCCTCCAATCAAATAGTATCACTCTTAGATTGAAAATCTCAACTAAGAGGGATAGGAGTAAAAACAGAGTTGGGAAGACTTACAATTTGGTAAGTCTCTGAAAAGGGTAGAGCTCCCCAGCAGTGAAAAGTATGAGATATTCTCGTACAGGACAACTGCCAAGGTGAAAGGCATAGCATACCTTGTAAGTAGTTGTAACTCCTCGGTTTACTTTTAAAAGGAGAGGAGAAACTTGTTACCTGTAGGGCATGATTATCCTCAATAGGTGTAAGAGCTGAAGGATGGACTGCTCTTAGCAAGACAGTCATGCCTAAAGTAGAGGATTAAGGCAGTCAATAAGGATGAGAAGAACTGTAAATGCTTCTGTAGTCAAGAAGTAGTGGTTCTGAAACTCAACAGGAAAAAAAGATTTAATGAAATAAAAAATCAGAAACCCTGCGACTGCTGAGTTTGCTGAGCCTGTTGAGACTTTGGTTTTCTTAGCCTGGTATGATGTTGCCCTTCTTTGGAAACATCTGTATGATGGGTAGAAGATGAATAAAACTTTTTCCCCTTAAGAGAATAAAGTTTGTTAGGAGATTTTTACTAGCTGGGGTAGAGGAAAGTTTTGACAATCCTCTGAAAGCAACAAGAAGTAATTAGATCTTACCTGCTAATTATTGTTCCTGAAGGAACGACAGTCCAGTCCCTTTACTTTAGGGTTACGCAACCCTTCCAGCAGCTTGGAGGCTGAGCCCAACCTTTTTGGGGGTGGAGCGGTATATATACCACTGGTGCCACCCACCAACTCCAGTAACCTACTGCAAAAGCAGACTTGAAACAAACATTCCAAAATATCATAAATGAAAAACACTCTAAGCCAAGCGTATTTTTTTTTTTTTTTTTTTTTTTTTATATACAGGCGTAGACGAAAGAGAGAATGAAAAACCAACGAGAAAGAATGAGGGGGGGGGGTCAAGGGCGGAAGCCGAATGCCTGCTACTGCCCGGTCCTCCCACCCCAGTGACCCTCCAGATAGGCCTGTGTCCGCCCTCGAGCCGGAGTCCGACCCTGAAAACAAACGTCCGGAATGGCAACCTCGGGAGGGAACAGGGACTGGACTGTCGTTCCTTCAGGAACAATAATTAGCAGGTAAGATCTAATTACTTCTTCCTTATCGTCACTCCAGTCCAGTCCCTTTACTTTAGGGAAGTACCAGAGCAGTACCCGCCCGGGTGGGATTCGCCATTCCGGAACATAGAACCGCATGCGCAAACCTGGAGTCCGTAGCACTCTGCACGTCCAGTCTATAGTGCTTGGTAAAGGAGTGCAGGGAGGACCAGGTCGCCGCTCTACAGATGTCCAGCGGGGGAACCAAACTGAACTCCGCCCAAGAGGTGGCCTGCGCCCTAGTTGAGTGGGCGCGCAGCCCTCCTGGAACTTGCTTCCCCTTGAGGATATAGGCGGAGGCAATCGCTTCCCTGATCCATCTTGAGATTGAGGCTTTGGCCGCCGCTTTCCCCTTATGGGGACCCCCAAACTGAACGAACAGTCGCTCGGACTTCCTGAAGGGGGCTGTGCAGGAGAGGTAACGCTTTAATGTCCTGCGTACGTCGAGTAGGAGGAGCCTACTATCTCCCCCTCCGAGCTCATCCGCCGGAAGGGACGGGAGAGTGATCGATTGGTTGACATGAAAGGGGGAGATGACCTTAGGCAAGAACGAGGGGACCGTCCTAAGAACTACCTTATCTTTGAGAAAGTACAGAAAGGGCGGCCGAGAAGACAGGGCTTGTAATTCGGAGACCCGCCTGGCCGAGCAAATGGCCACCAAAAAGACTGTCTTCAGAGTCAGATCCTTCAAGGAGGCCTTCTTCAATGGTTCGAACGGCTCCGTGACTAGTGCGTTTAGTACCAAGTTGAGGTCCCAAGGGGGGATGACCGATCTCCTCTGCGGACGGAGCCGTCTGACCGCTTTCAGGAACCTGGAAACGTCCGCGTGTGCTCCTAAAGGCTTCCCGCAGACCTTACCCCTATAGCAGGAGATGGCCGCCAATTGGACCCGGAGGGAGCTATGTGCTAGGCCCTTGTCGAATCCGGCTTGCAAAAATTCCAGGACCTCCGGGATCGAGGAAGCCAGAGGTTTCCTCCGGCGCTCTGCACACCATGCCTCGAAGATGCGCCACACTCTCACATAGGAGAGGCAAGTTGAGCGCTTCCGAGCGCTCAACAAAGTGGTGATTACTGCCGCCGAGTAGCCGCGCTTCAAGAGCCGTGCCCTTTCAATAGCCAAGCCGTAAGCGAGAATCGATCCACGTGTGGCATCTGGACTGGACCTTGTTTCAGAAGGTCCCTCCTGTTGGGGAGCCGCTAGGGGCGGTCGGCGATCATCCTTACCAGATCCGCATACCAGGGGCGACGGGGCCAGTCCGGGGCAATGAGGATTACTATGCCCTGGTGAGCTTCTATCCGCTGGATGACTTTCCCTATCAGCGCCCAAGGGGGAAAGACATAAAGGAGACCCTCCGAGGGCCACTTCTGGGCCAGAGCGTCTAAGCCTTCGGACATCCTTTCTTTCCGTCGGCTGAAGAATCGGCTGGCCTTGGCGGATGAGAACCGCGCCATGAGGTCCATGACTGGGGGGCCCCAAAGAGCTACTATCTGGTCGAAGATTTCCTGATGTAGTTCCCACTCCCCGTGGTCTATCTTGCACCTGCTGAGGTAGTCGGCGGTGATGTTGTCCGTGCCGGCCACGTGCTGTGCTGAGAGTGCTTCCAAGCGATGTTCTGCCCACTGGAACAGTGTGTCCGCCTCCTTTTCCAAGGCTGGACTGCTGGTGCCTCCTTGATGATTGATGTATGCCACCGCGGTGACATTGTCGGAAAGTACCCGAATCGCCTTCCCTAGCACTAAAGACTCGAGAGCCTTGAGTGCCAGGGTGACTGCCCTCAATTCCAGCCGGTTGATAGGCCACTGAGATTCCAACGTCGTCCAACGCCCCTGGACAAACTGGTCCTCGCAATGTGCTCCCCAGCCTGCTAGGCTGGCGTCCGTCGTCAACAGCAACCATTGTGGAGGTTCGAGGGGCATACCGCGATTGAGGTTCTTTGGACACCTCCACCAGTGGAGGGACTGCTTGGTTCGAGGGGCGCAGGGCAGCTGAAGGAACAAAGGGTGCTGTTGAGGGGACCATCGACGCAACAGGGATCGCTGTAAAGGACGCATGTGCGCCCTGGCCCACGGGACTACCTCTATGGCTGCCGCCATGGTTCCCAGGAGTTGCAGGTAATGCCACGCCGAAGGAAGGCGCCTGGACATGAACTGCGTGACTAGGATCCTTAGGTCCCTCACCCTTGTGCTGGACAGGAAAACCCTGCCCCTGCCTGTGTGGAACCTTGCTCCGAGATACTCGAGCTCTTGGGAGGGTACCAGACTGCTCTTTGCGCGGTTGATGACCCACCCCAAGTCCTCCAGCACCTGTATCACTCTGGCTGTTGTCCAGCGACTTTCCTCTTCCGACTTTGCCCGAATGAGCCAGTCGTCCAAGTAGGGGTGCACCAGGATTCCCTCCTTTCGTAGTGACGCCGCTACTACAACCATCACCTTGGTGAACGTCCTTGGCGCGGTCGCTAGACCGAAGGGCAGCGCCTGAAACTGAAAATGGCCCCGAGGAACCGCGAATCTCAGGAATTGTTGATGAGATTTTCTGACGGGGATATGCAAATAGGCCTCTGTCAAGTCCAGTGCTGTTAGGAACTCGCCGTCCCTTACGGCCGCTATGACCGACCGAAGGGTTTCCATCCTGAAGTGTGGCACCTTGAGACATCGATTGACCTGCTTTAGATCCAGGATTGGACGAAAGGTCTCCTCCTTCTTTGGGACCACGAAGTAAATCGAGTACCGACCTGTACCGACCTGGCCTGGAGGGACGGGCACCACGGCCCCGAGCTGTAAGAGACGGGACAGTGTAGATTCTATAGCGGCTCTTTTTGTTGGGGAGCCGCAAGGAGACTGAACAAATGCTGGAGGTATTTGCTTTGCAAATTCGAGAGCGTAGCCCTCTCGGATCACCTCCAGAACCCATTGATCGGACGTGACCCGGGACCAGGCGGGAAGAAAGAGCCTCAGGCGACCGCCTATCGGCATTCCGCCCTCCTGGACCCCCGGACTCTCATTGTTGTTTCCTGGGGCCCGTGGAAAAGGAGGAGGCGGAGAAACCTCTGCCCGCCCCCCGAAAACCTCGGGAGCTTTGTCCTCTACCGGGAAAACGACCCCTAAGAAAGGGGTTCGGTCTTGTCGAGCGAAACCTCCGGGGGTCCCTAGGTTGGTTCCGTGCTGGGGTTAAGGGCCGCGCTTGTTTCGGCCTGTCCTCCGGAAGCCTGCCGCCCTTGGATTCGCCCAGGTCCTTTACCAGCTTATCTAAGTCCTCACCGAATAACAGCTTCCCTTTGAAGGGAAGACGACTCAGGCGAGTTTTGGAGGAAGCATCGGCCGCCCAATTCCGTAGCCACAAATAGCGTCTGGCTGCTACCACCGAGGCCATGTTCTTAGCTAAGCTGCGGATGAGGTCATACTGACTATCCGCCAGGAAGGCCGTACCGGATTCCAACCTCGCTGCGTTGGCCAATGATCCTTCGGCGGAAACCTCCTCTGCCTGGAGTTGCTGAGCCCACCTCAAACAGGCCCGCGCTACCCAGGCCCCTGAGACTGAAGCTTGTAAGGCCAGAGCGCTGACATCAAAGGCTTGTTTTAGGAGCGTGTCCAATTTCCTATCCTGGGGATCCCTTAGCGCCGCGCTGCCCTCAACTGGGATAGTAGTTTTCTTTGTTACTGCTGAAACCGCCGCATCCACCCTGGGGGACTTCAGCAGCTCTTTGTCCGATTCAGGGAGAGGGTAGAGGCGGGACATGGCCCGGACCCCTCTTAACCCAGACTCAGGCTGATCCCATTCCTCCTGTATCATCTGACGTACCACTCTGTGGACTGGAAAAACTTTCTGGGACTTCCTGATGGCCTGGATTAAGGGATCCTCCAATGCCTCCTCTTCCCCTGGGGTATCTGAGGCTACATTGAGAGCTTTCAGGGAATCATTAATTAGAGCAGGCAGCTCCTCTCGTCGGAACACTCTAATTATGCGAGCCTGGTCCTCCTCAGGGATCTCCCCTTCTTCCAGCTCCTCCTCTTCCTCCTCTAATTCCTTTTCAGAGACCTCCTCCTCTAGGGTGCCCTGGGAAAGGGAAGAGAGAGGTTCCTCATGCAGCAGCCTGGGGCGCTTAGGGGGTATTCCTGAGTCCTGAACGCTTGCCCTCAGGGGTCTGGCTACTCTGCCTTCGGATGTCGAGCCCCCCTCTCCTGTCGCAAGCCCCTGTCTGCGCATGCAATAGGCCTGGTGTAATAAAAGCACGAAGTCAGGGGAAAAGAAGTCCCCGACTGCCCCCTCCCCAGGGGGAAGGGAGGAGGGGGGGAGCGGAGGAGGGGGGGAGCGGAGGAGGGGGTGCTTCCGAGTGAGAGGGAAGGGATAACTGGGACACTACTTCCCCCTCCATAGGATCCGAGGACCCCTGGGATGACTGGGCCATAGAAAGGCTGATTTCTTGTTCTATTGAGGTGGCTACTGCAGCGCAGCCTCTGCAGACTCCTGCCTCAGATGCAGTACCCCTACGTGTGCCACAAGATGGGCACCTTGACTTGCCAGTCATGCTATCTAGAGGATAACTTAAAATAAATTTTCAACTTTAAACTTAAAATAAAATTCCAATGAAAATATATATAATTAAAATTCCCTCTAAAACTTCCTGCACTGCTCTCTCCAGGAGCAAGGATAAGGCAGCGAAATCTCCTTAAACCACTGGGGAATAGACAAGAATTAAAGCAAACTGAAGTTAAACAAAAAAGAAAACAGCAATTACAATCTCCCTAGAGCCAATGGGCTGAGTACTTGCGATTTGTTTGTATGCTTCTCTTCCAGCTCCTCTGCTGTTACCCGGACTGGAGCTGCGATTCCTGCACCGTTGGCTCAACACGTGGCAGGCCGCGGCCACGTGGAGCTCAGAACGGAGGGATGCGGCTGGTCTTAGCGCCTCTCTGGAGCCTCCGGCTGAAGAGAGGGACAGAGGAGGACGAGTGCTGCTTTACCCGCTCGCGGTTGTTCACCTGCGCTGCGATCGCGTCTCCGGAGCTCGCCCCTGCACTCGGCTGACTCGGGGGGGGGGGGGGGGGGGGGGCCGCGGTAAAGGCTGAGCGCCGCAGACCGCTCCTCCGCTTCGCGTCTCCTCCAGCGCTCAGCCACCGGGGAGGGCTTCGGCGCGAGGACGCAGGCCTTCCGGAGAGTTGAAGAGGAGCCGCAGCAGGCCTGGTCAGCAGCGAGAGGCTTCTGATTCCCCTGCTCGCTGCTGTAAGCAAAATGTTAACACCTCCGTTCCTCGGCCCGGGCCGGGGGGGGGGGGGGGGGGGGAGAAAAAACAGCAAACAGTAGAGAAGGAAGATTGCCTAAAGAAATAAATATATAAATGAATGAAAATTAAATTAAAATTAGTAAGATTTAGCCAAAATTAAAAGAAGGTAAGACTCCAGTAAGCCCTAGGCTTACGGAACCCTCCAGCTGCTTGGAGGCTGAGTATACTGGAGTTGGTGGGTGGCACCAGTGGTATATATACCGCTCCACCCCCAAAAAGGTTGGGCTCAGCCTCCAAGCTGCTGGAAGGGTTGCGTAACCCTAAAGTAAAGGGACTGGACTGGAGTGACGATAAGGAATATCAGTGTTTAACTGATTAGCTTGAAATACAGCATCCTTGTTAAAGAGATTTTCACCAGTACAAGGAGTATTTCCCAGCTTTTCTTGTACCCATTTGTCCAAGTCTGAAGCTTGGAGCCAGGCCATGCGTCGTGCTCCTATGGCTATAGCAGAAGTTCTGCTAATAGACTCAAAACAGTCCAGGGAAGCACGATGAAGGAATTTAGAGACATTTTGAGCATGACTGACTAATATTAAAAAGTCTGCTCTTTTATGTAATTGAAGAAAAGGGTTCAAAAGCTTTAAGTTCTTTGTGACCTCTTCAAGAGATAGTCCCATATAGAAAATATATGAGATAATTCTTGCTGAAAGCATGGATGCCTGGAAGCATCGACGTCCAAAGGCATCTAAAGTTCTAGACTCACGACCTGGCGGATAAGAAGAGTGCTTCTTTGCACTCTTAATACACCTCATTGCTGATTCTACAACAATAGAATGATGAGGAAGTTGAGTCTTTTGAAAACCTGGAGAAGGTGGCACCTTGTATATGGAGTCAAGTGTCTTAGAATGTGGTGATACCGTTAAAGGAGTTTCCCACGTCTTTAAAAGTAGATCTTGTAAGATCTGATGCAAAGGAAGCATGATTACCTCCTTTGGAATCCAGGGGGATTGCAGGGTCTCTGAATCCCCTGGCAAGGATTCTTTACCAGGTACAGAAATGGCAAGTAGCTTTGCAGAAAAGTTTGCAAAGAAATCTCCCCTGAGGAGGACCCTCTAAAATGAGGGGTAAATGCTAGACTTGTTAAAGATTCAGCCTTGGTACCGATGGATTCATCCCAGTCCTCGGGATCGGAAGACCTGAAAGGATGAAGCATCGGATTTTCCTTAAAGTGATGTCTTCAGTACCCCCGAGGTCGGTACTGAGACGAGTCGGTACCGAATCATCCATGCTAGAGATCGATTCCAGGCTCGGCATCGAAGGAAGCGAGTCTGTCGAAGTAAGCATGGACGGTACCGACACCGATGCCCATGTCGATACTGGAGGAACGGTCTGCAGCAACTCTAGCAGTACCGAAGTAGCCGAGAGCGCTAGACTGCGATCATCGGTGAAAAGTGAAGTAGCCGATGCCAGGGTGTCGGTACCGCTCGAAGCGGCCACAACCACCGAGCATGGCCCAGGTATGTTCATAGAGGTAAAAATCCCGGGAACAACCTGAAGCCCCGTTAATGCTCTGGAGCCCGAAGACTCCCGCCGGGGCTTTATTGCCAAAATGTCCTCGAGGGCAAGGCCTGAGCCATCTTGATACTGGGAAGGAGATCTACCACTCGAGGACTGGCTAGTCTTTACAGACTTTTGTTTGTTTACCTGATCCTGTGGAGATATTCTAGCTGGTAACATCGAATGCGATGTGAACCGGGTATCGAGTTGAGCTCGATTCTGAAGATTTCTTCTGTTTGAGCTCCAGCAGGAAAGACACTCCAATGGACAATGGTCAGGACCCAAACATTTTAGACACCAAGTATGGGTGTCTGAAAATATATATGTACCGCCACACTTTGAGCATTTCTTAAGGGTAGTGGCTGGCTTTTCCATAATGGAAAGATAGAGGCCTAGTGGCCTATAAACGGTCAGACACTAAACAGGAAAAATTTCTGAAGGAAAGAAGAAATTCTTTAGCAAAGAGAAAGAAAAGCACCGGCGGTACCGGTGGCGTTGAGGGAAGGCAGACGCGACCACAAAAAAGAAAGAATAAAAAGAAGAATTTTCTGCGGTGACAGGAAAGAGTAGTTACTCACCTGTAACAGGTGTTCTCCAGGAGCAGCAAGAATCAGTCCTCACATATGGGTGACATCGACGTCAATGGAGCCCTTGCGGAGCATTTCCCCAGATTCCAATGAAAGCCTTTGGGACTGCAGGCACGCATGCGCATTTCCCTTCCCACCTAAAGGTGCCATCTTGTTCAGTCAAATGACATAGCTAAAAACAGCACACAAAAATGTAAAAATAAACTATATACAACTGCAACTCCCAGGGGAGGAGGGAGGGTTGAGGACTGATTCCTGCTGCTCCTGGAGAACACCTGTTACAGGTGAGTAACTACTCTTTCTCCAGGACCAAGCAGGAAGTCAGTCCTCACATATGGGTGACTCCCTAGCTCTGGGCTACCAAGAACCCAGGCTGAACAAGAGAACTCCCTCTAGTCCCAGCATCAAAGGCTTTTCACTGACAGAACCTCCACCGGTAGCCCAACGGAGGGCTGGAGGGCAGGAGTTGCCTAAACCTCAAAGAGATTCCGGAGTACTGCCTGGTCAAAAACACTGTCCCTACCGGACTCCCTCTCCAGACAGTAATGGGCCGCAAATGTCTGGCTTGAGGACCAAGTTGCAGCCCTGCAGATGTCTACCAACGGTACAGAGCAGAGATGAGCCACTGAGGCAGCCATTGCCCTGACACGATGGGCCGTGACCTGACCCTGCAAAGGAAGGTCAGCGGCCCTGTAAGCCCAGGTGATACAGTCAGTCACCCAGATGGACAAGGTACGCTTGGAGAGAGCTAACCCTAAATTATTAGGGTCAAAAGATATGAAGAGCTGAGTAGCCCTTCTATGTTCCTGCGTATGGTCAAGGTAGAAGGATAAGGCCCTCCTCCAGTCCAGGGTATGCAGAACTGCTTCAGCCTGGCTTGCATGAGGCCTAGGGAAGAATGTTGGAAGAACCACCTCTTTGTTAAGGTGGAAGGAGGAGACAACTTTTGGGAGGAACTTTGGATGAGTCCTAAGGACTACCCTGTTCCTATAGAAGCGTGTGTAAGGGACCAGGGCATGAAGCTCACTCACTCGCATGGCCGAGGTTAGGGCTACAAAAAAAGAGTGTCTTCCAGGACAGGAAGCATAGAGGGCAAATAGCCATTGGCTCAAAAGGTGGGCGAGTCAGTTGCTGCAAGACCACATTCAACTCCCACTCAGGAGCAGGAGGACGGATGGGAGGCTTGAGCAATAGCAAGCCTCTGAGAAACCAGGACACCAAGGGGTGAACCGACAGAGAATGTCCTTCCACTAGTGAGTGGTGAGCTGCTAGAGCTGAGAGGTGGACCCGAACAGAATTGGACTTAAGTCCCTAATTAGATAAGTGCAGCAAGTACTGAAGCACTACTGGTACAGTACAGGAGAAGGGATCCTCTGTACGAAGCTGACACCACACAGAAAACCTTTTCCATTTGAGAGCATAGGTTTTCCTAGTGGACTGTTTCCTAGAGGATAGGACAACCTCTTCCACTTCTGGAGGTAGGCCCCAGGGAGCTAAAACTATCCTTGCAGCCTCCAGGCCATCAAATTTAGGGCTTTGAGATTGGGATGCAGAAGGGAACCCTGATCCTGAGAGAGAAGGTTGGGTTGCAACCCCAGAGGCAGTGGAGGATCCACTGCCAGCTGAAGTAGAAGTGGAAACCAAGGCTGTCTCGGCCACCTGGGAGCTACCAGCAGGACCGAGGCCTTGTCCTGTAGAATCTTGAACAGGGTTCGGGCCACCAAGGGCGTGGGAGGAAACGCATACAGGCATCAGAAAAGCATCTGCCGCCAGCCGCAGAGGATGCGGATGTCTGGAGCAGAACTTTGGCAGATGTTTGTTCAGTGGACTGGCAAACAGATCTATGGATGGAAGTCCCCATCTCAGGAAAATCCTCTGAACCACCAAAGGATGGAGCTGCCACTCGTGGGGCTGCAGAATCCTGCTCAACCTGTCGGCCAGTTTTCCTGGCCGGGGAGGTACACAGCCTTGAGGAGCATGTTGTGCTTGAGAGCAAATAAGCAAAGGTCCTGTGCTTCCTGACAAAGGAGCCTGGACCCAGTTCCGCCCTGCTTGTTCACATAAAACATGGCTACCTGGTTGTCTGTTTGAACTAGGACAGACTGATGAGTCAGGGTAGGAGAGAAAGTCTTGAGGGCTAACCGAATAGCCCTGAGTTCCAGTAGATTGATCTGCTGTGCAGCTTCCCAGGGAGACCATAGGCCCTGGGTGCACTTGCCTAGACAATGTGCTCCCCAGCCCTGCAGGAAGGCGTCCGTAGTCAAGACCACTGTGAACCGAGGAATCACAGCAGATTGGGTGGGTGCAACCACCAGTTGAGGGAGTTCAGAAATTGTCTGGACACCCTTATCCTGTCTCTGAGGTTGCCTGTGGCCTGTGACCACTGAGTCCGAAGGCACCACTGTGCAGGCCTCATATGGAGCCTGGCATTGGGGGTCACAAGTACTGTCGAAGCCATGTGACCAAGAAGCCTCAGGCAGAGTCTGGCGGAGACCAGTGACCTGCTGAGAAACTGGTTTGCTAAGTCCATCAGTCTTTGGGCTCTGTCTTCTGGCAAGAATGCCTTTGCCAGTAGAGAGTCCTACCTTGCTCCTATGAACTCCAAGTTCTGGAAGGGGAGCAAAGTGGACTTTGCGAAGTTTATTACAAATCCCAAGCTTTGAAGAAGGGCAATAGTTCTGAGGATGGCCTGTCGGGCCTCCTGGCACGTCTGGCCCCTTATGAGCCAGTCGTCCAGATAGGGGAAGACAAAGATTCCCTGATTTCTTAGGTAGGCCGCCACCACTGCCAGGCATTTGGTAAAAATCCTGGGAGCGGAGGTGAGGCCCAAAGGCAGCACTCTGTACTGATAATGGTTTCCTCCCACAATGAACCTGAGGTACGTTCTGTGGTCTGGATGAATGAGGATGTGAGTGTACGCATCCTTTAGATCTAAAGAGCATAGCCAATCTCCCTGCTGGAGGTAGGGCAGAAGTGTTCCAAGAGTAAGCATCTTGAACTTTTCCTTCTCTAGGAATTTGTTGAGATTTCTGAGGTCTAGAATAGGCCGAAGGCCACTGGTTCTTTTGGGTACCAGGAAATACCTGGAGTAGAACCCTTGACCTTGCAAGTGGGGAGGCACAGGCTCCACTGCCCTGTCCACCAACAGAACTTGGAGCTCCAGAAGGAGAAGATCTGTGTGCAGGGGAGGCCTTGGAGGGTCCCCTGGAAAGTATGGAGGAGGCAGTTGTTGGAAGTGTAGTAGATAGCCCTTGTGGACTATACTTAACACCCAACTGTCTCCAGTGATGAGTGGCCACTGGTGGGCAAACAGGGCGAGACGACCTCCTGTGCAGAGTTGGGAGAGCAGGGACGGAGAGGCTATGCCTAAGGAGTCAAATACCCCCACACCCTGCTGAGTGGGAGCAGGGGCCGGAGGCTTGGGGGTCCTCTGCCTACGGGGCCCATTACCCTGCCCCTTGGCTTGCTGACCATGAGGGGCAGCTTGGAAGCCTGGTATTGTGGGTACTGTTTGTAGGCAGTGCCCTTCCTTGGGTAAAAGGGCTTTTTACCCAAGCCCTTCTTTTTGTGAGAAGGGGCAGAAGTCTTCCTAGACAGCCTTGTCCTTGTGAGGTGCTCGGTCTCGAGCTGTGCTGCCTTCTCGGTCATGGGCTTGCCAAAAAGGTTCTTACCTCGGCAAGGGACATCGACCAACTTGTCCTGAACCCATGGCTCGAGGTCCGATGACTGCAGCCATGCCTGGCGTTCAGCCACGATGCCGGCTGCCGCAACACGGGCCGAAGCCTCGAAGCCATCGTGGGACATAAACTTGGAGCATTCCCGGATCTCCGAGGACAAGGACTTGAATCTCTGCAAGGGTTCCCCAGAGAGACCAGCTCCTTGGCCAGGTCTCGCAAGTACATGCCCATGTACAGCTGGTAAGACTGGACACGACAAGCAAGCATCGAGCCCTGGAAGCACTTTCTACCAAAACCATCGAGGTTCTGGGCCTCCCTGCCAGGGGGCACCGCGGAGTGCATCTTCTGACTTTTCAGGCGATGCATGGTCAATTCCACCACCATGGAATGGTGTGGTAGCTGCGCCTTTTGAAAGCCAGGACTCTTCCGGAGTCGATAAATCGAATCGACCCGCTTGCTTAGAACCGGTGCCGAGGCCGGTGCCTCCCACATGCGGAACAGGAGCCATTCCAGCATCGGAGGAACTGGAACAGTAAAGGCCTCCTTCGGAGGAGAACTGTACTGTAGGGCCTTGAGCTCCTCAGCTCCTCCTCGGGGTCCGCAGGGATAGCCAACGCGGTGGCCATATCCCGGACGAACTACGAGAACCGGGTATCCTCCGGGGAGGGGGGGGATCTACTCCGGGGCTCAGACTGCGGTGAGTCCGACGGGACACACCGAGTCCGGAAGGTGTCGGGGGACTCCTCGTCCTTTGTCTCCCAGGCGGACTCGTCCGATGAGGAATCAGGGTCCGACCGCGCGGGGCCTGTGAGCACCCGCCCCGACGCCGAGGGCACCGGCGTCAACGCCCTCGGTCCCGAACGGGAGGTCGAGGGAGACCGCGACCGAGGTCGACCTCGAGCCTTTATGGTCTCGAGTATCGGCTCGGTCTCCGGGGTCGACTTCGATGTCGATGTCCTGGTGGTCGGGGCAGATGTGCCAGACAGGCTGGCATCAGTGCCAGCTGCTGTTCCATGAAGGCAGACAGTCTGCTCTCCAAGGCTGTCAGCCTGAGACCCAGTTCAGGAGACTCAGCAGCCCCCGACTCAGGCCCCGGTGGCGGCTCTCTAGGAGAGTCCACGGGGACTACAGGACTTACGTGTCCAGCAGACTCCGGCTCCACTCGAGGTACTTTGGAAGGCTTCTCCTGTTCCACGGACCCGGGATGACGGTTGGGGGTCTGAGACCTAGCTCTCGAGGAGCCAGGGACCTCTTCCGACGACGCCCTCGCGAGCCGCTTCTTCCTCTTTCGTTCCCGGTCGGGGGACCCCCTCTCCGAGGAGCCCCGACGGTGCACGGGATCCGATTCCCGAGATGTCGAGGCCTCAGATGAGGCCTGGGCCCGGCCGGAGGCCGAGTCAGAAAAAAGCCTTTCCTTTTGGTGCTGACGACTTCGGAGTGCCTTGGAAAACATCTTTCCACATGGTCCACACGTCTGAGGATCGTGGTCAGGACTGAGACACCGAAGGCAGCAGTCGTGTGTGTCGGTGAGAGAGCACAGTTACTTACCTGTAACAGGTGATCTCCGGAACAGCAGGAATTAGTCTTCACACGTGGGAGACGTCGCCGACGGAGCCCGCACGGGAATGCTCCCCAGCATCCAATCAGAAGGCCTTTGGGAGCATACCCCGCGCCTGCACGGTGGCTTCCCGCCCTTCCTACTGCCTCTCCCCAGTTGAGTTTCATAGCTGAGCCAGAAGGAGAGGAGAGGAAGGAATAGATACAAAAAAGAGATACAACTCCTAGGGGAGGTGGGCGGGTTGTGAAGACTAATTCCTGCTGTCCGGAGATCACCTGTTACAGGTAAGTAACTGTGCTATCTCCAAGAACAAGCAGGAATGAGTCTTCACACGTGGGGACTCCCAAGCTGAGGATGCCCGGGGAGGTCCCATAAGCGCAGCCCAGGACGGGATGGCATTTGCCCAGCCTAAATCCCCGGCATCCCCTGAGGGATGGAGGGCAGGAGTTGAATAGAGGAACAGCGAATCTACAGACTACAGAGGGAGTCTTTAGAGTGCAGAACAGGTAACATTAAGATACAGAAAAAAAAAACCCAGGCTACGGGAAGAGTAGCCAGAGGGATGCACAAATAGTATCAGTAAGCATTTAATGAGTAAATGCCCTAGTACCATGTACAGCTTACCGGCCACTAAGTTTTAATGAAGTAATGGTGTGGAACCCTGTAGGGCTTACCTACCGGGTTGCCGGAAGCAGACCTGTGGTGAAGGCACCGTAGACGCAGTAGCGAAGTCATCAAGGAAACTTCGCCGCAGCGAGGAGGAAGCTCCAAATCCGGAAGGCTAGGAGATCCAGGCGTCAGCTGGGTCAGGAGAAAGACGGCAGGTCTTCCAGGAGGCTTAGTGCAAGCTGAGCACTCCCTTAGGAGTAGAGTCCAGAACTCAGAGGACTAACAGTAGAAGACTGGCCGAACCAGAGAGCCCATTCCGGAGAAGAGTAGGGGTGCACCCCGAAGCAGAAGGAGTACACAGGCTACCCTAGCGAGAGATAGGGAGACAAGGGTCCGAACCCCGGGAGGAGGACCTAACTGAAAAGGAGCTGTAGACTCCACAGCGGTAGAGTACCACCAGTCCGCGGCCCGATCGAGGAATAGGCAGGCAGACTGGCCGGACCCCGGGGGGGGGGGGGGGCGTGAGTACCGGCCATAGGGAAAAAGGCAGTATAGCACAGGTACTGCGGGCAGCCCCCCAATATGCGCCTATCGCGCAGGAGATATCTAGTAAATCTAAGCCGGTGGGCATGAGGGCGCCCACTCCGGTACTAATGCAGGTATGTCGAGGGGCCTACCTCCCTGCGCATCACCCTGGTAAGGCGGATCTGCCATCGATCCACAGAGCGTCCACTTGGAAGGTGGCAGCAAGATCCGTCAGTAGAGGGATCTATTCCAGAGGACAAGGGCAGATCGGCGAACCAACAGCGCGGTAGCGTGGGGGACAGGGGATAGCATCAGTCTGGTAGAACGCCACAGGGGCTGGAGGCCCTATAGGTGTCCCCAGGACCTGCATGCAGAAACTTGCCCCCACCGCACAGACGGGGGACAGGAAGGTAATTCCGGTACGGAAGCAATCAGCAGGGGGATACCGGCTGAGAAGGGTTCGGAGACGTACCGAAGGGTAATAAGTTGGCCGTTGGCCATAGCTATCACGGAATAGAGGTGGTCTCCCTACCAACGGAAGGAGAATACCCGAACCCCTAGATAAGCCTCCGAAACATTTGCAACTGAACGAGCCCCCGAGCAGAGCTCAATTTTTAAACGTCCGATAAGAGGGTTAAGTGCAGGCAGCCGCCTGCCTGAGCCTAAAAATGCTTAGAAGGAGAGTCCTGGCGCGGGCCCGGGGGCATCAACCCGGGGTGAGAGGCCCCTTGCCTGGGTGCGCCTGGAGGGTGGGCGGAGGTCTGATATTTCCTCTTCCTAGAGAGGCGTTTACCGCCGCTATGGGGCCGGGCCCTAGGCTGGCTGCTAACCCTGGGAAGGTTAGCGAAGCACTGTGCGACCTGACGCAAGGCTTCGCTGTTGAAGAGGTGATCTCCGTCGCAGGGAGAATTACCCAGGTTGTGCTGTGCCCGTCTACACAACTCAGACACCTGCAGCCATGCTGTACGGCGTGCTCTAATGGCAACAGAAGAAGCTCTGCTGACCGACTGGAAGGAGTCCAGCGAAGCACGCGAAAGAAACCCGGAGATATTCCTGCAGTGATAAAGGAGCAGGGAATATTCAAAGGCCTTGGTCGCCGATACGAAGAGGGATAACCGAGACAACCTCTCGGTGACCTCCTGCAGCGACAGACTCATATAAAATATATATGAGATAATTCTGGCCGTCAGCATAGACGTCTGGAAAGCTTGACGTCCTAGAGTATCTAGGGTCTTTGAGGCGCGGCCTGGGGGGCGAGAAGCATGCTTCTCCTTGCTCCCGGCCTTCCTCAGCGCCGATTCCACCACAATGGACCGATGTGGAAGCTGGTGCTGCCGAAAACCCGGGGACGGAGGCACCCGGTATAGAGCCTGCATCGCAGTCGACGGTTCCGGAACCCTCAAAGGTGACCGCCAAGCCCCCAGCAGGAGATCCTGCAGGGAGGGATGCAGAGGAAGCATCACGGCTGCCTGTTCCTCAGGGCCCGGGGTAGGGATAGCCAGCAAGTCCGCCATGTCAACGAGGAAAGCCTGAAAAGGTGGCTCTGCCGGAGGAGTTATGGCGGGGGAGGCTGCCAGGGCACACAGAGGCCGCTCGGGCCGATGCCCGCTAGGCATAGGAGGGGACCAACCGCCCCGGATCGGGGCAGTCCCCATGGCGTCGTCGGCTCCTGGGATTGATTCCAAACTAGGCATCGAAGGGGTCGATGGCACTGACAGCGCCGCAGGAATCGGCCTCGGCCCCGAACCCGGGGGTGGCGCTGCTCCCTGCGATCGAAGCAGTCCTGCGGCCACCGGAGGGCAGGGGCCAGTGGTCTCCGCTCTGCGTCGCGGGAGGGGACAGGGACCGATCCCGAGACGTGTAGTGTCCAAGCTTTCAAGGCTGGATACAGACTCCAGGCTGGGCATCGAACCGAGCGAGGAGATCGACTACCTTCCAGAGGGCCCCGGCGGGGGCGACCGCGCCGGTGGTGGAAAACCCGGAGCGCGGATCGGAACCGCGCCGATCGGTGCCGCGAGCATCACGGGTCCCCGAGGGCGGAGCTCGGTGGAGAGGGGGTCATCCGACGCCGGCGCCGATGTTGATCGGTGGGCACTGCCCGAAGCCGGGCTCCCTCTCGTACCCGTTCGACCCGGAGAGAAACCCTCCCGGGGCATACGGCTCGTCCCCGAGGGGACCCCGGTCACCCGACGACGAGTCCCTGCGGGGGTGCAAAGGCCCTGCGCCGACGTCGGCGTAACGTTGCGGGGTGGCGCAGATCCAGATCAGATCGAAGCGGTCGAAGGCCCCGAGGCCCCTTCTCTAGGAATAAAACGGGGCCCTCGATGGCCACGTTGATGCCAGGGAGTCGCCCGAGCGCTGGCCGACACACCCCGAGGTCCCCGGGGAAGGTCGATGGCGGCCCCTCGGGCTCGACGCCCCTGCCGTTGCCGGCGGAGCGGCGCCGCCCGATCCCGGTACCACCCTTGCGCAGGTCTGGGAAAATGGCGACCCGGCGCGGGTCGAAGCAAGCGGCCCCGAGGGGAGGGAGGCCCGATGACCATCCCCGGCGCGGGGCGGAACCACCAACGCCCGCACGCTCGAAGCGGGTACTACCCCCATGCATGACCTGAACGTAGGGCCGTCAGACCGTGTCGAGTTGATCGGCCCCCGAGGTAGGGAGGACAGCGGTCGGCGATCCCCGGTGGGGAGTGGGTCACTCGACGCCGACGGGTCAGCACCGCCCAAGGCGGATACCGGCCCCCTAGGAAGGCCATACCGGCGCGAGTCGGTCGGCCCCGGAGGCGCCGAGGACCTCAGCCGCCAATCCCAGGTGAGGAGCGGAACGCTCGACACCGACGCCAAGGGGTCGGTACCGCCCGAAGCGGGCACCGCCCACACGCATGGCAGGGATGGAGGAACGCCAGACTGGACCGAGGACAGCAGCCGACGATCCTCGGTGAGGAGCGGAGCGCTCCACACCGACGCCGATGCCGGGGGCTCAGTACCGCCCGAAGCGGCTACCACGCCCGAGCATGGCTTGGATGTAGGGATGTCAGACCCAGTCGAGCCAGTCGGCCCCGAAGACACCAGCTGACGATCCCTGGCGAAGAGTGGAACACTCGACGCCGACGCCGATGCTGGGGAATCAGCACCGCTCGAGGCGGGTACCTCCCTCGGGCATGGCTCGGGAATGTTCTGTGAGGAACGAACCTCAGGAACATCCCGAAACCCCGTAAATGCTTTGGAGCCCAAGGACTCCCGCCGGGGTATATCAGCCAAGGAGGACTTGAGGGGTTGGCCGGAGCCGTCGCCATGCCTCGCATGAGACTTGCCCCTCAAGACTCGGCTAGTCTTAACAGACTGTTGTGTGGTTACCTGATCCTGGAGAGAACAACCACCCAACGACCGCGCCCTGGGCGCGAAGACGTCGTCGAGGGATACCCGAAAGAGGGAGGGTCTTCTGCCGACACTGCAGCCCGGGGAATCCGGGAAAGAGGGGTCAGGCCCCACACAGGAGAGGCACCAGGCATTGGAGTCCACGTGGAAAATGGAGTCCCCGCCATGAGGCTGGGGGGAAGAAGGCTCCATGCCCCGGTCCTCAGCGCCCGGAGGGGGCGACGAAAATTAAATGAAAATAAAGAAAGGGGGGGGGGGGCACGGAGGTGCCACCGTCGGCGGGAAAGCCGCAACTACAGAAAAACGGAAAAAAATTTCTGCGGTGGCAGGAGGGACGTCCTGCCTGCTCCGCGGAAAACAAAAAACTGGGGAGAGGCAGTAGGAAGGGCGGGAAGCCACCGCGCAGGCGCGGGGTATGCTCCCAAAGGCCTTCTGATTGGATGCTGGGGAGCATTCCCGTGCGGGCTCCGTCGGCGACGTCTCCCACGTGTGAAGACTCATTCCTGCTTGTTCCTGGAGATACATCAGCTTCTTGCACCAATCACACTTTTTAAACCCACTGGAAGCCATCGGGGAAAAAAAGAGTCCCCGCGAGGTCAAAGGACCGGCCTTCCAGGGAAAAAGAAAAAAAGGGCGCGAACGCCAGCCACGAAGGGCAAAAACCGGAAAAAGAAGATCGGGCTCGATACCGGTGTACCGAACCCGGCGGGAGGAGAACTGGCGTCGAACCGGAGAAAAAAATAGTGAAGGATCGCCAAAAAAATCGGACTATTTTCTGGGAGGACTAGGACACACGTCCGGTGGGCTTCACGGAAAAAGAGAGACTGAGCAAGACGGCACCTTTAGGCGGGAAGAGAACCGCGCATGCATGCCTGCATTCCCAAAGGCTTTCATGGAAAGCTGGGGAAATGCTCCGCAAGGGCTCCATCGACGTCACCCATATGTGAGGACTGACTTCCTGCTTGGTCCTGGAGAATATGTCCTGTCGGCTCCACGGAAAACGAAAAACTGAGGAGAGGGAAGTGAATGGGCGGGAAGGCAGCGCGCATGTGCGTGGGATGCTCCCAAAGGCTTTCTTTCTGGACGCTGGGGAGCGTTCCCGCACAGGCTCCGTTGGTACCGACGTACCCATATGTGAAGACTCATTCCTGCTTGTTCCTGGAGATATACTTTTTCACTGAAAGGGTGGTAGATGCTTTGAATGCCCTCCTGATGGAAGTGGTAGGGCAAATACAGTGACAGAATTTAAAATGGCATGGGACACACAGTGGATCCCTTTACATCAACAGGATAAAATCAAAACAAACATAACTATCTAATTTCTCAACATACAGGGGGTGTCCTACACAGATCGGTGGGTTCATCCCTAAAACAAAGACATGGGGAGGGGTGGCCTGCACGGAGCAGCAGGTGCACTACTCTTGCCAGCTTACTGGGCAGACTAGATGGACCATACTGGTCTTTATCTGCCGTCATTTACTATATTATTATGTTTGATGCGATGACAGAGCAGATGGTTTACATTCAAAAGTGAGTTACTCTGAATTTTGCACAGACTGCCTTTAGATCAAGAAGAGTCAAAAGCATTTCTTTCCCCCCCCCCCCCCTTTTTTTTGGGCACTAAAAAGTAGATGAAATAGTGGCCCTGATCTCACTCTGTGAAAGGTATGGGTACAATAGCCTGCAAATGACTGCCATCCTTTTGCAAAGGCTGCAGGTAGACTCCACGTAGGCATCTCAAAGTGAATCTAAAAACTCCATTGTGTAGCCCTCACCCAGAAAGTCTAGTACTCTCTGGTCCAAAGTGATCTGGATCCATTCCGAGAGAAAATGCCAGAGCCATCCTTCCACAAGCAGTCTCTCAGAAGGAAACAGTCAGATCTCATTGAGTGGATTTGCAGCTCCTAAAGTGGGAGAAGATAAATCCTGTGGTGCTAGTTCCATCAAAAAGACTTGCCCTTTTTGGGCCATGATTCATTGAAGAATGGGCTTAAGTAGGGCCCTTGGTCCCCTATGGATGCTTCCAGGTGCCGCAAGAATTCATCCGAGCTGCTAAGTGAACACCCTTAAGTCACTCCGCTGGCAGCCTCTGTGGATGGGCTTTGCCTAGATCAGCGATGGCGAACCTATGGCACGCGTGCCAGCTGTGGCACGCGAAGGCCTTGCAGCTGGCACGCGGGAAGGTCCGCAATTAGGGTTTTTTTTTTTTTCAATTTTACTTGTCTGCTGCCGCTGTCGGGGCCGCCGCGGCAAAATCGAGCGTGCCGCGGGGCCCCCCTGTACCCGGCAGAGCCTGCCCTCCCCGTAGCAGCTCTCTCTTTGGAGCTGCAGTCAGACGCGCCGGCTTGCAGAGCGCGAAGGGAAGAGTTTCCCTTTCGCGACTCTGTTAAGCCCGCGGGGGCTGATGGGAACTTCCCATCAGCCCCCGCGGGCTTCACAGAGCAGCGAGGGAGAAACGCTTCCCGCGCGCTGGGCCGGCCGGCGGGGCGGACTGCAGCTCCAATGCGACCGCTGCTCCGGGGAGGGCCGGCTCTGCCGGATACCGGGGGGCCCCGCGGCACGCTCGATTCTGCCGCGGCGGCCCCGACAGCGGCAACCGACAGGTTTTCTTTTTTTTTTAATTTTCCCTGGGCTGGGGGGGGGTTAGGAGTGGTGATGTAATGGGCTGGGCTGGGCTGGGGGGTTAGGAGTGGTGATGTGATGGGCTGGGCTGGGCTGGGTGGGGGGGTTAGGAGTGGTGATGGGCTGGGCTGGGCTGGGCTGGGGGGGGTTAGGAGTGGTGATGGGCTGGGCTGGGGGGGTTAGGAGTAGTGATGGGCTGGGCTGGGGGGGTGTTAGGAGTAGTGCTGGGCTGGGGGATTTAGGAGTGGTGATGGGCACTGGGCTGGGGGGGGTAGGAGTGGTGATGGACACTGGGCTGGCTGGGGGGGGTTAGGAGTGGTGATGGGCACTGGGCTGGCTGGGGGGGTTAGGAGTGGTGATGGGCGCTGGGCTGGGGGGGTTAGGAGTGGTGCTGGGTGCTGGGGGGGCTTAAACTAAAAATTGGGTGATGGGGGATTAGGACTGGAAATGGGCTGGTGGGATTAGGACTGGAAGTGGGTTGATGGGGGGTTAGGACTGGTAATGGGCTATGGGGGGGCTTAAACTGAAAATTGGGTGATGGGGGATTAGGACTGGAAATGGGCTGGTGGGATTAGGACTGGAAGTGGGTTGATGGGGGTTAGGACTGGTAATGGGCTATGGGGGGGCTTAAACTGAAAATTGGGTGCTGGGGGATTAGGACTGGGAGTGGGCTGATGGGGAGGTTAGGACTGGTAATGGGCTATGGGGGGGCTTAAACTGAAAATTGGGTGATGGGGGATTAGGACTGGAAATGGGCTGGTGGGATTAGGACTGGGCGTGGGCTATGGGGGGCTAGGACTGGTAATGGGTTGGGGTTGCTAGGACTGGAAATGGGCTGAGTGGAAGGGGGCTTGAACTGCAAATAGCTGTTGGGGATGGGGCTTGGCATGGAAATGGGCTGAGGGGAAGTGGGGGGCTTGAACTGCAAATAGCTGATGGGGACGGGGCTTGGAATGGAAATGGGCTGAGGGGAAGTGGGGGGATTGAACTGCAAATAGCTAATGGGGAGGGGGACTTGGAATGGAAATGGGCTGAGTGGAAGGGGGCTTGAACTGCAAATAACTGATGGGAAGGGGGGCTTGGAATGGGCTCTTAGGGGAGGGAGCTAGGACAGGAACTGGGCTGATGGATGGGCTAGGATAGAACTGAGAATTGGGTGTTGGGGGAGCTAAGATTGGAAATGGGCTGTGGTGGGGGCTTGGATTGAAATGGACTCATGGAGGGGCTAGAACTGGAGGTAGGCTCATGGGGGGCTTGGATTAGAAATGGGCTGAGTGGAGGGGAGCTAGGATTTAACATGGGCTGATGGTGGGGCTAGGAAAGGACTAGAAATGGGCTGATGGGAGGCTGGTATTGGAAATGAGCTGATGAAGGGACTCGGATAGGACTGGAAATGGATGGGGGAGCTAGGACTGGAAATGGACTGATGAGGGGACTAGAAGGGAGCGGATACTGGGTGGGGCTGGAACTAAAAGGGAGCTGATGTTGGGGGAGATTAGAAGGGGATGGGGCTGGGAGAATGAAATGGAGAGGGGAAAAATATTTTGTGTGTGAGGGAAGAAAATGTACAATTGGCCGGGTATTGGGAGAGTAAGTGGGGATTGAGGATGGAGGGGTAAAATTTGAGTGGATGAAATAGGAATGAGGAAAGAGCAAAAGGAGAAAGATTAGTATGTTAAAGCGGATGTAGAGAGAGAGAATGGAAAAAAAAACTAGAAGAGAGAAGAAAGGACAAATGGACAGCAGATGATGGAGAGTTAGCAGAAAACATGAAGAAACCAGAAGAAAGTGGCTGGAGCAATTGCAACTGTGTAACTGAGCTGAGGTATTCTGTTTATGTAATTCCTTTTTGACATTGCCACTTGTTCTCTTTCCCCAGTAGGTCATGTATTGTTGTTCTCTGAAATGTATTGGTTTAATATTTGCAGTGTTGCCTTTTGATAGGTATGGTATGGTGCTTTGTGACTCCTGATAGTGCTGTTAGGATACGGCGGGTTTGCTATTGGTTCTAAATGGGCAGTGTTTGTAGTAGTTCCTAATGTGCCTGGCGGTTGGCACTGGATTATAGTAATGTAGAAATCTTTTAGTCTGTCTTTATCCATACACTCATTAAGAGACATGTTTACTAAAAGTTAGTGTATGTTAGCATTATGCAAATATTTATGCAAATTGACGTGCTGGCACTTTGAGGAAATTCTTTGGTTTTGTGCGGCAGTTTGGGCACTCGGGCTCAAAAAGGTTAGCCATCACTGGCCTAGATCCTTACCAGTTTCTCCAGATCCTCACCAAATAGCAAACCCCCTCGAAAGGGGAGCTTGCTAAACCATGACATGGAGGCCACATCCACTGAGCAGTTGTACATCTAAAGTCTTCACCTGGCAATGACCACTACTGCCATAGATCTAGAGATCTCCCTGATCAAATCATACAAGGCATCTGCCTGACATGAGGCCCATGATTCCAGGTGGGCAACCTCTGGACTATTGATAGTTGCTGCACAGATGTCAGAAGTACCCTGACCTCTAAACCAGCATTGAAAGTTGTCTAGAAGCCTAAAGCTGAAGCTGCAAAAAAGCGCTCAGTTGATTCTCCACCCTCCTATCATGTAGCTCCAGCAGCGCTGCACTGCCTTCCACTAGAATAATGGAGTGCTTTGTCACTGCTGAGATTAGGAAATCCATTCATGGCATCCCAAAACGTTGATCCAGTTTGCCCCGAGGCAGTGGATACAAACAAGCCAGCGCCTTGAGAGCCAATTCTGGGTGCTCCCACTGGGACACCAGAAGCTTCTCTAGCACCTCAGGCATAGCAAAACCCCTGAAAGTCGCCTGAGGTCTTCCAAAATAGCATTTCTCTTGGAAGGTGGGTCGGAACAGGCTCTTCAAGCCCCAAAGAGAGCATGGTATCGCAAATCAATGCCAGGAGATCCTCTTGGAGGAAAAGATGGACCACTGACATGTCCTCGCCCTCCAGGAGGAGGAGCTCCCCCATCTTCACTTCCCAAACTAAGGGAATCCTCTTCTGTTGCCCAGATGACTCCTCAGGGGACAAGACTGAGCTCTCAAAGGAGCACCCAGATGAATGGGTGAGGCAGGGGCATTGAGCCCCAGACATGGTTATCATAGCACCACCCAAGGCTCTGGATTCCTCTGTGAGGAGAGGCAGAGTTCCTGAACTCCCTGGCAAGAGGTTGCCATGCAGCTAAAAGACTGAAGACAGACTAGGAGCTGTTTCAGCAGCTGCTGGTTTCTACTGGGTGAGATGCTCTCCAGTGACCTTCAAAAGGCCCACAGGTCCTCTCTGGCTGGAGACAGGGACTTCCTCTGCAGCTGCGGGTACGGAAAGCTGAACTGAGGAGACAATGTCAGCATTGGGCCTCAATGCCGATAGACCTGTGTTCCTTACATCCCTATTACATTGGGGACAAAAGCAGCCTACCATGGAGTTTACCTTGTGGGTGCCACACAGCAGGTCTGCTTTGCTTCACGTGCTGTGGTTAAAAAATAAATACTCACTGAAAAACACAGCAAAAGCCATGAAAAACCCCATAACTGTGGCAAAACTTCGCTAAGGTGGGGGGATATCAGAAGACCCCACCTGTTCAGGATCCTCTTGAATGCTAAAATGTCTCAACTCCCACTTTCTGGGATCAAGGGAGTGACATCAGATGGTCCGCTTTCCCACTGTCCACTTCTGCAATATGCTATACAGGGGGAGCCAGAAGATTCCACTCTGCCCAAGAGGATCATTTCTTGGGAGACCCTGGAACTCTTTACGCCCCCTTGCCAAATGGCATAAGCTTCCAGCTTGGTGTTTTCGGAGAAGATCTGAACTGCTCCGCCTCAAACTATGTCCTGGAGATGGCAGGAAAGCCCGAGTAAATGGCCCTTGTCTCCAACCGATTGATAGGTCAGGCCACCTCCTGCTTGGTCCAGCAATCCCAGGCAATGAGCTCCCCATCCAGTCAAGCCATCATCCAGGGGAAGGCCTTTCAGTAGATGACCAGGCAGTTCCCACCACTTTAAGTTGACAGCCACCAGCAGGCAAAGAGGGAGCAAGTCCTGTGAGGAAGGAGACCAGTGGGACACCCTTTGTAGTGGATAGATGTGCGCCACTGACCCTAGGAGTTGGAGGCAATCCTAGGCATTGGGAACCTGCTGCCTCCTAGCCTTCAGCTGAGAAGACAGCTGCTCAGCCCTCTTCTTAGACAGGAAGACCTTTCCCTGAAGTGGTGTTGCACTGTGTACCAAGGTACTTCAACGACTGGACAGGCTCCAGGAAGCTCTTGTCATAGTTGTTCACTCAGCCCAGATTTTCCAGAAACTGCACCACCTGGGCAGACATCCGCAGGGTGCTGCCATGCGATCTGGCCCAAATGAGCCAGTTGTCCAGATTAAGGATGCACACAAATTCCTTCATGCCGCAGGACAGAAGCAGCCACCACCATAACTTTGGTAAACGTCCTCAGCACAGTGAAGAGACCAAAGGGCAGAGCAGTAAACCCTCTAGTTGGATCATTTTAAAGTGAACCTTTACTCTGGTTGTTGGCCGGCAGAGTCTATGCCCCCCCCCCCTTCCTGTACCTCTTTGCCCCCTTTTTCTTCTCTATTCTCCCTTTCTTTATCAAAGATGGCATTCTTTACCTTTTCCAATTAGTGTACTATGTAAACCACATTGCTTGCTTGCGGATATTACAGTATATCAAATAAAGGCAAATAAACTAGAAGTGGGAGAGAGAACAAAGAGGTGAAGGAAGCACTGTTGATCCTCACAGATGGGAATATGGAAGTACAATTTGGTCTAATTCCAACAAGGCAAGAAACTCTCCACGCCAGACCACTCTTATGACAGACCTCAATGCCTCCATGCAGAAATGAAAGGTCATCAGGACCAACACCCTTGAGATCCAAAATTGGGTGGTAAGGCGCCATCCTTCTTTGGCACCACAAAATAAATAGAATATTGGTCTTTGTTTTTTTCAGTGGATGGTACTGGCACTACGGCCTGGAGGCCGAGGAGCCTCTCTCCAGAGTAGCTTAAACAGCAGCCCTCTTGGCCGCAGACCCACATATAATGCAAGGACCCCATCCCATACGCCATCCTGATAATATCTCCAGCATGTAGCTGAACTGAATGATATAGAGCACCCATAAGTCTGAGGTTACACAGACCCATTCTTGGAAGAAGAGACTGAGCCAGCCGCTGATAGGAAGCACCTCGGAATGGGCCCCCAACTGATGGGAGGAAAAAGATGCAAAGTCAGACTCTGGGACTAGGAGCCGAAGGGAGAAAAGGATGGCCTCCCTGGGCAATACTTTCAGAAGTCCCTGAATCCCCGAGACTCCTGGTGGCAGGACCAAGAACATGAAGCAGAGGAGAAGAGGCCACATTTCCCAGGCCCTTTAGGTCATTCCTGCAGAAGATGAGGTCTAGAAGCTTCTAGTTCCTTGATCAGCTTCTCCAAGTCTTCCCCAAACACAAAAGTTTCCCCCTGAAGGCAAGTCTAGATAACCAGGACTTGGACACTGTGTCCATGCACAATGGCAAAACCAAAGTCAGAAATGCACCACCATGGAAAAATGGAATATTCTTGGCTGCTAAGTGGACCAAATCATACATTGCATTCACCAAAAAAGCCGTTGCTGACTCCAGGAGCATCAAAGTATCATCCCTGTGAGAGAGACTGGATTCAATGAGGCAAGGCATGAGCTGTAAGGCCTCCGCAAATCACACTGCTTGGAGAATAAGGGAGGCTGCCAAAAACTGGCTCTTCAGAAAAGTCTCCACCTTGCGATCTACTTGATCCTTAAGGGCAGCACCATTCTCCACTGGAATGGTGGTGTGCTTAGTAACAACCATCACCTGCATATCCAACTGGGGCAATGTCATCCAGACATCAAGGTCCTCCTCAGGAAGAAGCTAGAGCCTATTCACAATCCTGCTCCTTTTTAAACAGGTGGCAGGCAAGTCCCATTCCATGTGCATCATGCTCTTCAGGACCTCCGGGAAGGGAAACACCCTGAAAGGTTTTCTGATCCCCTGCAGGAAGGGCTGCATCTGAAGCTCCTACTCTGCCAACCCAGCATCAGCCACATGGCAGAAGAAACTTGATCAATCAAGACTGCAAGTTCCTCTTTCCGAAACAAACTAATTATAAGAGAATCATCCCAGTCGTTCAGAATCAAAGGCACATCCTTTTCAGAAATGGAGTCACCATCCAATCCCCCAGAAATCAAAGCAGGATCCTTAGAAAAAAAAAGGGGAGCTGATCCGATGTCCCTGAATCCATCCTCTTCTGGTAATGTTTCTGCAGAGGGGCCCCCCTCCAAGCAAGAAAAGAAGCAGAAAGAGGCCCAGAGACAGATAAGTCTGAATTGCCATGCCATAAGGACCATAACTGTTGAATAAAGGAGAAGGACTTCTGGGGAAGATAGGCCAGAGGCTTGGGATGCTCCATCTTCTTTTGCTGTCCCTTTAGCGTGAGGAAAGCTGGACAAAGGGGAATCACACTGGGTAAACTCTGGTAGGTTAGATTCCAAAGAGCTAGCGGAGGGATCCCGAGCAGGGGTGAGTCTCTCCCTGCAGCAGGCCCCAATACCATCTGCAGAGCTGATGAGGTAGAAGAAAATTCCATGTCCACCAACTGCAAACAACCCCCCCAAGGGATGAGCAGATGCCCCTGTGCCATGGAGACAGGAGGTCAGAAAGGCAGCGACTCCTCCCAGAACACCAGCATCTATGTCAATCAGAGCATCTTTCTGAATAAAGTTCTTCTGTTCCACCAAGGCATGCTGAAGTAAGCTGCGCTTATAGTGCATGCACCAAGGGCATACAGAGTTACACACGTTGTAGAGAGTGTGCTTAGATAGCATAGAAATGGCATGTAAAGGCATGCAAGCAGATACCGTGCATGCCTACATATAGATATCGCACATGCCAGCATGTGCTGGGACAACACACAGCCAGGCGCCAGTAGCATACACCCACAGCGCAAGCACAAGGCAGGAACCAGTGGGAAAAGACTTAACACCAACAGTTCTACTCCCGTATCTGACAAATACTTCATTGAAAGGATAAACTTAGGGCTACCCCAGATATTTAAAATAAGCACAAAAGTGTAGATTGCTACAGAGCTAGGAATTTCAATCTGGTACTCACCTCCGGGGAGCACAAGCAGCAATGGTACTGGGCTGAATGCTACTCCCCTGCAGCCACATAGCTCTTGAAATCTTTGTCCAATCTTTGGGGGAGGGCTTGGGTGGGGGGGGGGGAGGGGGGAAGGGGGCAGTGAGGCTGTGCTAAGCTCAGGGTCTTGATCCGACATTGTGGCTGTTCAACCGGCCCTTAACAGGATAAGGACAGGGAATTGAACCAACCCTCCTCCTCCTTTGGCAACCCAGGAGGGCACCGCTGATAAGGGTGACCCAATGGGTGCCTCCCGCATTGAGCTCAAGTGAGAAAGTCACCCCTAAAAGTGATTACTCATGAGCTAAATCCAAATTTTCCTCAAAAGTTTCAGAGCTGCTCAAAAGGTGTCCACACTTTGCTGGAGACAGAGAAATACTGAGGTTGTATGCCTTCTAACTGCATAAGATATAGTATAGGTTGGTGTCATCAGAAGACACTGGATTTTTCTTAGTGTCTACCTATACTGGAAGGGGAACAACTCACTTGTCTGGACTGACCTAGCAGGACAATATGGTATGTTTGTCTGGTCCAGTTCAAATTAAGCTATCGATATTGTCTTCTAAGACAACTTTAAATATGGAAGCAATTAAATCTTGTGTGTATGTGGTTTATTATTGACAAAAATGAGAAATTATTGAATTTAAAATATTTGAAGTGTTAACCACAATGCATGACAGTTGATGGAGACCACTTAGAAATCTGTTGTCTGGTGCGCTCTAAGGCATTTGTTGATAAGAATATAATGAGGATAGTTCAGACTGTATGCCTAGTGTCCACTCATGTTAAACTTGGATAGCCCCCCAAACCCCAAAATATAAATTTCGGCTATGCCACTGGTTAACAAATGTTTTATCAGAAAATTAATTGATGTCAATGTTTCCAAGAAAAGGTTTACACAATGCATGTTTATACTTATTCTACAGTCCCTTGCAGGGCAAAGTTTGTCAAGGCAACAGCAAACTGGCAAAATCATGTCTGGAATTATAACCAATCATATATGCTCCATGTCAAGTTTGTTTCTGTGGAAAGTCTGTAATAAGATTCGACTTCTGAGCTGGGAAACCAATGAACCAATACTCCCATGGAAAAAAAAATTACAACAAGTTGCTTGTTTAAATCACAAAATGGAAGAGTATGAGATAGAGCCAGCATTAGCTTCCTGTAAAAGATGTCTACAGTTCAGTACAAGTTCAGTCCTGGACGGCTGTAACTAGGCCAGGTTTTCAGGATATATCTAATTAATATGCACAAGATGAATTTGCATACAATGGGGTACTATGCATACAGCTCTCATATACATATTTGAAAGGGCTATCCTGAAAACATGGTCAGTTTGCAGCCCTCCATGATTGAACTTGTACACCCACCCTCCCTGTTTTACAGCGATCACCATTTCCAACCCACCACTTTAATTCAGAGACCACTTCTAACACTCAAGGTGAAATTAGGCCTTAACTGCTAATTTTCTTTCCTGGAGTTCCTCCAGTCCAATCCAGATGCATGGGTTGTGCTCATCCACCAGCAGATGGAGACTGAGAACAGCAAGCTCAAACCTCTCTCAAGTAGCCTTGCAGAGCTAGTATCAGCAGAACGGAGTCACAGAACCCAATTATCTCCACCAGTCCTGCAACAAATCATGCGCCAGAACAGACATTAACTTAACATTTTACTTTTTTTTGTGTGAATGCTAATACAAAGCACTCCCCCCCCCCCACGGACAAAGGTCCACAACGGTGAGAGCAAACACAGCAGAATCCCCTAGAACAATCAAAAAGTAACAGGGAGAACCACCACAACCAACTGGCTCGGAATTACCCAATCAAAAAATAAATCACCTTTTTTCAGAACAGACAAGACCAGCAAGGGCAGTAGTAGGTCTTGGACTGGAATGGAGGGACTCCAGAGAGCAAAATTGGCAGGTAAGGCCTAATTTCACCTTACAGATCATCTCTCCAGTCCAGTCCAGACTCATGAATCATAATAAAGCAGTATTATTGTGGCGTGGGTACCGAAACTCTGGCCTGCAGCACCCAAGCCCCCAAATCCTTGTCCTCAAGAGCCTGCACATCCAGCTGGTAATAATGCAAAAAGGAATGAAGCGATGATGTCGCTACCTTGCAAATATCATGGGGTGGGACGATGCTGAATTACACCCAAGAGGACGCCTGAGCCCTGCTAGAATGGGCCCGCAAGCCCGCTGAAAGAATGCACCCCTTCAGCAAATACGCAGATTCAATGGCACCCCAAATCCAACAGGAAAAGGACGCCTTAGCAGCTGCCTCACCCTTATGAGGCCTGAACAGCATGACGAAGTGGTCCAAGCGCCACCATCACCTTCAAGTACTGCCTAAGCGTCCTACGGAAATCGAGTAAGCACAGATTCCTGGACTCCGCCAAATCAGGAGGACCGACAAAGACCAGCATTGCTTGATTAAGGTAAATCACCTTCAGTAAAAAGGAATCGGGCGAAGGATTACCCTTTTCTGTGTCACAACCAAATAGGGCTCCCTGCATGAGAGAGCCTGCAGGTCCAAGATGTGGGTGCACTGAACAAACTGCCACTAAACACACCTTCAACCTCCAGTCTTTCAAAGAGGCCTTTGAACGGGGGTCCTGTGAGTGCGTAGAGAACCAAGTTAAGATCCCAGGACAGAACCAAGGGACAACAAGGCGGTCTCAGATGCTTGACCCTGCAAAGAAAACCAACCACGTCACGATGAGAGGCAAGAGAGATTCACTCTGCACCTGACACCGAAAGCAAGTCAAGGCCGCAACCTGTACCTTAGAAGAGTTTAAGGCCAACCCTTGTTGAGACCATCCTACAGGAAGGCCAAGATCTCTGGAAGAGAGGCCCCTAGAGGCCGCACCTCTCTCTGCCTGTACCAAGCCTCAAAGATGCACCAAACTCACACATAGGCCAAGGATGTAGAAAGCTTCCACACCTGTAGCAAGGTATCAAATAACCTGAGGGGAGTACCCCTTGTGTCTTAAACGTGCCTTCTCAAGAGCCAGGCTGTAAGCAAGAACAGATTAATGTCCGGCATCCGGATAGGACCTTGTATTATTGCTACTGATCATTTGTATTGTGCTACAAGGTGTGTGCATGCTGTACAGACATGTATAAGACGGTCCCTGCTCATCAAAGATCACAATCTAGTCAAGACAGACAACACAGCCAAAGACAAGGCTATACCTAGGGGACTGGTAAGATAACACATAGGACACTAAGTGGATAGGATCCAAAACTGGCCTCGAAGGTATGAGCTTTCAGCCTGGATTTGAAAAGGCCCGAGATGAAGCCTAACGTACAGACTCAGGTAGTTTGTTCCAGGCATAAGGAGTAGCAAAGGTGGAAGAAACGACATCTGGAGTTAGCACTAGAAGAGAAGGGCACAGATAGAAGCGAACTACCAGAAGGGTGGAGTTCCTGAGGAGGGGTGTAGGGAGAGGATAAGAGAAGGCAGGATGTGAGGAGCAGCAGAATGAGTGCACTTATATGTCAGTAGGAGAAGTTTGAACTGGATATGGAAATGGATAGGGAGTCAATGAAGGGACTTGAGAAGAGGGGTTATCAAAGCATATAAAGGCTGGCGGAAGATTAGCCGCGCAGCTGAGTTTTGAACAGATTGAAGGGGAGAGAGATGATTCAGAGGGAGACCAGCAAACAGGAGGTTGCAATAGTCTAGATGGGAGGTGACTACAGAGTCAATAAGCATCTTAGTAGTATGTTCAGAAAGTAAGGGGCAAATTTGACTGATGTTATAAGGAAAGAAGCAAAAGGTTTTAGTTATCAGTTAGATGTGTGTGGAGAAGGAGAGGGAGGGGGAGGAGTCAAAGACGACCCCCAAGGCTGCAAGTCGAAGAAACAGGGAGGAACAGAGCATTATCCACAGAGACAGAGAAAGGAAGAAGGGGGGAGATGGGTTTAGGGGGCTAAAATAAGCAGCCCAATTTTGGCCATGATCAATTTCAAACAGCGGTGAGACATCCAGGCAGCAATGTCAGATAGACAGGCAGAGATCCTGTCCTGGATTGCAAGAGAGATTTCAGGTGTAGAGAGGTGTAAACCTTGTGTTGGTAGATCCGCCTCTCAAGGAAAGAGGAGAGACACTGCACCCGAAGCCACATCAGGTCTGCATATCATGGCCACTTGGACCAATCTAGGGCCACTAACACCATACGCCCAGCGTGGGCCTTGATCCACTGCAGAATACAACCAATCTAGCAGCCATGGAGGAAACAGAGAAGCCTGTCACTGGGCCAGGGTTGGACCAGACCACTGAGCTCTTCTGCTATGTGCTCCCAGCGCCTGCTGAAGAACCTGGGGGCCTTGGCATTCACCAGTGTCAACATTAAGTCCACCATGAGAACGCCCCAGCGCTCCACAATCAACTAGAAAGCCGCCTCTGACAGTGACCATTCCCCTTGGTCTAAGATGTCTGCTCAGATAATCCACCTGCACATTTTCTTTCCCGGCGACATGTGCCACCAATATTGAGAGCAGATGGGCTTTCGCCCACTTTGGAGTGGAATCGTCACCACAGCCACCAGCGAGCTCCGAATACCACCGTCAGTTGATGTAGGCCACTCTTACCGCTAGCCGCTGGACCATGGAGAGAAAAATCTCCAGAGCAAGATGTACTGCCCTGGTCTCCAGGTGATGAATAGACCACTGGGCTCTCCTCCAGTGACCACTGCCCTTGGGCCATGTGGCCCTGACAATGAGCCCCCCAACTGAAAAGGCTGGCATCCATCACCACTACCTACCTAATCTGGGCTCTCAAGGGGCATGGCCACAAGGTTGGTCAAGTTGTGCCACCAGTTCAGATTTAACCGGGTCTCACCCCAGAGAGCAAGGCAAACACCACTGCGCCAACAGCATTGCCTGGAGGGGTCCTATGTGGAACTGAGCCCAAGACACTAACTCTAGGGAGGCTGCCATTGAACAGAGCACCTGCAGATAGTCTCAAACTCTCATACGGGAAGTCACCCACAGTTTCTGCACCTGACCTTGCAACTTCACTATCCTACACTCCGACAGAAACACCATACCCCGCTGAGTGTCTAAGTGGGTTCCCAGGTCCTCTAGGGATTGTAATGAAGATAGATTGCTCTTCGCAAAATTAATGACCCAGCCTAACTCCTGCAACCAGCAGATAAAGTAGGCTGTCCCCTCCCAACTCTCCTTCAAGAATTTTGCCTGAATTAAGCAATCGTCCAAGTATGAGTGCAACGGGATGCCCCGTTTCTGCAGGCTTGCTGCTACTACCACCATCATCTTGGTGAACACCTGGGGGAGGAGGGCAGTCTCAAGCCTGAAGGGGAAAACCCGAAACAGAAAGTGCCCTTGCAGCACCACAAAATGCAAAAACCACTGATGCTCTGGACAAATGGGAATATGCAAATACACCTTGGACAGATACGGGGATGTTAAGAAAGCCCCCTGGCGGACAGCCACAATGACATACCGCAGTTGTCTCCATGCAAAAGCACAGAACCCAGAGAGCCCTGCTTACCCCTTTCAGATCTAGAATAGGCCGCCAAAGACCCTCCTTCTTGGGCACCACGAAGTAAATGGAATACGGCCCATAACCCACTCTTCTGGGGCATGGGCACAATAGCCTCAAGCTGCAGGCATTGTTTGGACCGCAGGAGCTCGATAAGGAGT
Organism: Ichthyophis bannanicus; assembly: GCA_033557465.1. NCBI lineage: Eukaryota > Metazoa > Chordata > Amphibia > Gymnophiona > Ichthyophiidae > Ichthyophis > Ichthyophis bannanicus. The sequence continues at coordinate 175,046,718 of CM066034.1, read as the reverse complement.
CCGCAAGGGGTTTTGTAAACTCAAGGGCATAACCTTCGCAGATGACCTCCAAGACCTAGGCGGGATAAAAACAAATAGACTTAGGTGACTGCTTATCGACTGCACCTCCACCGGGGCTCCCAAACCTTCATTGAGAGGACTTGACTACTCTGGGGCCTCCACCTCTACTGCCCCCATGAAAGGAGGGGTCTTTAACCAGGTCCTCTGAGGATTCACCCCTTGGGCTAGGTGAAATTTCCACATCTCATGCCCTTGGCCCCTAGAAGAGGACTCACTTATCTTCCAGAAGCTGAAGCACCTTAGTGTTCCTACAGGGCTTTCACCAAATTTTTCAAGTCTTGGAGGCCAAATCCGCTGACCAATTCCACAGTCATAAAAACTGCCTAGCCACCACAACAGTCTCCATCAACTTAGCGGAAGCCCTAAAAAGTCAGAGGAGATCAGCTAGGAAGTCAGTCCTGGACTGCAACTGTGCTGCCTCCTTCCAGGCGGCCGCCTCAGCCAGTGCCACCTCCGAAATCTTCTGTGACCAACACAAACAGGCTTACGTGACATAGAAGCCACAAATGGCTCCATGTAAGGCCAAGGCGGAAACCTCAAAGGCCTGCTTAATCAGTGCCTCTATCTGCCGATCCTGTGAGTCCTTCTAAGCACCCCCCTCCACCGGAATGGTAGTCTTCCTGGTGACCACAGTCACCAGCACATTCACCTGCAGAAGGCAGTGCACTCCCTCTCATTTGGGAGAACAGGGTAAAGCCTGACCATACTTCTACAGACTCACAAGCCCGCATTGGGGACCTTTCACTCCTCAACCATTTCCCTTTCACTGCTAGGTGGATGGGAAAAGCACAAGACAGCTTACCCTCAAGGAACGGATCCTCCTGCCTGCTCTGAGGGGTCTGGCAGTGGTTCTTCTGCAAGGCCAAGGTTTGGACAATCAAGGAGAGGAGCTCATCCCTATGAAAAATCCAGATAGCCAAGGAGTCTTCCCCAGCCAGGAGTCCCCCCCCCCCCTCAGAATCTTGATCCTCCAAAAAATCCGATGGATCCTCTAGGGCAGGGGACTCCAATTCTGGTCAGGGAGGGCCGCAAACCAGCCAGGTTTTCAGGATGCCCCTAATGAATTTGCATGTGCTGCCCTCATTGTATGCAAATTTAGCTCATGCATATTCATTAGGGTCATCCTGAAAACCTGACTGGTTTGTGGGCCTCCAGGACTGGAATTGGAGACCCCTGTTCTAGGGCCCCAAAGGAGCCCAAAAACCCCATCAAGGACCCCCTACTCTAATGTTGGGGACTTCGCTTGTCATGGGTGCTTCCTTGCAACTTGGATCGCCAGCCACCCCACCCCCCCCCAAAGCAAGGAGGAAGATCCTAATTTGGGAGACCCTTCTCCAAGTCCCTGCTGCTTCAGATGAAACAGAAGCACAAATTTTGGGGAGAAAGGGGACTTACCCTTCTGCTCAAGGTCCTTCCCATAGCCCCAGGGAAATCCAGAGAGACAGGCTGCAAAAACAAAGCCTCTCTGCACTCTGGAGCAGCAGACAAAACGGAAATTACACATACCTGGTAATTGTAGTTCCTGGAGGGTCCAGTTTAGTCCTCCACATTCGGGTAGTGCACCTCCTCCCGCAGCCAGGAGACTGGACCAATCAAAATCCTGCTGTGTATGATGTATGCTGTCGGAGCTCCCATCAGCCCCCAGTGAACTAGTAACAAAGCAGACTTAAAGAAGCAACACATGAGACTATCAGAAATACGTATTGAAAAGAAACTCTGTCCCCTTATGAATATATCGACCCCCTCCCCAAACGAGGAAGCCAGAACGCTACACAGCGCTTCTACCTTCTCCCCGGAAGAAAAAGACAGTCACAACCCCAGCCGCCCGAGGCAAGGGCTGGAGGGGAAAAAACAAGAAGGCACACAGACAGGCAGTCGTGTCCAGGAAGAAGAAGAGAATGAAGAAGAGCATGAAAAGAATGAAGACCGCCCTAATTCGGTACCGTTCGCAAAAAAGCGCGCCGCAACAGTTAACATGACATATGGGAGGGAAGGAGGACTAAACTGGACCCTCCAGGAACTACAATTACCAGGTATATGTAATTTCCATTTCCTGAGCGGTCCTCCAGTTTAGTCCTCCACATCCGGGATGTAACAGAGCAGTCAACACCGGGCGGGACCTTGCCATCCGGCGCGCAGCACTGCCGAACCAAAACAAGAATCCCGAGTGGCCAGCACATCTAACCGGTAGTGCTTACTGAAGGCATGCAGCGTGGACCAAGTAGCCGCTCTACAGATTTCCGCTGGCGGAACCAGACAATGCTCCGCCCAGGATGTCGCTTGAGCTCTGGTAGAGTGGGCCCGCAGACCCACCGGAACCGGCTGATGTTGTAAAAGATACGCTGATGCAATCGCCTCATTAATCCACCGAGCAATAGAGGCCTTAGCCGCCGCTTCTCCTCGCCTTGCCCCGCCAAATAGCACGAACAAGCGGTCAGTCTTTTGGAAAGACTCAGATACTTTCAAGTAACGGCGAAGAACGCGCCGTACATCCAGACAGTGAAGCCCACTGTCAGCAGGGCTCTCCGGACCGGCCCTCAGGACCGGAAGGAAAACCGCCTGATTCAGATGAAAAGGCGAGACCACTTTGGGCAAAAAAGAGGGAACCGGCCTAAGCACCACGCGATCCCTAGAAATAGATAAGAAGGGCTCCCTACACGAGAGCGCAAGCAATTCGGAAATGCGCCTCGCCGAGCAGATGGCCACCAGAAAAACCGTCTTCAGGGTCAGATCCTTAAGAGATGCTTGTCGGAGAGGTTCAAAAGGTTTGCGAACCAGAGCTCGCAATACCAAGTTCAGATCCCATGAAGGAACGGATACACGACGCGAAGGCCTCAAACGGAATACCGCCTTGATAAAACGCTGCACGTCCGAATGAGACCCTAGGTTAAGATTCAACACTTTGCCTCTGTAACAGGCGATAGCTGCCAGCTGAACCTTCAGAGAGCTGGCCGCTAGACCCTTGTCAAATCCGTCCTGCAAAAAACTGAGCACTACGGGCACTGAGGCCGTCGCCGCCTGGAAACCACGCCGGGAACACCAGTCCTCAAAAATTCTCCACACCCGAACATAAGCGAGGGAGGTGGAGGTCTTCCGCGCTCGAAGAAGGGTGGTAACCGCGGGAGAATAACCCCTCTTCCTCAGCCGAGCCCTTTCAATGGCCAAACCGTAAGCGAGAATCGATCCACCTGGGGCATCCGAAGGGGACCCTGAATCAGCAGATCTGGCAGCGAAGGCAGATGCCAGGGGACCCCGTCGCGCAACCGCACCAGGTCTGCGTACCATGGTCTCCTGGGCCAATCTGGAGCAACCAGCAACACCCACCCCCGGTGAGCCTCGATGCGCTGAACGACCCGACCGATTAGCGCCCAAGGGGGAAAGACATAAAGGAGACCGCACTCTGGCCACGGCTGGATGAGGGCGTCGAGCCCTTCGGACATGCGCTCCCTCCGCCTGCTGAAGAAGCGCCCCGTCTTCGCCGATTGAAACGTCGCCATGAGGTCCATGACGGGAGACCCCCACCGACGAACTATTTGCGCGTAATCCTGCGGGTTCAGCTCCCATTCCCCGGGGTCCACCCGCACCCTGCTGAGAAAATCCGCCGTCACATTGTCCCTTCCTGTGATATGCGCCGCCGAAATTGCCGGCAGCTGGGATTGAACCCAATTGAACAAAGCCGCCGCTTCGGATTCCATGGCCACACTTCCGGTGCCCCCCTGGCGGTTGATGTAGGCCACTGTCGCCGAGTTGTCCGAGAGAACCCGCACCAGCCGCTCTTTTACCAACGCTTCGAGGGCAAGCAGCGCGAGTCTCACCGCCCGCAGCTCGAGACGGTTGATCGACCAAGAGGCCTCCAGAAGAGACCACGCCCCCTGAGCAAAGCGGCCCGCGCAATGGGCTCCCCAGCCTGACAGGCTGGCATCCGTAGTGAACGAAATCCAAAGGGGCGGCTCCAAGGGAAGCCCCTTCCTCAGGTTCTCCGAGCACAGCCACCACTGGAGCGATCGAAACTGGCTTCGGGCAAGGCAAGCGCATGTTCAACGAATCGAACTGGTTCGACCAACAGCGCAGCAGGGCGCTCTGGAGTGGTCGCATATGAAACCGCGCCCAAGGAACCACTTCCAGAGTCGCCGCCATAGTGCCGAGGAGCCGAAGGTACCACCAGGCGGACGGAGCGGGCATCCCTAGGAAAGTGAGCACTAAGCCCCGTAAGGCCAGGACACGGCGCTCCGGCAAGCACACCAACTTCTCGCCGTGTCGAACTGAACTCCGAGGTATTCGAGGGATTGAGTCGGCGTCAAGTGACTCTTCTTTTCGTTGACCACCCAGCCGAGAGACCGCAGAAGGGTAACCACTCTGTCCGTGACCTGCACACTCTCGCCGTTGGACTTTGCGCGAATCAACCAATCGTCGAGGTAAGGGTGAACTAAGATGCCTTCCCTTCGTAAGGCCGCCGCGACCACCACCATAACCTTCGTGAAGGTGGGAGGAGCGGTAGCCAGTCCAAACGGCAGGGCTCGAAACTGAAAGTGGCCCCACGGGAAAGCAAACCGCAGGAACTTCTGATGAGCCGCCCGAATAGGAATGTGCAAATAGGCCTCCGAGAGGTCGAGGGACGTGAGAAACTCCCCTTAACGCACCGCCACAATGACCGACCGCAAGGTTTCCATCCGGAAATGAGGGACCCGGAGAACCCGATTCACGCCCTTGAGATCCAGGATGGGGCACAGCGACCCGTCTTTCTTTGGCACCACAAAATAGATGGAGTAGTGACCGACGCCGCGCTCAGAAGGCGGGATGGGAATGACGGCGCCTAAGGCTAAGAGGCGAAGCAAAGTCAACCGAATTGCCCGTACCCTCTGCTCGCCTTTGCTGGGAGAAAGGACAAAGGAATCGGGGAGCGGGTGAGCAAACTCCAGCGCATAGCCCTCTCTCACGATCTCCAGCACCCACTGATAGGATGTAATTCGGGCCCAAGAAGGAAGAAAGTCGCGCAAGCGTCCCCCGATGACCAGACTTCCCTCTGGAGCCCGCCTCGCTTCATTGCGGTTTGCGACTAAAGGAAGAGGTCGAAGAGGAGGAAGCGCCCGAGAAGCCTCTGCCTGCTCCTCGAAAACCACGAAATCCTTGGGATCTGAATCCAAAGCGGCCACGTTGGGAAGTCCAAAGGCAGGAAGAACGAAATCTGCGAAAGTCCCGAAATTGGCCCCGCGCTTGCGACACGTTCCTATTCAGCTTAGGCTTATCCTCTGGTAGCCTACCGCCCTTAGACTCTCCGAGGTCCTTAACCAACTTATCCAGGGCTTCTCCAAACAATAGTCTGCCCTTAAAGGGAAGTTTACTGAGGCGAGATTTAGAAGATCCGTCGGCCGCCCAGCTCCTCAACCAGATAGACCTGCGTGCCGCCACCAAGGAAGCCATGCTATTAGCTAAAGTCCTGATCAAGTCATAATGCACATCCGCCAGGTACGCCGACCCAGACTCCAGGCGTGTCACCTCTAACAACCCCTGCTGATCCAAACCGGAAGCTGACTGCAGGTGCTGAGCCCAGCGCAAACAGGCCCTAGCTACCCAAGCGCCGCAGATAGAGGCCTGCAAGGATAAAGCATTGGTGTCAAAGGCCTGTTTCAACAAATTATCCACCTTCTTGTCCTGCGCATCCTTTAGGGCAGCACTGCTCTCAACCGGAATGGTGGTTTTCTTAGTTACCGCCGACACAGCTGCATCGACGCGCGGCGACTTAAACTTCTCCTTGTCTTTGTCGGCTAAGGGATACAGATGGTTCATCGTCCTAATCCCCTTCAGACCGGAGTCAGGCTGATCCCACTCAGTTTGAATCATTTGCTCCACCACTCGGTGTACTGGAAACACCACTTGGGAGTCCCGCATGGCCTGTATGAGCGGATCTTCCAAGCCGTCCTACTCAATAGGCCGAGGCACAGCTAGATTAAGGGTCTGAAGAGATTCCGTGATCAAGGGCACCAGCTCTTCCCTACGAAATACCCGAATAATTCGGGCCTGGTCCTCCGGCTCTGGAATTTCAGTCTTCCAACTCCTCAGCATCAGCATCAGGCTCTACTTCTGCATCCACATCCTGCCAACTCAGGGCTTCCCGTTCCGGTTCCTGGTCCATGGACCGAAAGCATTTGGCAGCAGGCTGGGAAGTTCGCTGGGGCTCCCCTGCCGAGCAGGAGGGAAGCGACGTCAGCCATGACTCTGGAAGCTTGCCGGAGCGGCTCAAGCGAAAGGCCTGGTACATAAGAACAACAAAATCCGGGGAGAAGCCCGCGGAGGGAGACTCCGCGGCATCTAACGACAAAGTACCACCCTGCCCTTTAGGAGGGGCCGTCGAACAAGACTGTAGGGGAACAGGCGAGGGCTCCCCCTCCGCCAGGACAGGAGGGCCGTCAGAGTCAGGCAGCTCCTTCAACTCCATTTGATGTTCCAAGTCTGAAGAAACAGAGGCACAGCCCCTACATATTCCAGACTCAGCCACCGCTCCCCTGAGCGATCCGCAAATCACGCACTGCGGTTTAGCTGCCATGCCAGCCCAGGAGCTGCTCAGAAAATAAATCCTGAGCTATGAACCCCAAGTAAAGATAAACAAACGCTGCCCCCCCTTTTTTTTTTTTTTTTTAAAAACATCCACTGAGAATGCTGAGATGTCCGCAGGCAAAATCGCCACCCCAAAAACTCGAAAAAACGCAAGGGAGACCCGTGCACAACTGTTCTCGCCGGCGGGAAAAAGAAAAAACAAAGCTGCAAAATGGCCGCCGGCTTCCTTTACCGGCAAACGAAAAATGGCACGAAAATCAACGGAGCAAATAAAAGACAAGCAAATGCAGGGAAATAAAAGTAACTAAGGAAAAAACGCGATCTCCGCTGAAAGGGCACCCGCCGCACAGACGAGGCTCCGCCGGAAGCCAGCTCACCGCTCGAGTCCTGAGCGGGAGCACGCTACAGCACCGGACTTACCATGAGGCAGGCAAACCTTGCGAGGCACAGAAAGGGAACCGCAGGAACCCAGAGACACCCAACATGAAGGAGATGTCTGGCCAAGGCAGATCTCTTCCCCGTGCAGTCTAGGGGAGAGATCTAACCTGACTGTCTGCTAGAAGACCTCCGTAGAGAAGGCAGAAGGCCAATGCAGACCTGGCTCCTCACCGCCGGCTTGCCCCCGTTTTGTTTTTTTTTTTTTTAATTAAAGGAACAGCTACCTTTAAAAAAGAAAAAGGATAACATGAGACAAAGAAAAACTCCCAACAAAAGGCTCTCTAGTGTTGCTCCCTCAAATGATCCTAAGTGAGCCTAGACCAGGCACACACGTCCTCCAGCTGCAAGGAGACTGGACACACTGGGGGCTGATGGGAGCTCCGACAGCATACATCATACACAGCAGGATTTTGATTGGTCCAGTCTCCTGGCTGCGGGAGGAGGTGCACTACCCGGATGTGGAGGACTAAACTGGAGGACCGCTCAGGAAACAGTGGCTGTTCTCACCAAAACCGCAAGTGGTCTGGGCCTCCCCCACAGGGCCATCATGGCCGTAACGCCCCCTTCCCCTACAGCTGCCTCTGAAGTTGCAGAGCTGTCAGCCAAGCTATCTGTAGCAGCCACGCTCTCCTTTACAGACACAGCAAAGCCTGACTGTGGAGAGCAGGCTCTGGTGGCTGCCACATGTTGCAAATCAGCCCTGTGCATGATGCGGAGACCCCCCTCTGACCAGAGACTCATTGGATCTTGAGGGTCTCGCTGTGCTGCTGTTGTCTCTCCCAGACACTGCCTGCCAATTTTTTTTTTAACCCGATGCAGGAGCACTTAAAGCTCAACTCCTGGCCCCCCTCCCAGGAGTTGGGGAAGAGGAGAAGGGAGAGCAGTTGCTTTCTACCAACCCTGAGGGTCCTGAGGAGCGCCTAGAGGAGAGGCTGGAGGAGGGGCCCAGTGCCACCAGGTTCTGCACCCCAGCACCCCAAAACAAAAAACAATCAGCACAGGTTATGCTTATCCACCTACTGGAGACTGAAAAATACTGGATCTGCAAGAGAGCACCGGCTACTTAGGAGATGTTTGAACTGTTTGTTCAGTCTTCATCTGCTGGTGGATGAGTATTTGAAAACTCTTGCCTATATATAGTACTCATGTTTTCCAAAATTCAAATACAATCATGAAATGTGAGGAGTTCCATCTCTAAACATGGACATGGAAGTTCTTCATTAAATCCAGAAATTCTGTTAGGGAGGATAAATTAAATGTAGCCATAGAATTATAACATCTTAAACAATTTTTATTTCTTCCCACTCTCCCAATAGTTGTCAGTCAACTTACCTGTAGGAAACTAACAGCCATTAAAAAAAGACTATAGGAGCCAATTCCACCTGTAAATACTTCATTAAGGTCTCTCTGTAACAGGAACTGTTTCAATACTAAAACCAAATATGGCAGCACAGGATATTTCTATGACAAAACAAAAACACAAATTAATTATTACCAATTAACAACTGGGGAAGTATGTGGAGCATTGTTCATGGAATTAGCATAGTTACTCACCTGTAGCAGATGTTCTCTGTGGACAGCAGGAATAAATCCTCACGTATGGGTGACAATTGACAGAGCCCGCACTGGAACGCTATCCAGCTTCTATTGGAAGCTTTTGGGAGGCTCCACCATTCCTGTGCTCGACTTCCCACCTGCTGCAACACCATTTTCTCCAGAATGATATCAAAGCTGTAGCAGAAGACAACTCCTCAGGGAGGTGGGAGGGTTGTGAGAACTTATTCCTGCTGTCCACAGAGAACACTTGCTACAGGCGAGTAACTACATTTTCTCTGTGGACAAGCAGGAAGTCCTCACGTATGCTACAGGCTACCAAAAACAGAGACCCAACAGGGGAATGAAATCTAGAACTGGAGAATCAACTATATACAGCAATGGTAGTCTCCAGGGGAAGGAGGTGGGAGGGGATTCATCTGATTCAGTATCTTCACACATAGTAGCAATCACCTTCACACATGCTCTATGTAAAGTTTCTTTTTTGGAAGCCTGGACAGAAAGAAGGGCCTTTGTGGGAAGGATTTGAATACTAATCCCCAAAGAGATGCAGGAGCACAGATTGGCCAAAGCTGCTGTCGTGTTTGAAATCCCCATCCAGACAATAATGCGATGTGAATGTGTGGACTGAAGACCACATTGCAGTGCTGCAGATCATTTCCATGGAGACCAAGCACAAGTAGGCCACTGACAGTGTCATGACTCTGACATTGTGAGCTGTGACATGACCATCAAAAGCTCAGGGTGAGCCTGAGCATAAGTGAAAGAGATGCAGTCTGCTAATCAAATTGACAAGGTGAGTTTGGAAACGGCAGCCCCTAGCTTACTGGGGTCAAAAGAGACAAAAAGCTGGTTGGACCTTCGGTAGAAGGCCAAGGCTTGCTTGCTGTCCCAGCTGTGCAGCGCTGCCTGCCCCTTTGGGCATGAGGCCTGGAAAAGAAAGAAGGCAGCATGACTGATTGGTTAAGATGGAAACCAGATACAACCTTTAGAAGAAACACGGATGAGTGCGTAAGACCACTATTGTGGCTGAGCCACTAGGGCCTGGACTCTCACTGACATGTCGTGCCAAAGTAACTGCCACCAGAAACAAGACCTTACAGGTCAAGAACTTCAGAGGGCAGGAAACGAGCGGCTCAAAGTGAGCCAACATGAGCTGCGCCAAAAGCACATTAAGGTTCCAAGCTACTGCCAGAGGCTTGAAAGGAGGTTTGGCGAGGAGCAAGCCACACATGAATCGAACCACCAGAGGCTAAGCTGATATGGACTTTCCCTTAAAGCTACAATGGCAGACCCCACTAGCGCTCAGGTGGACTGACAGAGTTGGACTTTAGACATGACTCCGAGAGGTGCAGGAGGCACTCAAGCAGTCTGTCAATCGAGCAAGAAAAGGGATCCAGGGCCTGATCAACTCACCAAGTGAACCTCCTCCATTTAAAAAGACAAGACCTTCATGCCAAAACCTTCCTAGAGGCCAACAGAACCTCCATCCCAAACTTCAACAGCACTAAGCGCTCAACATCAACACAATGAGGGCCAGGGGCCAGACTTCGGAGCGGAGCAGACTCCCGTCATCCTGGGAGATAAGGTCTGGAGCAGAGTCCAAGCCACAGGGGCTCCCTCTGGGAGAGCTGAAGCAGAAGAGGAAATCATGGTTGGCTGGGCCAATATAGCACAATGAGGATCATTGTACGTCTGCCTGGAATTTCTTCACTATGAGGGGGATGGGAGGATATGTGTATAGTAGGCCCATTCCCCAATGCAAGAGGAAAGCATTTGGCACCAGCCTGCCGCTCAGAGTGACCCTGTAGCAGAACTGATCCACTTGGCATTGCAAGGAGAAGCTAACAAATCTATCAAAGGAGTACTTCACTCCTGAAAGATCCGAGTCGTAACTTCCCTGTGCAGGGTCCACTCGTGCAGTTGGAGGATATGGTTCAGCTCGTCTGCCAGGGAGTTCAGCTTCTTGGGTAGATAGGTGGCTCTCAACTCCATATTGTGAGCAATGGAGAACTTCCACAAGCGGACTGCTTCCCAGTACAGGAGATAAGACCCTGCGCTTCCCTCCTTGTTTACATAGTACATTACCACTTTATTGTCTGTCTGAATCAGAACACCTGGTTGGCTAGCAGATCCCGAAATGCCCTGAGGGCGTTAGCTATGGCTCTTAGTTCCTTGGTGGAGGCTCTGTTAAGACCAAGCACCTTGCATGTGAAGGCCATCCAGATATGCTCCCCAACCCAGCTTGGATGCATCCATCATCATAGTCCGCTGAGGGGCTGTTTTCTCAAAGGGAAGACCCTTGAAGAGGTTCTGAATGCAGAGACTGTGCCAGAGATACAGTGACTGCTACCCAATCCCAGAGGCGGCCAGTGGCTTGCCTCCACTGAGTACCCAGAGTCCAGAGTTTGTCTCAACAGAGCCAGGGGAGTGACGTGCACCATTGAGGTCATATGACAGAGGACAGTCAGCATCCCATGTGCCGCAACCTGATGTCTCTGCTGGGTATCACAAACCAAGGCCATCAGCTGCTGCAGGTAGTCCAGTGTGAGAAATGCCTGAGCCGTGGTGAGGAGACACCCTATTAATTCTAGTGGTTGGGTGGGACTTGAGGTAGTTGACCACAAACCCTAACAGTTTGAGCACCTGGATGGTCAACTGAGATGACTGCCAGACTCTCTTCAGTGAGCCAGTCGTCCAGATAAGGGAAAACAAACACGTCGCGTGTCCTGAGATAGGCGGCTACCACCGCTAGACACTTGTGAAGAGATAGGGCGCTGAGGACAGACCAAAGCACAGCACATGGTATTGAAAATGCTGATCCACCAGGACAAAGTGGAGCTATTTCCTGTGGGCGGGGGTGAATCAATTTGTGCGTGCATGCGTCTGAGATCCAGGGAGCATACCCAATCTTCTCTCTGAAGATAAGGGAGCAGGGTCTCCAGAGAGACCATCTTGAAATTTTCTCACACCAGGGAAGTGTTGAAGTTTCCGATATCTATGATGGGCTGAAACCCATCAGCCTTCTTGGGGACCAGGAAGTACCTGGAGTAAAACCCCCACCTAACCTTGGCCGGAGACACAGATTCTATGGTGAGATCAGCCAGAAGGGTGGAGCAATTTCAGAAGGTGATTGAGGGGGGTACATCCTCGGGAGGGGGGGGCAGGGGGTAGCAGTTCGGGAAAGTGCAGCCTGTAGCAGCTTTGGACTACTTGCAGAATCCATAAGTCAGAGGTTATGAAAGCCCCCTCCCCCACTATTTTTTTCCTCCGTACACACCAGTAGATTGGCTATACTCTGAAGGAACCAGTCAAAAACCCGCAGAGAAGGCTGATCCTTCTGAGGCTTCTCCCGTTGCTGCTGACAAGGAGCCTGTGCCTTTTGCTGAGAGCTGAGTGCTCGGGAAGTACCAGTACATATGTTGGTAGTAGGTCTTCTTTTGACCCCTCCCCCCCGGTACCCTCTTGTGAGAGGGATTAGCTGCCTTCCTCGAGAGCCTGGTGAGGATAATGTGCTGCTTCTCTATATTGCCAGCTTTGGCCTCCACCTGCTCCCTGAAAAGGTTCTCCTCCAGCAGGGCATGTCTGCCAGCTTGTTCTGTACCAACTGCTCTAAGTCTGAAGACTGGAGCCAGGCAAGCCAGCGGGCTCCAATGCTCACCGCCACCATGCAGGCTGACTCAAACGCATCGCAAGTCATTTGATCATGTACTTTGAACAGTCCTTGCTGTGATCTACCAGGGCATGATAGGAGTCCAGCTGCTCGGGGGGGGGGGGGGGAGGAAAGAGGAGAGAGGAGGAGTGAGCCCAGCTTGGCAAGATCCAGCATGATGTCCTTCAAAAACATGCTCATATATAGCTGGTACGAGATAACCCTGGCCACTGGCATGGAGTTCTGAAAGCACCACCTACCAAAGGAGTCCAGCGTTGGGGTCCCTCTGCCCAAAGGTGTCAAGGAATGAGTCTTGTTGCTCTTGATCCTCTTCAGGCAGACTCCACCACTACAGAGTGGTGTGGGAGCTGAGGCTTTTCAAACATCAGGGCCTTTTGGACCCAGTACATGGAGTCCAGCCGCCTCCTGACAGCGGGAACTGAGAGAAGATTTTCACACATCTTCATCCGTGGGATCTGGTGCACTGGCACAATCATTGCCTTTTTGGGGGCCGAGGGGTACTGGGGAATCTCCAGCTCCTCTGCCCTAGGCTCATCCTCTGCCTCCATTGAAAATGGGATGGTCTTGACCATATCCCTCAAGAAGTCCACATGTCCCCTGGAGGGTATTTCCGCAGTTCATGTGGGGGAGAGGGGTCCAACGGGAGTTCAGGAGACTAGCTTTCTGAGAGCCTCCAATTCCATATTGGTCACCCAGCCAGAGTCAGACTCTGAAAGGAAATCAAAGTAGCATGGATACTCTGCATGATGCTCCCTCCAGCTGCATGGGGAGGGGGAACATCGACAGGAGTGATGTGGTAAGTGCTTCTAAAGTCTTGTCAGGGCATTGGACCCAGACTTTCAAGATATGGGCCCCGTGGGGACCGGCGCCAATTCCGACCAACACCCCAATGTTGATGCCTCCATAGACAACGCATGGGCTTCAAGGACTGGCTGCACAATGTATGATGTCTAAGCCAAAGCACCAGCTTGTTTCACGAGCATCGTGGTCATATGGGCCTCGAGATGTTCCTCATGGCTGCCGTCTAAGAGCCAGTCTGAAGGTGTGAGGAGTCCTGGTATAGGTGTTTGTATATTTTTGTGACCACAAGAGAAGAGGCCTTGTTTGAAGGCAGAAATTCTCTGGTATGCTTCAATATCCATCTCTCTATGCCAGAGGTTCCCAACTCCAGTCCTGGAGGGCCAAACACCATTCAGGTTTTCAGGCTGTCCCTAATGAATATGCATGAGATACATTTGAATACAATGTGGCAGTGCATGCAAATGCATCTCATGCATATTTATTAGGGACAGCCTGAAAACCTGAATGGTGTTTGGCCCTCCAGGACTGGAGTTGGGAACCTCTGGCATTAGAGAGATTGATACTGAAGCATACCAGAGAATTTCTGCCTTCAAACAAGGCCTCTTCTCTTGTGGTGTTTGGCCCCTGAATGGTGTTTGGCCCTCCTCAGGGCCATGGCCGCTTTGACCATCTCCAGCGTCCCTGAAGGGGCAGTCTAGCCTTGGTCATCAAGATATGGTCCAAAACCCTGGGGGCAGATTGCTCTCACCAGGGCACCTTGGCAGATTGTTCATGGCCATTGCTCTCAACATCGCATTGGGAAAGGCTCCGATGTTTATGCATATAGAGCTTAGCCTGGTGCTCAGACAGGTCTCCCTTCAACGTCGATAGTCTATGTCAAATCCTTCTTGGAATCAGGCCAGAGGTCACTGGATAGTTGATGCGCTAGGCCACTGTGGCCCCTCTGTTCCAAATGAGCCCGCAAACCTCTCGATGTCTCTGTGGGTCCTAGCAGGGCTATCCAAACATGCTGGGGCCAAATATGCTGAATCAGACTGCTGACCGAAGAAGAACTCTCTGCTTTTCCTGACCCTTCAGGCCTCTCCCTAGTCATCTGTAGACACAAGGAACAAGAAGAGGGCTGGTACTCAGGATCCAGACAGAGGCATCAATTTTGTTTATCCATGACAGAGATGATTTGGGCACACTTGCTGCACTTTTTGAACCTACTGACCAGCTTTTGGGACATGTCTGAGAAAACAGCCATGGCGAGGCCAAAAGGCTCAATGGTGCCAGCCGCAGAAAATGAAAAAGAGGGGAAAAACTCAATACTAAAAGGAGCATTGGAACTGGGATGGGCCATGGGTGTCAGGGCAGATGCTGACAGGTAGAAAGAAAAGCAATTGAGATGATCCCGAAAGGGGAAAAGATGATACATTTGCCGAATGATACCAAAACACATCAATGGAGCTCCGAAGAAAATGAAGACTGAAGAAAATAGTATCGCAAAAGGCAGGTAGTCAGGCGCAGTGGAGCCTCCCAAAAGCTTCCACAGAAGCTGGGGAGCATTCCCGTGGGGGGCTCCGGTGACACCATCCATACATGAAGACTTACTTCCTGTTTGTCCTACGGAGAACTTTCCAATTCTCTGCATTTGTGGGTGTTTATAATATGCGTTGCCTGTGTGTGCACCTCCAACTTGGAGGAAGGGATGGCTTGAATAAATTAAGTGTGATAATATCTAATCATTAAGCTCTCACTGTCAGATTTGAAAGGGTGCATTTTCATTTATACCAGAGTGCCAGTCTTCTTCACCACTAGGTAGCTGTATACCTAGCAACTAGTTGTAGACAACATTGTTCAGTCACCAGGTGTTAACACATAGCAACCATTATGAAAAGCTACACAGTTCATTCATTGGATTTCAGAGTCAATTTTACAACTAAGAAAACACACACCTGAATTACTAAGAGCCAGTCTGAAGGTGTGGGGAGTCCTGGTATAGGTGTTTGTATATTTTTGTGACCACAAGAGAAGAGGCCTTGTTTGAAGGCAGAAATTCTCTGGTATGCTTCAATATCTCTCTATGCCAGAGGTTCCCAACTCCAGTCCTGGAGGGCCAAACACCATTCAGGTTTTCAGGCTGTCCCTAATGAATATGCATGAGATACATTTGAATATGATGGGGGCAGTGCATGCAAATGTATCTCATGCATATTATTAGGGACAGCCTGAAAACCTGAATGGTATTTGGCCCTCCAGGACTGGAGTTGGGAACCTCTGCTTTATGCTATAGGTGTTTTCATGTTTTTTTTTGAAGATCAGCATTTTAATCAAGTGGATCATATGACCATACTTGGCAGAAACCTTTTGTTGCCCATGTGACATTTTCTGCACTGCACTACATAGCTTCCCCTCAGTACTTGTCTACCAAGATCAGACTTCCTGATGCTGAAGCGTTGCAGAACTTGATTTTCTTCAACACCTGTCTGACTTTGTCACCATGTCCCCCTTGTCTGCCCTACTGAGAAAAATTAAATTTACCAAATGCAAAGAAATCATCTTGATCCTTCTATGCAACGTAGGATTGTCTTTTTTTTTCTTTTTATTTATCACATTTTAAATTTCACAACATTCCCAAACCAGGGGAAAGCAAAACAGTATCATGATGCACAGATCACATTAAACAATCATAATATAGAAAGACAAAAAAAGGGTAATAAAAAATAAATAATCATAGACACACGAGACAAGAAAAATTGGGAGAGGATTTATAGAAAGATTTCTCTCGTAGAAAACACATTTAAAAAAAAAGGAAAAACTGGTGGTTCTCAGAAGAACCTATTCATGCGAAATCAAAGCACACTTATGTAAAGCCTAAACAGGTAGATTCTCATTATTAGGAGCACTCAATATTCTATCTAAAATATCTTTCCAGCTGCTCTGGTTCATAAAAAACAAAAGAAACGTCATAACATATCTGCATGGAAATCTCAAAAGCAAAGATGCACCAAGGTGCAGTGCTCTGATGCTTACCTAGAAACAATTTTGTTTTTGTGCTGCCCTACTTAAATCTGGAAATAACCAATATTTTATTCCCCAGAAAAATAGTATTACGATATCTAAAAAAAAGCTTCATAATCTGATTTTTAACAAACAAGTGAAAACACCACAATCAACATAGACAGCACATTAATCTCCTCCTGAGAGTTCTCCAAATACTCAGATTAAAGCTGTCTTCATATATCGTTTGCAGGTCTTCCTCATTTCTTTCCCCATTCCCACAGCGCTCATCCAGTCCCCTTGATGGTAAATAAAAGGTTTAGGCAACTGGGAGAATATTGTTCTGTTATTTTTAGGACTTTCACAAAATATCTCCTTAAGGTCTCAGGTGGGAATAGCGGTGTCTTAGGAAAATTCAGAAACTTAAGATTACATCTCCTTACATGATTATCCAAAGCTTCCATCCTCCTGTGAAGGAATAATTGGTCTTAAACTACTACATCCAAACAGTTCTGACTAGTCTCCACCTGCTGTCCTACTTCCTCAACCTTAGATTCCACAACAGCCAGTCTGTTACTGTGATCCTGTACTTGAGATTTCAATTGTAAGCTAATCCCCAAAGGCTGGTCAATTAAGAGATCACCGACCATTCCACTGACACCACAGAATTTGATAGAGTCTAAAGTCACTGTTGCAGGCTTAACCACTAGGGCAGAAGCCCTTATTACTTCCATTGCGGGCATCTCCTACAGTGCTTCCATGGGGGGGGGGGGGGTGTAAGAAGCCACTTCTAGCCATTCCTCAAACTACAGCTTGAGCAGCACTATCTTCCCCTTATACCTATAACACTCGCTGACTAGCCTCCGGAACCCTTGCCATCGACTGCTCCCCCCACAAAAGCAGACACCCAATACCAAACTAGAGTAGCATTGTTGCTAAGAGGTTAGGAAGCACAGTAGTTCCAGGTTGCAATGGAGGTGTGTGCATCTTGGAACTGAGGAAAAATTCCTCTTTAGCTGTAGCAGGAACTGTGCTTGCCCCCAGTCAGGATGCTGTGGCAGGCGTGAACAGAAGGAAGCAATGGAAGGCTCACACTTTGTGAGGGCTGGTGCTGGTGGAAAAACCCTTATGTTTCACAGACCAGTACCCCATATTGCAAAAAAACCTGAAGACAAGTTGAACAGGAAATAAGACAGGTCTTCCAAACAGGGTGCAGGAACTTTCTAGTTCAGCTTCTGCTCAGTTCTGCCATATTGAATCCCCCCCTCAGGATCTTCTTTGATGCGACTGCCAGAAGGCTGTTTTGACCAAATTTTCCTCTTCTGAAAGATGGTCTGAAGAGATGAAAAATGTGGCCAGTTTTGTCTTAAACTTTTCCTTGCAAGGTACAAAGCGCCAATAAGAGGCTTCAAGTTCTGCACCAAATGAAAACAGAAGATTTAGTGTAGTTACTTCTCTATATTGCCTGCTTTGGCCTCCACCTGCTCCCCGAAAAGGTTCTCCCCCTGCAGGGCATGTCTGCCAGCTTATTCTGCACTGACAGCAGGAATCAGTCCTCACATATGGGTGACGGTGACGCCAACGGAGCCCGTGCAAGCAATTTCCCCAGCTTTCAAAGAAAACCTTTGGGACATGCCACCATGCATACGTGGTCCCCTTCTCGCCCAAGGGCGCCATCTTGCTCAGTCAGATGACATAGCTAGGACGGCAGTAAAAACAAGGTAATGTATAGAGGCAACTCCAAGGAAAGGAGGAAGGGTTGTAAGGAGTGATTCCTGCTGTTCCCGGAGAACACCTGTTACAGATGAGTAACCGCTTTCTTCAGGAACAAGCAGGAAGTCAGTCCTCACATATGGAACTCCCTAACTCCAGGCTGCCGAGGACCTAACCACGACAGCATCAACGGCAGCCCATCGGGTAGCCGTGAGCTGCAGAAGGCGAGTCCCGCTGAGAGACTCTGTAAGACCCTAACGTCCAGCGGCACTATCACTCCAGTAGCCTGAACACAGAAAGGTCAGAGGTCAGGAGTTGCCTAAACACCGAGAATATTATGGAGTTCTGCCTGGCCAAAAGCATTATCCCTATGGGACTCGCTTTCCAGGCAGTAGTGGGCTGCGAATGTATGGATTGAAGACCAGGTGAAGGCTCTGCAGATCTCAGTCACCGGCACAGAGTGAAGGTTGGCTACTGATGTAGCCATCGCCCTTCATGCGATGCACTGTGATACAGAGCTCAAGGGAGATGCCTACTCGCTCATAGGTGAGAGAGATGCAGTCTGCCACTCACGTAGACAAGGCATGCTTGGTTACAAGGAGCCCCAGTCTGCTGGGGTCATAGGACATGAAAAGCTGGAGGTGCTTTGCGGTGGCCCTGGGTCCTCTGTAAGCAGAACGAAAAGGCCCGTTTGCAGTCTAGTGTATGGAGTATGAGCTCCTCTTTGCCAGCATGAGGCTGTGGGAAGAAGGTGGGAAGTACAACCTCTTTGTTGAGCTGGTCTTGAAGATCCTGGTTTATGGAAGGTCCACCACCAGGAGTTCACTTACCCTGCGGGCTGAGGTAAGGGCCACCAAGAAGGCGACCTTCCAGGAAAGGAAGTGTATGTGGCACATGGCCAAAAGTTCTAATGGTGGCCTGGTAAGCTGAGAGAGCATCACGTTAAGGTCCCACTTCACCGCCGGGGGACGGAGGGGGGGGGGGGAGTTCAGACAGCAGAAGATCCCATAGAAACCATGAGACCAGGGGTTGGCTGGACAGGGATTTCCCCTTGATTGGGTGATGTTAGGTAGCTATAGTGCTCAAATGCACCCTGACAGAGTTAGATTTCAGTCCAGCATGTGACAGGTGCACCAGGTACTGAAGTACTAGCTGTATGTGGCAGGAGAAGGGATTCTCCTTCCTCTCCGCACACCAGACAGCGAATCTCTGCCACTTGAAGACATAGGATCTTCTGGTGGAGGGCTTTCTGGAGGTCAGCAGGATCTCCTCAACCTCTTTTGGCAGGTTGCGAGGGGCCAAGGCTACCCTCTCAGCAACCAGGCCGTTAGTGTCAGCAACCCCACATTGGGTTGCAAGAGGGAGCCCTCCTCCTGGGTCTGGAGGTTTGGGGCTCGACCCAGTGAGACTGGGAGTGCCACCGCCAGCGAGAGCAGTAGAGGGAACCGGGGCTGTCTAGGTCACCTGGGGGGTGATCAGTATCACTGAGGCCCTTTTGCTCTGAATTTTGAACAAGGTCTTGGCAACCAGAGGAGTCGCCGGGAACGCATAAAGTAGTCCCTCGGACCACAAGATCAGGAAGGCATCTGTCGCTACTCTCTCCAGGTGTGGCTGATGGGAGCAGAAGCGAGTCAGCTGTGTGTTGACTGGAGAGGCAAACAGGTCTATCTAGGGACAGCTCCAGAGGCAGAACCACCTCTCTGCCACTGTGGGGTCGAGGCGCCACTTGTGCAGATGCTGGACTCTGCTCAGTCTGTAGGCCAGGCAGTTGTCCTGGCCCAGGAGGTAGACTGCATGCAGGAGCATGACACTGTGTGATGCAAAGGAGAGGAGGGCTACTGCCTCCTGGTAGAGGGAGTACAAACCCGTGCCCCCCTGCTTTTTATGTAGAACATTGTGATGTGATTGTCTGTCAGGATCAGCACAGGTCTGCCTCACAAGTGGCTGCGGAATGCTTGTAGAGTGAAGAACACTGCCCGGAGCTCCAGGAGGTTGATCTGTACCAAAGACGACTCCTTGGACCAGCAGCCCTGTGTGCAGTGAGCTCCCCACCCCTGTGATCAAGGTCCTCTGCTGCGAGGGTACCCAGAAGGGCATTCACGCCTGGAGGAGGCATTGGTCTTGCCACCAGTAGAGGGATCTTGCCAACTGGCAGGTAATCACGACCCTATCTCGAAGTCTGCCCATTGCCTGGGTCCATTGTGAGCGCGAGCACTGCTGGGCTGTCCGCATGTGCAGGCAGGCTAAGGGTGCGATATAGACAGTAGAGGCTATGTGGCCAAGCAGGCACAGAAGGAGGCGGGGGCGTAGGAGGAGAAGGGAAGGCACCGTTCTGCAGTGTTGGACCTTTCCTGTCAGCTGTTTGAGGAGTTCTGCCTGTCCTGAGAGAGGAAGGCCTTTGTCTGCACAGTGTCCAGCTGAGCATCTATGAATGCCAGATCTTGGGCTGAAAAGATGTGATTTGGGGTAGTTGATGACAAATCCCAGGTGCTGCAGGAGGAGGGTGGTGCGCTCTGTGGCCTGGCTGGCCTCTATGGCTGTATTGCCTCTGATGAGCCAGTCGTCTAGATAGGGGAAGACAAACACCCCTGGTAGGCACAGATGCGCAGCTTCCACTGCTAGGCACTTTGTGAAGACTCTTGGTAAGGAGGCCAGACTGAAGGGAAGTACCCTGTTCTGGTAAGTGACTCCCTCCCACCACAAATCTTAGGAACTGCCTGTGAGAGGGGTGGATCAGGATGTGAGTATAGGCATCCTTTGGTGGGAAGGGGACAAAGGCTTTCTTTGAAAGCTGGGAAAATGCTCTGCACAGGCTCCGTTGGCACCAACATCACCCATATGCGAGGACTGACTTCCTGCATGTTCCTGGAGAACTTTTTAATTCAGCACTTGAAGGGAGAGAAGATCCAACAAAACTCAGCTGACATCCATAGTTACAATCCTACAGTCTCATGTGATATCCACATCCTCTTCAATACATTTATAAATAGTATTCCCTTAGTGTCAGCCCAAAAACTATTGCCATGTTTAAGAATAACCCCACCCCATGAAAATACACACTAATATGGTTTATTCTTCCTTTCTATGACAGGGAGCATCCCTATGCTCAGTCACTCTTACAAGCACATCTGTCCGTATCTTCCAAGCTTTACCTTTGTTTAACCCTTTCCAAAACGCTGGTGCAACTCTCACTTGTCTCAATGACTCTTATGACTTTCTATCAACAGAAATCACACACAACTTTCCTTCCCCTTCATTCTGTAAGCCATACCACAACTTTTTGAAGGCCATGCATCCTGCTGTCATTTTTCTACTGTGGGTTTGGAGCTCCTACCATGCCTCCATATCTGCCATTGACACCCTCCAGTGCTGAAACGAGCTGCTTTTTGTCAAATCCAGTATTTTAGGATTGTCTTTTTAACCAACATTAGGGCTACATGCACAAATCTCTTGGACAATTTGTTAATGACTTTGTCACAAAGGGGCATCTCCTCTCTTAATACTCGTAGCAGTCCATACACTTGTGGTCAACATTATTGGCACTATTGTAGTTCAATCCCTTAATGTCCAATATCGCCTAAAAATAAGTGGCCAGAGAAATGGATTTGGACTAAATATACACACATATTTGACACAGAGAAGAATCAAATAAAATAAGACCAATTAAAAAAAGGAAATAGTAGGAAATAGTATATAAACTAGGACATTGTCAGGACATGATTATCTTGAAACAACCAAACCGGTGAAACCTATCATGTGTACCAATTTTTTGTTGGATTACCCACCATGAGAGGAAAACCTCTCTCGCAGTGGGTCCTCCTTTTAATCAATTTTAAATAAGACCAGAGGGCCTAAAAATAAAAAAGGAACTGGTCACATGAATGCATGCCGCTCCTTTTTGCCATCAATAATATGGACAAAAAGCATCCCAAACGTATTCTCAATAAAGCTTCTTAAAGGACTTAGCTTGATAAAGGAAGACTGTCATCCAGTTGACAAAGCGATATCACAGGATTTCCACTGTAATGGCAAAGTTCAAATTCATAGCCGTTCAAACTTAATAAATCCTCTTAGTGCTCATTAACTAGGTGAAAATCGACCAGGTCCTGCAACACCACGTAGTGTTTCAAGCTGAGTAGCTTCTTAGCTCTTCTTCAGTCAAATGAACCTCATCACATATCCAGTTCCAGTTTTTATCCCTTTGTTTATCTGACATCTGGTGATTAACTAGCAATCAATATAAACAGCAAACTCTTCAAAACAATTAATTCAAAAAGAAACACTCTATAAATGCAATGACCACCAATCAATTTCCACATTCAAACCTTTAGGAGTCATCATTTGTATTTTAAAAATCCAGCGTTGTTCTTTGTGCTGCAATCTGAAAAGGCAATCACCTTCCCTCAAATTGTGGGGAACTTGATCGATCACCAGTCATTTCAAATCTTCAAACCGATGCTTCAATTGCGAACAATGTAAAACCATTGGAGCAGTTATGACCAAAGAGTTTATACGGGATCGATGTTCCAATAAGCACTGCTTTATAAGGCGGGGAGGTTCTCCCCACATATTTCAATTGACACGGGCAAATAATTAGGTACACTACAAACGAGGACAAACAGGGGGTGCTGTGATGCAATTTGTATAGTATTCCCTGAAAGTAAGCTAGTCTGTACAGGGCTGTGTATATGGCCAGGGTACTCAACAATATAGTACTAGCCCTAAGAAAGAGTTAATACCAGTCAGAGCTTTTTTACTCAGTAACATCCTTGAAAGACTCTGCTAGGATAATTAGGTGAAAGGTTCCTAGTAATATAAACACTAGTCTATGTTTATATAAGATAAGTAAAGGGCAAGTTGTCTCCCAGTCTCGGGTTAGAGATATCAAAACTGTCAGTATTAGAATTAATGCCTACATAGTTATGTCTGGGAATATGTGTATGTCTCCTCATGATGACCTATGCTAATGAGAATTGAACTATGATGGTATGGATACGTGATGTTAGACGTAGAACAATAAAGTGAGAATTATGCTGTATAATCAAATATTTACCTATACATAAAGTGGCCTAAAGCTAAGATGACAGAGTAAACAAAGGCAGTAGCTTAGTTTGCTCTCCCAAAGCTTTGGTTGTTTTTATAATACAAGTGTGTTTTGTATTATTTACTGATTTTTACAGATTCCCTTCTGATTGCTTTGTGTGTGGATTTCTGTTACCCAAGAGCCCTGAAGCAAAACATTCCGCTGTACTGGCTTTCTATACAATGTGGTAAACAAACCTGGACCTTCTTTATAAGAGATCAAGAGATCTAAAAATTCAATATGATTTAAATGATACTTCAGAAAAAACTGTACATTAGCCTTGATGGTATTAATCCAGATGAAAAATGCTAGCAAATCCTGTGATGAACCAGACAAATAAAAAATGTGTCATCCAAAAACCGTTTCCACAATAGGAAATGTTGGAACCAAATTGAATCGTAAAGGTGATGTTCCTCATAATATGCCATATACAACATCGCCACTGATGGTGCCACCGTGGCTCCCATGGCTACCCCAAAACATTGTTGATAAAAAGTGGACTCAAAAAATAATTACGTTCCAACACAATCTTCAACAATCTTAATACAAATTCTTTGGGTAGTCGACCTGGTAATGTGAATGGTAAATTTGTCAAAATTTCTAAAGCTTCCTGTTGATGGATATTTGTATACAAAGATACTACATCCATAGTAACCAATAAGGAATCAGTGGATACTGCAATGGCACTCAACAAACTTATAAAATGAAAAGAATCCTTTATGTAAGACTGTATATGCAATGTTAAAGGCTGAAAAAATTGTCACAAAATTTTGACAAAGGTTCCAAAACAGACGAACGACAAGACACAATACGAAGCCCAGGAGGGTCTTCTATTGACTTATGAATCTTGGGAACCATGTATATAAAGCATAGTTACTCACCTGTAACAGGTGATCTCCGGGAACAAAAGGAATTTAGTCTTTACATATGGGTATCGTCAGTACCAACGGAGCCTGCGCGGGAACGCTCCCCAGCGTCCAACAGGAAAGCTTTTGGGAGCATCCCACAGCGCCTGCGTGCTGCCTTCTCACCTTTCCCAACTGTCCCTCTCCAGTTGAGTTTAAAGCTGAGACAAAAGAGAGAGGAAAAGAGAGAAAGAGAGAGAGATACAACTCCTAGGGGAGGTGAGTGGGTTGTGAAGACTAAATTCCTGCTGTTCCCAGAGATCAGCTGTTACAGGTGAGTAACTATGCTATCTCCAGGAACAAGCAGGAATGTAGTATTCACATATGGGGACTCCCTAGCTGCAGATGCCAGGGAGAAGGCCCCAGAAAGTTGTGTGCCCTTGTAAAAGGGCTTCACTTCCCCCCATGGATCTCTGGCATCCTACCAGGGATGGTGGGTAGGAGTTGATTAAGTTTCGAACAGGTGTTGAAGAACAGCCTGACCAAACAAGGCATCCCGGCAGGAGTCCTTGTCTAAGCTGTAATGGGCTGTGAATGTATGAATCGAAGCCCAAGTAGCTGCTCGACAGATGTGGTCAATAAACACAGAGTGAAGATGAGCCATAGAGGCTGCCATGGCTCTCACATTGTGAGCTGTGACATGGCCTTCAAGAGGAAGGTTTTTATTCTCATAGGAAAAAGATATACACTGTGCAATCCAGCTGGACAGTGTTCTTTTGGAGACTGGAAGTCCAAAATGACTAGGATCAAAAGCCAGCCCAGTAGAGGAAAAAATCCTCACACCGTTGTGGTCTTTCCTTTTAATTATTCAATATGTTAAAACCAGCAATAACTTAGCTGAAGTCGTAGAGCAGAGGCGTTTCCATCCAGTCAGCTTGCATTGCCGACTGGATGGAAATGCCTCTGCTCTACGACTTCAGCTAAGTTATTGCTGGTTTTAACATATTGAATAATTAAAAGGAAAGGCCACAATGGTGTGAGGATTTTTTCCTCTCTACTGGGCTGGCTGTTCCGACAAAAAACGTTTTCTTTGTACTAACGGTGTTCTGGGCCTGGTTTAGATTTTTGGATTTTTTTTTTTTTTTTAATTTTTATTTAATGCATTCCAAATACAAATATCATATAAATAGGCAGATCAAGCAAAAATGTCATTAAAGAAAAACAAATGACATCAAGACTACCACATAATTCACATCATGGAGAGCACAACGCTATAGGATACCAGAGCTCAAACCAAATTAAGGCTACATCTCCTAACCAAAAGAAAAAAGAAAAACATATAAAAATAAACTAAACTTCCCTCTCAAACCTGCAATGAATCTAAAAGAGCCACAAGCTGAAGACATTCTGTAAAAATATAATTATTACCCTGCAAAGTAATCAAGCATTTACATGGAAATCGAAGAAAAAAAGGTACCTCCCCCAGCCAAAACTCTAGGTTTAAGCTGGAGGAAAGACCGCCTCCGTATTTGTGTGGATCGGGAGACATCAGGGAAGATGGACATCTTATGGCCATAAAAAAGAGAATCTTTCTTCTTAAAAAAAGCTTTCATGATTTTTGGATTTAATTAGTGCTGGGTTTTGGTATTTGTTGGTGTTTTCAGGATCAAAAGCAACAAAGAGTTGAGAGGACTTTCTATGTCCTTTGCAAGTAAAAGGCCAAAGCTCTTTTACAGTCCAAAGTATGAAGATTCCTTTCTGCATTTGAGGAGTGAGGCCTTGGAAAGAATACAGGAAGGTAAACCGCTTGATTTAATTGAAAAGGCGACACCACCTTTGGCATAAAGTGTGGATGAGTCCTAAGAACTACCTTATCATGATGGAACCTTGTATAAGGAGGATCAGCCACCAACGCTTGCAATACACTGATGCGATGTGCTGATGTGATTGCAATAAAAAAAGATGACCTTCCAGGAAAGGAATTTCAAAGAGGTAGTGGCTAATGGTTCAAAGGGCAGTTTCATGAGCTGCCCAAGAACCAGATTTAAGTCCCATGCCACCGGTGGTGGCTTAATGGGAGGCTTAGTCAAAAGAAGGCCTCTCATAAATCTCACTATGAGAGGATGAGAGGAAATAGGTTGTCCATTTAGAGGCTTGAAAGAAGCTGCAATAGAACTCAAATGGACTCTTACTGAATTGGTCTTAAGCCCTGCATTTGATAAATGAAGGAGATACTCCAGTAATGATTCCAGAGGTATCGCAAGAGGGTTAAGACCCTTCTGAGAGCACCATATGGTAAACCTTTTCCACTTAAATGCATAAGAGCGTCTTGTGGAAGGCTTCCTGGAAGCATAAAGGATATTCTTTACCTGCTGGGAAAGGTTAAGACCGTGAAGTTCTAGGCTTTCAGCAAACACGCCCTGAGATGCAGAGACTGGGGACTGGGATGCCACAGCATCCCGTCCTTTTGAGAAAGGAGATCTGGAGCAGATCCTAACTCCAGAGGCGGAGCTTGAGAGAGATGTAGGAGCAGAAGGTAACCACATTTGCCGTGGCCAACGTGGAGCTATGAGGATCATATGACCTCTGTCTCTCTGAAGCTTGAACAGGGTTTTGGGAATTAGAGGAATGGGTGGAAAAGCATACAGGAAGTCCTGACCCCAATGGAGGAGGAAAGCATCCCTGGCCTGACAACCCTGAGCCGGAATTCTGGAACAGAACCGGGGAAGTTTGGCATTCAGCGGACTTGCAAAGAGGTCTATGTCCAGGGTTCCCCAAATTTGAAAAACCTTGGCCACCTGGTCTGCATGGAGAGACCATTCGTGTGGAAGCAGAACTCGACTGAGTCTGTCTGCCCAAGAGTTTTGAATGCCTGGAAGATACACCGCCAGGAGATGAGTCTGATGCTCTCTGGCCAGGGCCCACAGTCGCAAAGCTTCGTTGCAGAGCGACAGAGAGCCTGTTCCGCCCTGCTTATTCACATAGAACATGGCTACTTGATTGTCCGTTTAAACTAGGACTGTCTTGTAGCTGAGCTGGGTGTGGAATACTCGAAGAGCAAGGAAGATTGCTCTGAGTTCCAGGAGATTGATATGGAGATAGGCCTCCTGTGGAGTCCAGGTACCCTGGGTAGAGAGGCCTTGCAGGTGGGCTCCCCAACCCACCTGTGAAGCATCTGTTGTTAGAGTGGCTTGGGGTGGTGGGGTTGCTGAAAAGGAGACCCCACCAGAAAGATTTGGGGTGACTGCCACCATTGGAGAGACAAAATAAGGTGATCTGAGTTTGCTATTTTGTCTGACAGGCAACCTGACGCCTGAGTCCACTGAGTGGATAAAGTCCACTGGGCTGCTCTCATATGGAGGCGAGCATAAGGAACCACATGCACAGTGGATGCCATGTGGCCTAGCAACTGTAACATTTCCCGAGCAGTGAGGTGAGGTTTTAGCACTGCTTGGGAAGCTAACTGCACAATGCGAAGGCAGCGGGGCTGTGGAAGGAAAGCCCTTGTCTGTCTGGTATCCAGCAGAACTCCTATAAACTCTAGGGATTGAGTGGGAGCAAGGTTGGACTTTGGGAAGTTTATGACAAGTCCCAAATACTGAAGGATGCGCATTGTGCGAGAAAGCGCAACCCTGGCCTCTGGCTCTGAAGGGGCTCGAATGAGCCAGTCGACTAAGTAAGGGAAGACGAATATTCCCAGGGTGCGGAGAAATGTTGCCACCACAACAATACATTTTGTGAACACCCTTGGTGCAGAGGCCAGGCCAAAAGGAAGAACTCTGTATTGGTAGTGCTTCCCTTGAAACAGAAAGTGAAGGAACTTTCGGTGAGTTGGATGGATGAGAACATGAGTGTACGCATCCTTGAGATCTAGAGAACAAAGCCAATCCTGACTCTGAATGTATGGCAGCAGAGTTCCTAGAGAAATCATTTTGAACTTCTCTTTGAACAGGAATTTGCTCAATTCTCCGAGGTCTAAAATGGGTCTGTGTCCTCCTGTTTTCTTTGGAATGAGGAAATAGGGGGAATAAAACCCTGTACCCCGTTGGGGAATGGGTACCTCTTCTATTGCCCCTTGAGCAAGGAGCACAGTTACCTCTTGACCTAACCGGTCGTTGAGAGAGGTCTGAGAATTGAACTGTCTTACCATTGTAGGAGGGGGCATGCTGAGGAAATGAAGCTTGTACCCCTCTCTTACAATAGACGGAGTCCAATTTTCTGCTGTTATCTGACCCCATCTGGGGGCAAAATGGCATAACCTTCCTGGGATGGTGGAGGGTTCTGGGCCAGGAAGGCAAAGTTCTCTAGATAGGAGTCAAAGCCCCTGTGGAGGCTGAGTCTGCTGAGCCGGTTGAGGCTTAGCTGCTTTTGTCTTTCTTTGCCTAGGTTGTTGCTGCTGTTCCTTTTGGGCAGACTGACCTAAACAATGTCCCTGCTGGGTATAGGAGGGATAAAACTTTTTCTTCTTGCTAAAGATTGGTTTCTTAGAGGATCTTTCATTCGCAGGATCAGCTGTAGATTTAGACAATCTGTCCAAAGTGATATTGTCAGCATCTATCTCGTTAGCTTTTTCCTGCCAATTCTTGCCAAAGAGATTCTCTCCTGTGCAAGGAATATTCCCTAGTTTGTCCTGTACCCAAATTACCAAGTCAGATGCCTGGAGCCAGGCAATCCTATATTCACCTATGGCAATGGCAGAGGTTCTGCTTATGCATTCAAAGCAGTCAAAGGCTGCACGATTCACAAACTTGGAAATATCCTGAGCATGTTTGACAAGAGTGAGAATCTTGCCTTTTATCATGAGGAAGGAGAGGGCTCATAAGCTCTAAATCTCCTGTGACCTCTTTAAGGAACATTCCCATATACAAGATATAAGAACTGATCCTAGCAGAAAGCATGGAACCTGGAAGGATTGACGTCTGAAGGCGTCAAGAGTCCTACACTCATGTCCTGGAGGATTAGATGCATGAACATAAGATATGCCATACTGGGACAGACCAAGGTCCATCAAGCCCAGTAGCCTGTTTCCAACAATGGCCTATCGAGGTCATATGTACCTAGCAGTTTCCCCAAAAGACACAGGTTCCACAATGCTTGTACTGGGGTCAAGCATTGATATCCTGGGTACCTTCTTTTTTTTTTTTTTTTAATTTTTTTAAATTTTTTATTTATAACAGTATATAATATTACATCCAGGTAAAAATACACTTGAATGAAAAGAAAACAATGGATGTTAGATGTATAGAACCAAAAGGCAAACATAACAAAGTCACAAAAATAACATCCCAGCCATATCATTTAGACCTCAATCAAAAAGAAATATATAATGGGGGGCGTCTTAGGAAATATAACATCAGGCAAAGGTAAAATTTACCAGTACCAACAAAGAAACAATGTATCCAGCGAACAGGTACAGACTTAAATGTCAGCCGTATGGGTCAGTTTAGGTGCTTCAACAATAACTTCCTCCCTAGCTATTAAGAAATCAATAAGCTGTCTGGATTCAAAAAAGACATAACCTTTCGGCTTATACACCACACAACATTTGGCAGGAAATTTCAGTTGAAAAGTCGCCCCAAGGGCTAAAACCCTGGGGCGGAGAGCCAAAAGGCTTTTCCTTCTCAACTGCGTGCATCATCAGGAAAAACGCGTACTTTCGAACCCAGAAAGTCTACATTGATATTCTTAAAGTATAATCGAAGAATAAAAAACTTATCTGACTCTAGCGCCAAAGTGACCAGTAAGGTAGCCTTATCCGTGATGACATCTAAGGAGGACTCTAAAAACCCTGTTAGGTCCCCCTTTCCAACCAGAGCAATGGGAGAACAGGGAACAACATCCCTTACCCCCGAGGGCAGATACTGTGCCCGGACCAAGGGTGGAAACTGGTCCTGGGGAAGTTTAAAAACCTCTCCAAAATACCTCCTTACCATCTCCAATGGAGACAGCAAGGGAGACCGTGGAAAATTTAGAAAACGAAGGTTACAACGTCTAACCTGGTTTTCCAAATATTCCACCTTTCTAGCAGACACAGTCCTGTCCAAAGCCTGGGCATTCACTATACCCTGTAAATGCCCGACTTCCTGCTCCAGTTTGGATAGTCTCTCCTCCTGACCCACCACAGCACTGGTCAGAGTTCCACAAGTGGCTTTAACCTCAGAGACTTCTTCCTTCACAGCTCCAAACGCAGTCCTCAGGGCGGAGTTGAGTGAAGCAATACCGTCCCACAGTGATTCCATAGTTATTACCGCCGGTTTTACCAACACCATTTCTCCCAGGTGGTCTCCTCCCGGAGCAGCCTTCCCAGCACTCTCTCCACTTACTGCTGTTCCAGCCACAGTTGTTCTCCGCCGCAAAAACGGCACTTCCAGGGGGGACCCATCAGGCAGAGCTCCTCCCGAAGACCCCTCTTTCGGCGTGCTCGTCGGCCTGTCGTCAAGGGATCCAACCACTGCCTGAACAACACTTCCAGGTCGCGGCGGAGGGGTTCGCAATTCGGGTGAAAGCCAAACCCCCGAGACACTCAGTGCAGACTCTCCATCAGCCGGCACTGCCGAAGACACAGCTGCCGCTCCGGGCCCAAAGCCGCAATCAACCAAGGTTCGCTGGGCCGAAGGGTGCAAAGCATTTGCCCCGGGAGGATCAACCACCTGCTTGCGCTTCCAATTCACCCAGGTGCTGCAGCTCCGAGATTCAGAGCGTCCTGACGCAAGCTCGTCACGCCCCCTCCTGGGTACCTTCTTAATAATGGTTTATGGCCTTTCCTCCAGGAACTTGTCCAAACCTTTTTTAAACCCAGCTACACTAACAGCCTTTTTGTCTTTTTGCACTCTTTATCCGTCTCATGGCTGATTCCACCACCATGGAATGGTGTGGTAATTAGTCTTCTGAAACCCAGGACAAGGAGGAACTCTATACATGGCGTCGAGTCTTCGAGAGTGAGAAGATGTGGTTAGAGGTGTTTCCCACATCCTTAACATAAGATCATGCAAGATCGCATGAATAGGTATGGTAGCTGCCTCCTTGGGAGCTTTAGGATATTGTAGGATTTCTAATTCCTTTGCCCTAGGCTCTTTTTCAGGAGCCACTGTGATGGAAAGACCTCGGGCCACATCTCGGATAAAATCCTGAAAGGACATATCTTCTGGTGGAGACATCCTACGCTGAGGAGAAGAGGAATCCTCAGGAAGAAGTACTCTGGTATCGGCAGAGCTTTCAGAGTCTTCAGACTCATCCGATGACTCGAAGTATCTCCGATCTGGGTGATCGTGCAAGACATGGTACCGGTACCGATCGAAGTCGGCATCGGAGTGGTCTGGTACCGACTTGTTGATGCCGGATAGAGACGCATGACTCGGTCCCGGTAGAATACCTGCCGATGTCAATGCAGTCGGTGCCGGTACCGGTTGAATTGTCTGACGCGGTTTCAGGGGCATCGAGGCCATGAGAAGAGCCGCCAGACTGCGTTCAATAGCCAAGAATCTCTGGTCTATCGACGCTGCTGATGCTTGGGTATCGGTGCCAGATGAAGCGGCCGGAACCCCAGAAAACATCCTGGAGCCCCGTTAGTGCTTCGGAAGCAGAAGCCGAAGCCTCCCGCTGGGGCAATTTTGCCAGTGAAAATCCCTCAAGGGCAACGCCAGAGGCATCTCAATGTTTAGAAGGAGATCTACCCTTTGAGGACCGGCTAGATTTATGTTTAGTTATCTGAGATCCATGGGAGGAAGATGAAGCCCTGGAAGACGTCGATGCCACGGAGGCTACATCGGAGGGAAAAAGGGTGCTAAGTTTAGCAGCTCGGTTTTGCCGGCCCCTTTTCGACATCATCCCACAGGCAACACACTCTGAAATAAGAGTGGTCAGGACCTAAATATTTGAGGCACCACTCATGGGTGTCGGTGACGGAGATGGTAC
Organism: Ichthyophis bannanicus; assembly: GCA_033557465.1. Lineage (NCBI taxonomy): Eukaryota > Metazoa > Chordata > Amphibia > Gymnophiona > Ichthyophiidae > Ichthyophis > Ichthyophis bannanicus. The sequence continues at coordinate 175,015,100 of CM066034.1, read as the reverse complement.
CATCACACTTAAAACACTTTTTAAAACCCGAAGCAGGTTTTTCCATCCTGAGGGAAAAGGTTGGGCCTAGCGCCCAAAATGGCGTGTGGCACCTGAGGAGAAAATTACTGGAAAAGACTCCAGAAAGAAAAAAAGAAAAAGCCACCGGCGGTACCGGTGTAGCGTCGAGGGAAGGCAGACGCGGCCACAAAAAAGAAGAATAAGAAGGGAATTCTTTCTGCGGTGACAGGATGTGCGACCTGTTGGCTCCGCGGAAAACGAAGAACTGGAGAGGGATAGTTGGGAAAGGCGGGAAGGCAGCACACAGACGCTGTGGGATGCTCCCAAAAGCTTTCCTATTGGACGATGGGAAGCGTTCTCGCGCAGGCTCCGTCGGTACCGACAATACCCATATGTGAAGACTACATTCCTGCTTGTTCCTGGAGATTAGGGACTATAGGATGTTTTATATTCAGAAAATCAAACACCTTAGTTATCCAATGTTGATTTAATGTCAATGTTGTATATGACAATCTCTTGTTGTAAAGATACAGTGGGGGATCTACTACTACTACTATTTAGCACTTATAAAGCGCCATGCACGCAGCGCTGTACAGCTAGCCTACAAGAGGTGGCTAACATATAAGAGACAATCCCTGCCCGTCAGTCATGCTTATCGGAGCTTACAATCTAGTTAGAACAGTACAGAGCATTAGGATGTGTAACTAATTTCCTATAATATTTACAATCTATTAAGTGATCCAAACTTATGATAAGTTGCTTTATTCATTAACACAATGGCTCCTACTTTATCTGTTCTACAAATAACAACTGCTTATTGTTGCCTAAAAGAGAGGAGAGCATTGTAATGACTACTCGAGATATTAGAAAAATGTCTCTGAGAAGTGTTCTGTAATTGTTGAGATCACGCAAAACTAAATTCTGAAATGTTGATAATGTAGCATCCATACTAATTGGGGGTACCTAACTGGAGGGATTGTAGCATAAAGAATCAACCAAACCTATATAAGTGGACGTAGCTAAATGCAGGGTCACTTGTAATTTCCTAAACAATTGATATAAAGCCACCCACATTTTAAAAGGATCATAGTTTGGAGAAGGTTTGAATGCGGAAATTGATTGGTGGTCATTGCATTTGTAGAGTTTTTCTTTTTGAATTAATTGTTGTGAAGAATTTGCTGTTTATATTGATTGATAGTTAATCACCAGATGTCAGATAAACAAAGGGATAAAAACCGGAACCGGATATGCGATGAGGTTCGTTTGCCTGAAGAAGAGCTAAGAAGCTACTCAGCTTGAAACACTATGTGGTGTTGCAGGACCTGGTCGATTTTCACCTAGTTAATGAGCGCTAAGAGGATTTATTAAGTTTGAATGGCTATGAATGTGAACTTTGCCGTTACAGTGGAAATCCTGTGATATCACTTAGGCAATTGGATGACAGTCTTCCTTTATAAAGCTAAGTCCTTTGTTAAGAAGCTTTATTGAGAATACGTTTGGGATGCTTTTTATCCATATTATTGATTGTTAGCAAAAAGGACTGGCATGCATTCATGCGGCCAGTTCTGTTTTTATTCTTAGGCCCTCGGGTATTATTTAAAATTGATTAAAAGGAGGACCCACTAACGAGAGAGGTTTTCCTCTCAAGCTGGGTAATCAACAAAAAAATTGGTACACGATAGGTTTTACCGGTTTGGTTGTTAAAGAAGGTAAATGTTTCATGGTATGAAGTCATCTTGATTTAGGAATACATATTGGTGATTTATATGGGCTTAATTAGGGTGTCAATTTAGGACATGATTATCGGCACCCTTATAAACAATTCAAATCAGTTTGAACAGAACCACCACATTCCCGTTGCAGTAAAATTAGACACACCTGGGATAGTCAGTACTCACATGTCATGGAATCAACCAACGAATGATGGCTCTAATTTTTAAGATGGCCACATTCACTCCCTCTTCCATTTTCACAAAGGTAAAGACAAGAGCTGCCTGAGACTATCAGAAAAGCCATTATCATCAAACATCAAACTGGTACAAGGCCATCTCCAAAGACCTTGGGAATCCCGTGTCTACAGTTTACAATGTTATGAAGTTTTCTCTCATGGAACTGTCAAAATCTCAAGACGAGGCGGTAACAGGAAAATAAGTCTTCGATGATTAGTACAAACTGTTGTAAAACCACCACCTACAACATCCAAAGAGCTTAAGGCTGACCTGGAGCAATCTGCAGTGGTGGTTTCAACCCGTACCATATGCCTCAGACTAAATAAAGAAGGATCCCACTGCTCAAAGACAGACATAAAAAGGCATACCTGATCTTTGCCCAAACCCACCTTGAGAAACCATAGTCCTACTGGGAAAATGTTCTGTGGAAAGATGAAACCAAACCTGAGCTCTTTGGAAATGCAGACCATCAATATATTTACAGCCAAAGAAATGAAGGAAACACACATCCTTCCTACAGTTAAATATGGTTGAGGTTCCATAATGTTGTGGGGCTGTTTTGCTGCCTCAGGAACTGGAGGCCTGGAACGTATTAACTGAATCATGAAGTCAGAGGATGATCAAGGTATTTTGGAGTGAAATGTGCTACCTAGTGTCAGAAAGCTATGTCTGGGTCGAAGGTCATGGGTTCTCCGGCAGGACAATGACCCAAAAAATACATCTAAAAGTACAAAAGAAAGGTTAAAAAGGAACAAATAGACTGTTTTAAACTGGCCAGACAAGAACCTTTGGAAAGAGCTGTAATCTGTCATTGGTAAAAGGAATCCTGGAAACATTCATGAGCTGGAAAAAATCATAGTTGAAGAGTGGGAGAAACTACCAGCAGACAGATATAAGAAACTTAAAGATGGCTACAAGAAACATTTGGAGGCTGTCATCACTGCCAAGGGTTGTGTAACCAAATATTTGTGAAGTGTGACATTAATTCTATCCAGGTCATATTTTTTTTTTCCTTCAGAAACTACTACGTCTACGTTGCACAGATATCTTTTTTTGCTGTATACCTTTGAACATATTAAAATATTATGACAGTTGGAATATTTCCAATTATTTCTCAAGATACTGTACACAGCATACCTAAAATGCGAGGTTGCCAAGAATGCTGACCACAACTGTATGGTTTTATAGCTCGCTTGATTTAATTTAATATTTCTATTTTGCTTGTCCAAGTATGGTTTAAAGCAGATTGCTAAAGACAGGCCTTGACAAATTTTGTGCAGATTTAGGAGCCAGTGCTTGTGAACTCACTCCTCCCCCCCCCCCCCCCCCCCCGGTTCTGTCACGCTGGTCTCAAGTGCTCATGATACCGGAGTCAGAGTGTCTACATCTTTAGATGATAATAATTATAGCTTCAAATAGCAACAGTGGTGTGCATGGGGCATGGGATGTGGCGGTGGGTGCTTTGTGGTGCATGTGCTCTGCAGAGCCCTGTGTGTGTGGCGCAGAGGTACATAAAAACATAAGATATGCCATACTAGGTCAGACCAAGGTCCATCAAGTCCAAACCTGTTCCAAGACCCAATTGTGGCAAAGATCGTTCCTGTTCTGCCAGCAGGGATCCAATCTCCTGCAAGCAGAACAGGAGGGGTTTTTCTGCCCATGATTGGAGCAGCAAATCCCAGGCACCAGGTATACATTTCTAGGTGCCGTGGCAACCTGGTCTTGGACTTTGTCAAGCCCTGGCTAAAGATATGGATTATAACTATAACTATATATCTATATATATATCTATATCTATATCTATATATATATATATATCTAGCACAGTTACTTACCTGTAACAGGTGATCTCCGGAACAGCAGGAATTAGTCTTCACACGTGGGAGACGTTGCCGACGGAGCCCGCACGGGAATGCTCCCCAGCATCCAATCAGAAAGCCTTTGGGAGCATCCCTTGCGCCTGCGCGGTGGCTTCCCGCCCTTCCTACTGCCTCTCCCCAGTTGAGTTTCATAGCTGAGCCAGAAGGAGAGGAGAGGAAGGAATAGAGAAAATAGAGATACAACTCCTAGGGGAGGTGGGCGGGTTGTGAAGACTAATTCCTGCTGTTCCGGAGATCACCTGTTACAGGTAAGTAACTGTGCTATCTCCAGGAACAAGCAGGAATGAGTCTTCACACGTGGGGACTCCCTAGCTAAGGATGCCCGGGGAGATCTCATAAGCGCAGCCCAGGACGGGATGGCATTTGCCCAACCTGAATTCCCGGCATCCCCTGAGGGATGTAGGGCAGGAGTTGAATAGAGGAACAGCGAATCTAAAGACTACAGAGGAAAGTCTTTAGAGTGCAGAACAGGTACCATTAAGATACAGCAAAAAGAACCCCCAGGCTAGTAGGCAGAGGGGTGCATGAGAGTATCATTAAGCATTTAATGAGTAAATGACCTAGTACCATATAGAGCTTACCGGCCATTAAGTTTTAAAGAATTAATGGTTTAGAACCCTGTATAGCTTACCCACCGGGTAGTCGGAAGTAGTCCTGTGATGAAGGCACTGTAGACGCAGTAGCGAGGTCATCAAGGAAACCTCCCCGCAGCGAGGAGGAAGTTCCAAATCCGGAAGGCTATGAGATCCAGGCGTCAGCTGGGTCAGGAGAAGGACGGCAGGTCTTCCAGGAGGCTTAATGCGAGCTGAGCACTCCCTTAGGAGTAGAGTCCATACTCAGAAGACTAACAGTGGAAGACAGGCCGAACTAGAGAGCCTATCCCGGAGAAGAGTAGAGGTGTACCCCGGAGCAGAAGGAGTACACAGTCTGCCCTAGCGAGAGATAGGGAGACAAGGGTCCGGACCTCCGGGAGGAGGACCTAACTGAAAAAAGGAGTTGTTGACTTCACAGCAGTAGGGTACCACCAGTCCGCGGGCCGATCGAGGAATAGGCAGGCGGACTGGCCGGACCCCCGGGGGGGGGGGGGGGAGGTGAGTACCGGCCATAGGGGGAAAAAGGCAGTAGAACATAGGTACTGTGGGCATCCCCCAATAGGCGCCTATCAAGCAGGTGATATCTAGTATATCTAAGCCGGTGGACATGGGGACGCCCCCTCCGGTACTAAGGCAGGTACGCCGGGGGGCCTACCTCCATGAGCAGCACCCTGGTAAGGCGGATCTGCCATCAATCCCCAGAACGTCCACCTGGAGAGGTGGCCTCAAGATCCGTCAGAGGAGGGATCTTTTCCGGAGGGCAAGGGCAGATCGGCGAGCTAAGAGCGCGGTAGCGTGGGGACGGAGGATAGCATCAGTCCGGTAGAACGCCTCAGGGGTTGGAGGCCCTATATGTGTCCCCAGGACCTGCACACAGAACTCGTCCCCCGCACAATCGGGGGACATGAGGGTATAGTCCCTGGTAAGTATTGGGGGACTATAGAGGCTGGAAGAGGAATTCCGGTACGTAAGCAATCAGCAAGGGAATACTGGCTGAGAGGGGTTCGGGGACGTACCGAAGAGTAAGTAGGGTGACTGTGGGCCATAGCTATCACAGAGTAAGGTGGTCTCCCTTCCCCACGGAGGAGAATACCTGAACCCCTAGATAAGTCCCCGAACCAGTCGTCAACTGAACGAGCCCCAGAGTAGAGCTCGATTTAAACTTCTGGTAAGGAGGTTAAGTGCAGGCAGCCGCCCACCCGAGCCTAAAAATGCTTAGTATGAGAGTCCTGGCGCGGGCCCGGGGACATCAACCCGGGGTGAGAGGTCCCTTGCTTGGGCGCGCCTGGAGGGTGGGCGGAGGGCTGACATTTCCTCTTCCTAGGGAAGGGGGGTCTGGAGAGGCGTTTACCACCGCCGGGAGGGGGCCGGGCCCTAGGCTGGCTGCTAATTCTGGGAAGGGTAGCGAAGCACTGTGCGACCTGACGTAAGGCTTCGCTATTGAAGAGGTGATCTCCGTCGCAGGGAGAAGAATTACGCAGGTTGTGCTGTGCCCGTCTACACAACTCGGACACCTGCAACCATGCTGTACGGCGTGCTCTAATGGCAACAGCAGAGGCTCTGCTGACCGACCGGAAGGAGTCCAGAGAAGCACGAGAAAGGAATCCGGAGATATTCCTGCAGTGATAAAGAAGCAGGGAATATTCAAAGGCCTTGGTTGCAGATACGAAGGGGGATAACTGAGATAACCTCTCGGTGACCTCCCGAAGCGACAGACTCATATAAAATATATATGAAATAATTCTGGCCGTCAGCATAGACGTTTGGAAGGCTTGACGTCCTAGAGTATCTAGCGTCTTTGAGGCGCGGCCTGGAGGACGAGAAGCATGCTTCTCCTTGCTTCCGGCCTTCCTCAGCCCCGATTCTACCACAATGGACCGATGTGGAAGCTGGTGCTGCCGAAACCCCGGGGACGGAGGCACCCGGTACAGAGCCTGCATCGCAGTCGACAGCGCCGGAACCCTCAAAGGCGACCACCAAGCCCCCAGCAGGAGATCCTGCAGGGAGGGATGCAGAGGAAGCATCACGGCTGCCTGTTCTGCAGGGCCTGGGCTCGGGTCCGGGATAGGGATGGCCAGCAAGTCCGCCATTTCAAGGAGGAAATCCTGAAAAGGCGGCTCTGCCGGAGGAGTTATGGCGGGAGAGGCCGCCAGGGCACTAAGAGGCCGCTCGGGCCGATGCCCGCTGGGCAGAGGAGGGGACCAACCGACCCGGATCGGGGCAGTCAACATGGCGTCGTCGGCTCCTGGAATTGATTCCAAGCTAGGCATCGAAGGGGTCGATGGCACCGACGGCGCCGCAGGAATCGGCCTCGGCCACGAACCTGGGGGCGGTGCTTCCCCCCGTGACTGGAGCGAATCCGCGGCAGCCGGAGGGCAGGGGCCAGCAGTCTCTGCTCTGCGTTGCAGGAGGGGACAGGGCCCAATCCCGAGACGTGCAGCGGCCAGGCTTTCAAGGCTGGACAACGACTCCAGGCTGGGCATCGAATCGAGCGAGGAGATAGACTCCCTCCTCGAGGACCCTGGCGGGAGCGACCGCGCCGGTGGTGGAGATCCCGGAGCGCGGTTCAGAACTGCGCCGACCGGTGCAGCGAGCAGCAAGGGCCCCCGAGGACAGAGCTCGGTGGAGAGGGGGTCAACTGACGCCAGCACCGATGTCGATCGGCGGGCACTGCCCGATGCCGGGCCCCCTCTCGAACCCGTCCTACCCGGAGGGAAAGCCTGCTGGGGCATACGGCCCATCCCTGAGGGGGACCCAGGTCACCCGACGACGAGTCCCTACGGGGGGGGGAAGTGCCAAGCCCCTGCGGTGGGATCGAGGCGATCGAAGACCCCGAGGCCCCTTTTCTAGGAAAGGGCGGGGCCCTCGATGGCCGCGTCGATGCCGTGGGGTCGCCCGTGTGCTGGTCAACACACCCCGAGGTCCCCGGGGAAAGTTGATGCCTTGAGCTCGACGCCCCTGCCGCTGCCGGCGGAGTGACGCTGCTCGAAACCGGTACCACCCTTGCGCAGGGCTGGGATACTGGCGACACAGCTCGGGTCGAAGCGAGCGGCTCCGAGGGGAGTGAGGCCAGGAGATCATCCCCGGCGAGGGGTGGAACCATCGACGCCGGCGCGCTCAAAGCGGGTACCGCCTCCGCGCATGGCCGGAACGCAGGGCCAGACTGTGTCGAGCCGATCGGCCCCAGATGTGCCGAGGGCAGCGGCTGGCGATCCCCGGTGGGGAGCGGGTCACTCGATGCCCACGGGTCGGCACCGCCCGAAGCGGATACTACCCCTGTAGGGACGCCATACCGGCGCGAGTCGGTCGGCCCCGGAGGCGCCGAGGACCGCAGCCGCCAATCCCCGGTGAGGAGTGGAACGCTCGACACCGACGCCGAGGGGTCGGTACCGCTCGTAGCGGGTACCACCCCCGCGCATGGCAGTGATGGAGGAACGCCAGGCTGGACCGAGTCGATCGGCCCCGGAGGCGCCGAGGACAGCAGCCGACGATCCTCGGTGAGGAGCGGAGCGCTCGACACCGATGCCGATGTCTCAGTACCGCCCGGAGCGGATACCACACCCGAGCATGGCTGGGATGCAGGGAGGTCAAACCCGGTCGAGTCGATCGGCCCCGGAGGCGCCGAGGACACCAGCTGACGATCCCTGGCGAAGAGTGGAACACTCGACACCGACGAATCGGCACCGCTCGAAGCGGGTACCTCCCTCGGGCATGGCTCGGGAATGTTCTGTGAGGAGCGAACCTCAGGAATATCCCGAAACCCCGTAAATGCTTTGGAGCCCGAGGACTCCCGCCGGGGTATATTAGCCAAGGGGGACTTGAGGGGTCGGCTGGAGCTGTCGCCATGCCGCGCATGAGACTCGCCCCTCAAGACTCGGCTAGTCTTAATAGACTGTTGTGTGGATACCTGATCCTGGAGAGAAGAACAACTCGACGACCGCGCGTTGGGCGCGAAGACGTCGTCGAGGGATATCCGAAAAAGGGAGGGTCTTCTCCCGACACTGTAGCCCGGGGGATCCGGGAAAGAAGGGTCAGGCCCCAAACAGGAGAGGCACCAGGCATTGGAGTCCAATTGGAAATTAGGTCCCCGCAGTGAGGGCACTTCTGGGGTGAAGAAGGCTCCATGCTGTAAGCCCGGTAGGCCTCGGCGCCCAGAGGGGAGGGTCCCTCCAGGCGACCAAAAATAAATGAAATTTAATTGAAAAGAAAAGAAGAAAGGGGCACGGAGGTGCCACCGTCGGCGGGAAAAAGCCGCGACTACAGAAACAAGAACAAAGGGAAAAAATTTCTGCGGTGGCAGGAGGGACGTCCTGCCTGCTCTGCGGAAAACGAAAAACTGGGGAGAGGCAGTAGGAAGGGCGGGAAGCCACCACGCAGGCGCGGGGGATGCTCCCAAAGGCTTTCTGATTGGATGCTGGGGAGCATTCCCGTGCGGGCTCCGTCGGCGACGTCTCCCACGTGTGAAGACTCATTCCTGCTTGTTCCTGGAGATATATCTATCTATATATATATATATATATAACTATATATATATATATATAACAAAAACTACAGACAATGTAATTAACAATTTTCCATGTCATGGAGAATCTTTTTACTTTCTTAGAAGAGCTCTTCCACTATTTAGTGGATCTGTGTTCAACCCTCTTTTGTGCTTGCACTGTTACGAGAAAAAACAGACAAACACACAACCACCCACTGCCACCCCTAAGCTGAGACTTAAAAAAATAACAGTTTCTGCTATTGACTAGGAGTACCCATTTTGGCTGTTTTAGGACAAAGGAAACTGAGTTTTTGTGTCTAAAAGTCTATCTTTATTGAGTATTTAATATACTGCCTTTTGTTATAACAGCAAAGTGGCTTTCAAAATAAAGACTGGAAAGGAACACCATTAATCATAGAAAAGAATAGGACAGAGGAAATAGATAAATTGAGAAGTCTCAAACCTCTGCCCAACCATTCTCAGTCTGGCCCCCTAAAAGCAGAGTGGAAGAGGTTAGAATGGAACATGACATATGAGGATTCAAAACATATGAGGGGGCAGTGGGAGTGCTCCTGCCCAATCCGGGCAGTGGGAGCGGGAGAAAGCCCGCCCAGAAAGCCGACTCAAATAGCGGCGTCCCTACCGAGAGGGACCCGCTGTGCAGCCCGCAAGCCCGGCTTCTCCCCCACTGTACTCCTGCCCTATCGGGGCAGTGGGAGTGCTCCTGCCCAATCCGGGCAGTGGGAGCGGGAGAAAGCCCGCCCAGAAAGCCGACTCAAATAGCAGCGTCCCTACCGAGAGGGACCCGCTGTGCAGCCCGCAAGCCCGGCTTCTCCCCCACTGTACTCCTGCCCTATCGGGGCAGTGGGAGTGCTCCTGCCCAATCCGGGCAGAGGGAGCGGGAGAAAGCCCGCCCAGAAAGCCGACTCAAATAGCGGCGTCCCTACCGAGAGGGACCCGCTGTGCAGCCCGCAAGCCCGGCTTCTCCCCCACTGTACTCCTGCCCTATCGGGGCAGTGGGAGTGCTCCTGCCCAATCCGGGCAGTGGGAGCGGGAGAAAGCCCGCCCAGAAAGCCGACTCAAATAGCGGCGTCCCTACAGGGCGCGCCCGCGCCTGGCGGGCCCGCGCCTGAGGGCCCTTTGGCGTGGCCCTTAGGCGGTGGCCACTGGCGGTGAAAGAAAGGAGTGCCTCACCACCAACACGCCGATAAAGCTGCGTCGCTTCCGCCAACCACGGGAACGGACCCCCCACATCGTTGAACACACCTGTGAAAGGCAGCCCCGGCTTGAGCTCCCCAGGACGGGTTTGAGCTCGCCAACCACGATCCCCACGCTCCTCGAGCTCCACAAGCTGGATAAAGCACACCAACTCTGAACAGCAACACCAACAAAACCTACCAGGTGAGTCTCACAAACTCATTCAACAAGGACAGCAAACTGTATGAAATCTGTGTACACCTCATCTGACATCAGAAACTGCAAGCAACCCTCACACAGAGCACCACAGCATACCACCATGATCACTACATGGTTCCTACCATTCAGCCTCCTCCTCACACACATCCTTTCACCAGACCCCCACCTCCACTACCTACACCATAACCCACAATGGCACCCACCCTCTAACTGGCAGTACACAGTTCCTCAATACAATCACCCCGCCACACACAGCACATCAACATCAAGAAGAAAAGACGCACACAAATCATACCCCCTCGCACAATTTTCAACAGAGTCACACAACACTACTGAGCAAATGACCATAGAGCTCATAAACGCGAGGTCCATATGCAACAAGATACACACACTAGCAGACCACATAGAATATCACCAACCAGACATTCTCTGCATTACAGAAACCTGGCTCAATCCCACCGACACAGTTCTCCTCAATCAATTGGTACCAGACATCTACACAGCTTACAATTGCCCACGCACCCACAAACGCGGAGGAGGGGTTCTTATAATAGCAAAGAAAAACATGAAGTTCAAAACGCATAGCTCCACCGACACACCACAAAGCAACACGCTCAGCATCATGAACAAACACATGGCACTCTGCCTAACCTACAGAGCACCCCGAGCCCCTCCTGATGAACTGGCAGAAACGCTCGAAACAGCATGCGCCCTCACAGCAACTAACAAACCTACCATCCTGCTAGGTGACTTCAACCTCAAGTCCACCAACACCAAAGATGCAGATGCCTTCCTCCAAGCAATGACATCCCTTCAATACACCCAAATCATCAACGCCCCCACACACAGACACGGCTCTACACCTGACCTCATATTCGCAACCAACTCCCTAACTTCAAGAGGACTAATCTCAACACCTTCCATCACCCCAGTCCGATGGTCAGATCACCACATAATCAAGATCACACTGCAACTTCAAAAAGACAATCACAACGAACAAACCAACAATTCCCACACACAAAGGCGATTCAAGAAATTCGACAGAGACACCTTCCTACTGGACACGTTAAATCAACTGTCAACAGAAACAGACAACCTGGAGACTCAAATAATCAACTGGAACAACACACTATCCAACGCCGCCACAGCTACTGCGACCAGACCAAAGGAACACTGCAACAACAAGAGACATCACAAGCCCTGGTACTCCTCAACCATACGACAAGAGAAAAGAGAACTCAGAAAGATCGAACGGAGATGGAGAAAATCCAAGACACCAGAAAACCAACAGATATACCTAACAAACCAAAGACTATACACCGAACACATCAACCAATCCAAGAAAGAATACCATACAAACATGATAAACACCTCCATAAACAAACCCAGAGAACTCTTCGACATAGTGAAAATCCTCACAAAGGAGCAGAAAACAGAAGAGGAAATACAAATAGACCCGCAAAAATTTGCTGATCACATCAAAGACAAATTTCACTCCACAGAACCAACGGCAACCAGCTCTGCTACCCAGCCTGATTCACACCCCAAGACATGGGACACCTTCCACCCTCCCTCAACAGAACAGCTCTCCCACATCATCTCAGCAATCAGAACAAGCACCGCCCCCACGGACCCTTGCCCAGTATCATGGATAAAGGCCACCAAATCAAGCCTCATCCACATCATACACGACATTGTCCTCAACTCACTCACCCAGGGTCTCCTGCCAGCTCAACTTAAACTGGCTACAGTACGCCCAATACCGAAAAAAACTACCCTCGACAAGAAAAACCCCGCAGCATACAGACCAATATCCAGCATACCTTTTCTGGCAAAAATTATAGAAAAAGCAGTGCAACAACAACTACAGGAACATATTGACAACCACGCTCCTCTAGACGACAACCAGCACGGCTTCCGCCCCCAACATGGAGTTGAAACACTGCTGATCTACCTCATAGACAACATCCTCAGAGTCATAGACAACAACACTAAAGGCATCCTAATGATCTTCGTCGACATCTCCTCCGCCTTCGACACGGTTGACCACCTAACCCTCCTGGAAAGACTAAAGGAAATTGGACTTCATGGTACCACGTTAAAATGGTTCCAATCCTACCTCACCGACAGGCAGCTACAAGTCAAGATAGGCCACAACACCTCTCAACCCATAGAAATCCGCCAAGGAGTACCTCAAGGATCCGCCCTCTCGGCACTCCTGTTCAACATATACATCCAGCCAATATGCGACATCCTGAAAGCGAACAACATTCAATACACCATCTACGCAGACGATATTATGATATACACACCTATCTCTACCGACAACCCAGACTACAATAGAATAACCGACTGCCTAACACAAATGACAAACTGGTGCACGAACAACAACCTCTCAATCAACTACAGCAAGACTGAGGCTCTAATAATCACTCGCAACCATGACTTCATCCACCCACCGGACATCAAAATAGCAGACACTACCATTCCAATGAAATCCGAAGTAAAATACCTTGGAGTAACCCTGGACAACGAACTAAATCTCAAGTCTCACATTAACAAAACGGTCAAGAATGCATACCATAGAATGAGAATCATCAGACGGCTTAAACCCCTCCTCGACGCAGAACACTTCCGCACGGTATGCCAAGCACTCATCACCCCATTAATGGATTTCTGCAACCCCATCTACCTTGGCCTACCTAAGCAAACTCTCAAACCGCTCCAACTAGCCCAAAATACCGCAGCACGCATCATTTCTGGCTCAACAAGACATGAACACATTACCCCGGTTCTCAAAGAACTACACTGGCTCCCAATCAGCTCACGCATTAAATACAAAACAATAATAAACATATTCAAAATCAAACAACACATTTCAGCCAACAGCCTGCACACCCTCATTCATCCAGACACCAGCACCCGCCCGAGAAGACAAGGAACCTCCAACAGAGTCAACACACCGAGGGACTTCAGAAAAACACGAAAGGACACCACAGAAAGAGCCCTCTCCCTGGCAGCCCCAACCATTTGGAACTCCCTCCCAGACGAGCTGAGAGCAACAACGGACCTCAAGGACTTCCGCAAACAACTGAAGACAGCTCTGTTCATAGAACATTATGGACACGTCACTTAATCAACAAGGTCTGATCTTCAAAGACCCCCCACCCTGACGAGAGATTGTATATCGGCACAGGATTTATCTCATGACCTATCTGGACAGTACCTAGTATTATAGAACATGCTGTATCATAGCGCACTCTGTACATAGCCCCCTAATCTAGAACTCCCCCCCCACACACACCACCCCCCCTGCATTCCCTGCATGAACTCCCCCCCCTCTTTACTCCCCCAACACTGCATGAACCCCCCCCACATCCTCTGATTGTTTTGCTGTGACACCGCCTTGAGTTTTATGATAAGACGGTTTAGAAATACTGTTAAATAAATAAATAAATAAATATGAGGTGTGACAAAAAGAAACGCGACTGTGGCAGCCACGCCCATGACTCAATGCCAATTGGCTAACCACTTATGTCACTGTGTTGTGCAACATCTCGCCACTATTCTGCTATAATATTTTTCATCTCTTTCACTGTGTTTTTCTTTTTCGGGTTGTTTTGTAGCACACTGCTCCATCGCTTTGTCATGCAACTGGAGGTGGCAGAAATATGGAGCAAAGAATCAACTTGAAATAGGAGAAGATCCAGAGTTCGTTGGCCGAGTCATCACGAGACTTGGATCTTCCAGTACAACCCTGAAAGCAAGAAACAGAGCCTGCATTGGAAGACTCGACTCACCCAGACCCAAGGTGGCACACATGCCCAAAATCAAGGATCAAGGTCATGCTGATCGCATTCTTCGATCAGAAGGGAGTGGTCCATCATGAGTTTGTGCCTGAAGGTCAGACAGTTAACCAGCACTTCTACCAGCAGGTCCTCAATCACCTTCATGACCGTGTTCAGCACAGCAGGCGGGCTCTATGGAGAGAAGTCGTAGTTGCTCCACTACAACAACGCGCCCGCACACACCGCGCTCAGTGAGAGGCCGTTCTTGGCCAACAAACAGATCACAGCTCTCGACCACCCTCCTTATTCCTCACATCTCGCACTGTGCAACCTCCGGCTCTTCCCCAGACTAAAGACTGTGCTCAAAGGAACTCATTTTGCCTCTGTAGAAGAGATCAAGGGCACTGGGACGAAGGAGATGAGGGACTTCAAGGAGGAGGACTTTACGGATTGCTTCCGTATGTGGCAGAAGCGAATGCAGAAGTGCATTAACTTGGGGGGGGGGTGGGATTACTTTGAAGGGGACAATGTGTAATTTCTCTGTTGATTTTGCAATAAAACATTTATGGAACAGTCTTGTTTCTTTTTTGTCACACCTCATATACACAAGAAGATTGAATTCCATAGGGTAGGAACAGTAAAGAAAAATGACCAGGTGGATACCAAAGGAATGCAGAGCTCAGTTTCCTAAGCAAAGCACAAGGCACATGATGGAAACATAAGGAATAATAAGAGATGCTAAGTATGGAGGAGATTTGGTATAAAGCGCCTTGTGAGCTGGAGTCAAAAATTGAACATGATATGCTATAGGGAACTGATGGTAATGCAAAAGGATACTGAGCAAGATGGCACCCTTGGGCGGGAAGGGGACCACACATCTGTAGTAGCATGTCCCAAAAGCTTTCTTTGAAAGCTGGGGAAATGCTACGCACGGGCTCCGTCTGCACCATCACCCATATGTGAGTAGTGAATTCCTGCTTGTTCCTGGAGAACATGGGTATAGAAATCAAAGCGTTTTGTGAATCAATATCAAAATAGGGGCGAAAGCACAAAATTGGCTGAGGTCTAGGAAAGTAGATTTTGTCAAAGCAGAGATTTGATGGTAGAATGATAGGTTGGAATCAATAATAATTCCCAAGTATTTAAATATATTGGTGAGTTGAATCTGTTGGTACGCTAAGACTGGGGTGCCTGTTGGGAGGACTTGCTTTGTAGCTACATGTCAGCGTTCACACCCTAAAAACCACTATCACAGCTTGATATTAATTTTTAGCTTTGCACAAGAGACACCAAAGATTGCATCGGTATGAAGATGGAATTACCTTTGCATTCTGAAGGATTCATTCAGAGAAAATAAAGGAATGCATATTTAATATCCTTCTACATTATCCCTTATGTGTCACTCCATATCTACACACCTTTCAAAAATGCATCCAAGATACTATTGGCTTATTGCTTCCAAGACATCTGCAACTCTTCTCATGACTGCCCTAGCCTGTCATTCCTTCATGGGACTGCATTATTTCTCTGATCACGTGACTATGAGCCAATGAGAACACAAAGGAGGAATGGCCACTCAAAGAGATGGAAAAGACAAGGATTCACTTCTTCCTGTTCATGTAGAGAAGAGTAACTGATTTGCCCCATTAGGTCTGCTATCCCCTTCAGTGACCCCCATAATGAGCACCCCTGCTAAACTGGACATGGGAAAAAATGTAGCCAGCTTGGGATGAGAATAGTTGTAGCTCACTAGATGTTAACCAGGTCACTTCTCTGCAGAACACCAGTGTCATTGCTGTTTTTTTCTTTTTGTTTTGTTTTTAGATGAGAGTGGGCATCAGCAATGTCCGTATTTTCTCCTCTGTCATACCTACCTGCTGCCACTGCCACATTAGTTCCTCTAGCTCCATTCCCTCTTGCATCATACCTATTTGCCGTTACTGCTACAGCAAGAAGTAATTAGATCTTACCTGCTAATTAGTGTTCCTGGAGGATCTACAGTCCAGTCCCTGTATTCTGGGTTGTGCCTCTCTACCTGCAGCTTGGAGACTGAGCCCGTCAATCTTCTGACGACATCAGGATATATATAACACTAGCACCACCCACCAGCTTCAGTATCCTGTTGACCAAGCAAACTAAACGGAGAGACAACTAATCAACTATCATCAAACTATCAACTATGATACCACCCCCCCCCCGCTCCCTGAATGGAGGAGACCCCCCCCCCCCCAAGGAAGAGGAGGCGGCTTACATGACCAAGCCCTTGGAAATTACCTAACGGGCTACACAGCTCTCAATATAGCAGGGCTCCACTACGGTCCAATCCGCCCTACCACCATAACCTGCGAATAACACTGGCCTCCACAAACTCCTGAGCCTGCTACCCTTCCTGAACTGCTTCAAGTCGACACCAAATACTCTGGGTGGGACCAGGGAATGGACTGTAGATCCTCCAGGAACACTAATTAGCAGACAAGATCTAATTACTTCTTCCTGATCGTCTCTACAGTCCAGTCCCTGTATTCTGGGATGTAACAGAGCAGTTCAAGCGTGGGAAGGGCCTGCCAAACCGGATCAAAGCACTGCTCTCCCAAAACCATCATCCACTGCCGCCTGCACATCCAACCGGTAGTGCTTGGCGAAGGAGTGTAGAGACGACCAAGTCGCCGCTTTGAAAATATCCAATGGAGGAACCAAACTAAACTCCGCCCATAACATGGCCTGAGCCCTAGTGGAATGAGCCCGCAATCCCACCGGAACCTGTCTTCCCTTCAAAATATAAGCGGAGGCAATAGCCTGTCTGATTCACCTGGAAATAGTAGCCTTGGCTGCCGCCTCTCCCTTGCGCGGCCCTCTGAACACCACAAATAAGTGCTCTGACTTGCAGAAGGCCTTAGAACGTTTCAGATACCGCTTCAAGACTCTACGTACATCCAGAAGATGCAGCCGAGCATCTCCCTCTCCCTGACCCCCAGCAACAAAGGACGGAAGAGACACCGACTGATTGACATGAAAGGGAGAGACCACCTTGGGTAAAAAGGATGGAACCGTCCTCAACACCACCTTTTCCTTGAAGAAAACGAGAAAGGACGGATGACATGACAACGCCTGCAACTCCAAAACTCGCCTAGCAGAACAAATGGCCACCAAAAAGACAGCCTTGAGAGTCAAATCCTTCAGGGAAGCCTGTTCAAGAGGCTCAAATGGCGCCCCGACCAGGGCTTCTAACACCAAATTTAGATCCTAAGGCGGCACCACCACACTCCGCTGCGGACGCATCCATCTCACCGCCTTCAGAAAAAGCAACACGTCGGGGTGTTGACGTAACGCTTTGCCCTTAACCTTGCCCCTGTAACAAGCGATAGCCGCCAGCTGCACTCGCAAGGAACTGGCTGCCAGACTCTTCTCAAGACCGGCTTGCAAAAAATCCAACACCTCCGAGACCGAAACTGCAAAGGCCGCTTACTTCGCACCTCACACGTTCTCAAAAATGCGCCAAACTCTCACATACGCCAAACAAGTAGACCGCTTGCGGACCTTTAGCAAAGTAGATATCACTGCTCCCGAAGATCCTCTCTTTCGCAGCCTTGCCCTTTCAATAGCCAGGACGTAAGCGAGAACCGATCCACCTGTGGCACTCTTACCGGTCCCTGCCTGAGGAGATCCTACCGAACCGGGAGTCGCCAGGGACAGTCCTGCCAGTAACCGGACTAGATTGGCATACCAGGGCCGCCTCGGCCAGTCCAGAGCTATCAGGATCACTAACCCCTGATGAGCTTTTATCCTTTGAAGGACCCGGCCTATGAGTGCCCAAAGAGGGAACACATACAGCACCCCTTCTAGGGGCCACCTTTGAACTAGGGCATCGAGCCCTTCCAACATTCTCTCCTTTCTCCTGCTGAAGAATCAGCTTGTTTTGGACGACGCCCAGCACGCCATCAAGTCCATCACAGGCGGACCCCACCGGCGTACTACCTGCTCATAGACCTCTTGGCAGAGCTCCCACTCGCCGTGATCTACCCTGTGCCTGCTGAGGTAGTCGGCTGTAACATTCTCCACTCCGGCGACATGCTGAGCAGATATGGCCACTAGATGATCCTCGGCCCAAGACAAGAGGCTCTCCGCCTCCTCTTCCAAGAGACGGCTGCTCGTGCCGCCCTGCCGATTGTGTAGACCACCGCCGTTACGTTGTCTGAGAGAACTCTGACCGCTTTCCCGAGAACCATGGGTCACAACTCTGAGAGCCAAAGTCACTGCCCGTAACTCCAGCCTGTTGATGGGCCATCGAGACTCCTGGACACTCCAGACTCCCTGGGCGAAGTGACCCTTGCAGTGTGCTCCCCAGCCTGACAGGCTCACATCTGTCATCACCTGTATCCACCAAGGGGGTCTCGAGGGGCATCCCTTTTTCCATATTCCCCGGCGAAAGCCACCACTGTAGGGATGCCCTGGCTGCCGCTGTACATGGAAGAGCCGTCGACAGGGGCTGCCTCTGATGGGACCAGCGCCGCAGCAGGGCCCGCTGAAGCGGCCTCATATGAGCCCTGGCCCAGGGAACTAGGTCTAACGTCGCCACCATGGTTCCCAGTACCTGCAGATAATGCCATGCTGACGAAGCCCTGTGCGCTACAAACTCTCGCACCAAATGACGAAGACTTTCGGCCCTCTGAGCTGGCAAAAACACCTCACCCGAGACAGTGTTGAACCTTGCCCCTAAATACTCTCTCTCTTGAGAGGGTACCAACTTGCTCTTTGACCTGTTGATCACCCACCTCAAACTTTGAAGAAATGCAACTACTCTGGCTGTTGCCCTCGAACTTTCCTCCTCGTCCAGATAAGGATGGTCTAGAATGCCTTCTTTACGTAGGGCCGCTGCCACTATCACCATCACCTTGGTGAACGTACGAGGAGCCGTAGCCAAACCAAACAGCAACGCCTGAAACTGAAAGTGGCCTTCTGGTACTGCAAAACTCAGGAATTGCTGATGAGCGGCTCTGATGGGGATATGCAAGTATGCCTCAGTGAGGTCGAGAGAGGTCAGAAATTCCTCTTGCCTCACCGCTACTATCACCGACTTCAGAGTCTCCATCCGAAAGTGCGGTACCCGGAGACACCGATTGACATGCTTGAGGTCCAGAATTGGACGCTAGGAGCCTTCCTTCTTTGGGACCACAAAATAAATCGAGTACCGTCCGCAGCCGAGTTGATCTCTTGGCACCGGGACTACCGCCCCCAATGCCACCAGTCTTGTAAGAGTTTCTTCTACCGCTGTCCGCCTGGCCACCGTCTTGCAAGGGGACTGAACGAACGAGGGGAGGACCGGTCTTGCAAACTCAAGGGCATAACCGAACTGGATGACTTCCAGCACCCACCGATCGGATGTGACCCGGGCCCAGGCGGGAAGGAACTGCCTCAGACGCCCTCCTACCAGCAGCCCGCCCAACCGAGCCCCCGTTGTCCCATTGTGGTTTCCTCTGGCCAGAGGAGGCCGAAGAGGCCCCAAAACCTCTTCCCGCTCCTCGAAACCCCCGGGAAACCTTGACCTCTGGAGGTGAACTGACCTCTTTGAAAGGGGTTCTGATGAGTTGGTCTGGTTCTCCTGACATCCCTTTGTTGAGAATGCCCCGAAGGCACAATGCGACCCTGCCTTGGTTTATCCTCCGGAAGCCTACCCCCTTTAGACTCCCCCCAGGTCCTTTACCAACTTGTTCAAGTCCTCTCCCAAAAAGCAGCTTCCCCATAAAGGGAAGCCTGCTAAGGCGAGCCTTGGAGGAAGCATCTGCCGACCAACTGCGGAGCCAAAGATACCAGCGAGCTGCCACCACGGAAGCCATATTCTTTGACAAGCTCCTAATGAGGTCATATTGGCTATCTGCCAGATATGCCGCTCTGAACTCGATTCGCGCCGCATCCCCTTGTGGCCCAACCTGCAACTCCCCAGCCCCTTGCAGCTGCTGGGACCACCGCAAGCAAGCCCTTGCCACCCAGGCTCCGCAAATCAAGGCTTGAAGGGCCATGGCACTATTATCGAAGGCTTGCTTCAGCAACGTGTCCAACTTCCTATCTTGGACATCCTTCAACGCTGCACTGTCCTCCACAGGGATGGTGGTCTTCTTGGTTACGGCCGTCACCGCTGCATCCACCCTGGGAGACTTCAACAATTCCTTTTCCGCTTCGGGCAGGGGGTACAACCATGCCATGGAACACACTCCCTTTAGCCCAGCCTCCGGCTGATCCCACTCCTCTTGAATCATTTGCCAGACCACCTTGTGGATGGGAAAAACTGTTTGAGACTTTCGGACCACCTGTATCAACAGATCGTCCAAAGTCTCCTCATCTCCTTGGGTTCCAGATGTCATGTTAAGCACCTTCAACGATTCGCCAATCAATGAGGGCAACTCCTCTCTGCGAAATACCCTCACAATTCTTGCCTGTTCTTCCGGAATTTCGCCTTCTTCGAGCTCTTCCTCTTCCCCCAATTCTCTATCAGATTCCATTAGCTCTGAATCCAGGGAAAAAGGCTCTTCTTCCTCTGTCCTAACCCGTTTGAAAGGGATACTTGACTACGCCAGAGGCTTGTCCACCAACTGCCTCTTACGAGGACCTCCTTGACCTTCCTGCTGCCGCATGCAGAAGGCCTTATGCAACAAAAGCACGAACTCCGGGGAGAAACCACCCATGACTCCCTCTACAGAGGGACGTGCTAGGCTGTGGTTGCGAGGGAACCTGCTGACCTAAAGGTAAGGGCGGTAGAGACCCCTCACCCCAGAACTCCTCCAAAGGTTCTCCTGTTTCCATTGCCCCGGAAACTGTTGGGAGCAGATCACCTGTTGTCTGAAGTTCCTGCTCAACAGAGGCTGCCTCCAGCGCGCAGCCCCTGCACACCCTGAGTCTCAGACACCGCACCCCTGCGGGCCCCACAGACCAGGCACTGAGGGCGAGCTGGCATAGTCCTTTTTATTTTATCTTTAGCCTTTTAATTTTTCTTTTTAAAAACAAGAACACTAACTCTAAAACCTTCAACTACCTCTACATATATACCTATATCTACAGATATCTATATATATCTATATCTATATATGTATATATATATGTACATCTATATAGATATGCATGTATCACTAAATCTCTATCTCCCCCAAAGGACATTAAACCAAGATGAACAACTTAAGTGTGTCCCCTCAGAGACCCCAAACGGTCCTCCCCCCACTGCAACGGCTGAAAAAACAAAAAAAAATGTACAAACCGCCGCTTCACCTTCTCCCCCTGCACAGCCGCTAGCAGAAACAAAGAGCGCGCAGGCCTCAGCGGAAAAACGCTCCTTCCCAGCTGCCTAGCTCTCACCAACTGCACGAGGCCACCGCGCACCATGACTGCTCCTGCCTCCGGAAGCCTACCCTTACCTTCTGCTCCCCGCGGCTCTCTTCTTAGTGCTTCCTGACCGGTGCGAAGAGCGGGAGTGTTGTGGTCTTCCTGCCCTTGTGCTCAGCTGCCTCGGTGGCTTCGGCAATGAGGCGGGAGACCGAAGAGGCGGCCCTTCACCGCAGAAACACTCCGGCAAACTGAACACCAGTCGGTCTGCGCAGATTTTCCTTCCTTTTTTTTTTTTTTTTTTTTACACACAGGGCAAGGCGCTGCAAGCCTCCTCATTGGGGGGGGGGGGGAACCCCAGATAACCAACTCTAACTCAGCTTAAAAAGAAAGAAACAATCAAAGAGGTTTAAATAAAAAAAGGCTTAAATCAACCAAAAAGTAATTTCTAAACTTAATGTCTCTCCAGCAACTACTCTAACAGGTTTCTGCTCTCTCCAGCTGCTTGGAGACTGAGTACTGAAGCTGGTGGGTGGTGCTAGTGTTATATATATCCTGATGTCGTCAGAAGACTGACGGGCTCAGTCTCCAAGCTGTAGGTAGAGGCGCACAACCCAGAATACAGGGACTGGACTGTAGAGACCATCAGGAACCTCTCTTGTACTGATCCCTCTCCTATCATACCAGCCTACTGTAGCACCTGTTGTATTAATTTCTCCTGTATCACACCTACAGTACATGCAGTCACTGTTGCAGCAGCTGCTCCTGTACTAGTCTTTTTTCTATCCAATTAACCTACTGCCTAATTTTGCAGTTAAAGTGTTTTGTTTGGGCTAAATTGGAGGAATAAAAGTTTATGTTGCCTGTGTGTATTGTCGAACTATAGTTTGTGCTGTGTGAAAAAGGACCTGCTATCAAAGGCAGCAAGGCTCCAGGGAGCTCATTCCCCACAAGTGTTCACAGCACCCCCTAGCTGTGACAGTAATTTATTATTATTGTTCCAAAACATTGCATCATGCCTTTAATTTGCAGCAACATGCTCTGGGCATCTTGTAGGAACATATCATCCACAAACAGATTGATAAAATATTCTTCCCACCTAAATTCCCTGGATAACCTGATTCCCTGATCTTAATTGCTAGGGGTTGTAATGATAAAATAAAGAAAAATGGTGAGAGCGGATAGCCCTCACAAGTATCTTTCTGCAGGGGAAAGCTGTCAGTATATTTTCCATTACAGGTAATCCCTTATCATATACTTTATATCAGAGGCTTTTTCTATGTCTAGACTAACTATAAAACCTTTAATAAGCTTGCTCCTTTGTAATGCTCCTAGCGCTCTTACCCTGTTAGTGGAGGTGTATCACCCCCCTAACAAAATCTTTTTCACAGAGATTGATCAGGATGAGTAGAATTTCGTTTAGACAGTGTGCCAACACTATCACCACAATCTAGCCTTAAATGTATTATTGCTGAAATTCTGTAAACTTCAGACTTGTGTGTCAAAAGGTCTGAATGATGCAAAATTCTGCATGCTTTGTTTGCCAAAATAACAAAAGCATATTGCTTTTGAGTGATACTTAATTTAACATATAGAAAAAAAATAATAAAAAGTGCAAAATTTTAAATCTGCAGAATTCCAGCAGGAGTAAGAGATTTTGGACAATAAGATCCCAAGGTCTCTAAATCCTTCCTTGGCTTGGGGAGCAAAACCAAATGAGCCATCATGTATAGAGTATCCTCCATATCTCCCCCTACAACATGGCCTTCACGGCTTTCTTAAGCAGATATACTATTAAATCCTCCAATAATTTGTAGTAATTCTGAGTGCCACCTGTTGTGATCCAAGGCAGTTCTCAATTGTAGGCATTGGTAACAAAGCTCTTCTGCACTAATAGACTAAGAAACTTTGCTGTCCCCAACTGAGCGTGGGTATGAGTAAGTTGCCAAAGTCGTCCAGAAAGCTCCTTTCATGAGTATTTTCCTATTTAATTCCTTATAAAATGTCAAACATTTTAGCTATACCTCCTGAGTTATGTGCCTTTCCCTATCTTTCCCTCTAATGGCCAAAATGAGCAACTTGTATTTACAGGGTGCCACTAATCTTGCCAACAGGTAGCCTATTTTGTTGCCCCATTTATGTAGCTGGTATTCATACACCTGTACACGTGTTTCTGTGCATTTCTGCAATATGTCCTTTATCCTCTGCCATATTTCTGCATATTGCTACCTGCCTTTCTCAGATACCAGCCGAAGGTGCTGGCATCTAAGCTGCTGCAACTCTGCAGCAAACCACAGCAGTTCCCGATCAAGGTTTTTTCTTTGAGTTGTACAGTATATGCTCTTTCCTCATAGTATTGCCTTAGCTGCCTCCCAGTAGGTGTCTATGCCCAATCAATATTATTGTATTTATCCAATTACTACAGGTCAGAGCAGGTTACGATCAATATTTGTAATTTCCAAAATACAAAAACAATCCACAGTCAGCAACATAAAACATTTTCATCACCAAATAGAACTCAAATGTCTAGCATTGGACTCTTTAAGTAGCCCCAAAATATTCAAAAAATAAGTAGATCTTCAATTTTTTTAATGTATTTTTTTTTTTTTGTACAGAAAGCCGATAGCTCACGAATTGCCTGAAAATAGATGGGCAATGAATTCCACAATCCCATAGCGTGAATGCCCTGGACAATGTAGTCTAGTTCTTTAAGGTATTCCAACACAGGGCAGATTATCACGTAAACCAGGCACACAGTACAAACGTGATATGGTGGAAAAACAATTTATTGAAATCAGACCTAGCAACCCGACACAGGCCGTGTTTCGATGACCTTCATCAGGGGTTGTCTAAATAGGTACTATAAACATAAAAACAAACAATATTAAAAAACAATTTAAAGGTGAAAGAACAAATGGACATGAACATGCTCTAACTAGAGAAGTAAAATAATAATAAATAATAATTATTACAATGATAATAATAATAATATAAATAATTAGTAATAGATCTCTCATAGTAAATACTTAAAAATTAATTAAATAAAATAACAATAAAAAAATTATATAATATAATAATATAATAAAATAATAATATAATACAGTGCTAGAAATGCGATACTCAAAAAAATTTTAAACCATAAAAAATGATAGGTCATCGAAACACGGCCTGTGTCGGGTTGCTAGGTCTGATTTCAATAAATTGTTTTTCCACCATATCACGTTTGTACTGTGTGCCTAGTTCTTTAAGGTATTCAATGATGGAACAAGAATACCCTGTGAGCAAACACGCACAGGATGACTAGAAACATTTATATAATTTAGAGCTTAAGCTTTCAGTTGTGATATTATGAATAAGTGTGAAGGCAAGGAGCAACATTTTACATCGCATAACAATAATGATGGGCAGCCAGTGCAACTGGCCTAAAAGAGGGGTGATGTGTGCTTCCCTAAAATCAATCTGGCAGGTGTATTTTGGGCCATCTGTAAACCTTGAGATATAACATTACAGCAATCAAACAGTAGTACCATAGCTTGAAAGACTGACCGAAAATTCTCACTAGGTAAGTCAAAGATGCCTAACAATCTTCATTTGGTAATACATACTCCTAAAAAACCTGGTGAACCTGAGGCAAAAAAGCACAGTAACTTACCTGTAACAGGTGATCTCCGGAACAGCAGGAATTAGTCTTCACATATGGGTACGTCGGCGCCGACGGAGCCCGCACGGAAATGCTCCCCCGCATCCAACAGAAAGCTTTTGGGAGCATCCCTCGCGCCTGCGCGGTGACTTCCCGCCTTTCCCACTGTCTCTCCCCAGTTGAGTTTCATAGCTGAGACAGAAGGAGAGAAAGAGGAAAGGAAATAGATAGATACAACTCCTAGGGGAGGTGGGTGGGTTGTGAAGACTAATTCCTGCTGTTTCGAAGATCACCTGTTACAGGTAAGTAACTGTGCTATCTCCAGGAACAAGCAGGAATGAGTCTTCACATATGGGGACTCCCTAGCTGTGGGTGCCAGGGGAGATCCCATAAAATGTGCATCCCTGGAACAGGACGGCATTTCCCAAACCTGGATCTCCGGCATCCCCTGGGGGATGGAGGGTAGGAGTTGAATAGAGCAGAGCTGTAGAGGAACAGCGAATCTAAAGACTACAGGGAAAAAAGTCTTTAGAAAGTATGTCAAGTATCATCAAAATATTTAATGAACTAGCACAATATAGAGCTTACCTACTGGATTGTAGGAAGTAGACTGTAGATGCAGTAGCGGAATCTTCAAGGTGACTCCACAGCAGTGAGGAGGAAGTTCCAACCTGGACTGGGCAGGTGACCCAGGTGTCAACCGGGGCAGGAGAAGATCGGCAGGTCTCCAATGAAAAGCTTTATGGGAAAAGCTGAGAACTCATGTAGGTACAGAGTCATAAACATTGAGGACTAAAAGAAGACGACTGACCGATCTGGAAAATTAGCCCAGTCCGGAAGGGAAGAGAGGGTATGTAAAAAAGCCCCTATTCCCAAGGAGAACAGAAGTGTACTCAGGAACACTGAAGATGTACACTGTCCTTCCTAGCTGTTAAGCGATAGGAAGACAGAGTTTGAGACTGCACAGATAGGGAGATGTATAACAAAAAATAGAAGCTGTTGACGTCACAGCAGCAATGGTTAGTATAATCCGTACAAGTCACTGAGCCGTATGATAATAGGCAAGTTGACTGTCCGGACCCCATAAGAAAATAAAAACCTAAGCACCGACAGTCAGGGAGATAGGTAGACATAGGGTGCTATGGACATCTCCCAATATGCGTATGCCTATATACATATCCGGAAGACATACATATCTATACCTATGAGAATATATGTATGTAGATAAAAAGGTTGGTTTTTTTTTTTTTATATATCTACATATAGACATGTAGACAGACATATGTATGGGTAGAAGTGGGATGGCTGACGCCCACCCAGGGTACAAAAATGTATGCCCCCATACATAAAAATAATGTTTCAGAATACATGCCTGCAACAGAGCCACAGAAAAAAACATTCACATGGGGAATGTGATGGGAAAAAATTCACCCAATAATAGGGGGTGAAACCCTCCTGAAGAAATATAGAGAATCGATTTCTGTGGAGCAGGAATGTAGGTCAGTGGATGAACCAGTATGGTTGCATGAAAAACAGAGGATAACAGCAGTCTGGCAAGAGTACTCAGCAGTACTTTAGGACTCTGATCTGTCCAAAGGACAAGAAGAATGCATAGACGAAGATACCAGGGTGACCCCACCAAGGGGTTCAGGGGTATCATGTACGATAAAGGAGTATGCGTTGTCCAGTGGAGTAGAAAAAACATAATGCCAAGCTGTAAGGAACAGGAGCATATTCCGGTCAGATTGGGAGCTCCGTGGACATTCACGCAGAAAAGCTTGTCTGCTGTATATGAAAGACCCTCAGAGACAAAGGTCAATGCTCTGTGGTAAGGGCCCAGAGTAGAAGCTTCTCTGAAGGTTGCCGAGAGCATTGTGCAGGAGAATTATCAGATAAAACTGACAGAAGTCAGGCGTGTTGCCACATCCGAGGAAGGATATGGCTAGAAGAAGATAAGCTGCAGTTGAATAGTATTATGCAAGATAGTTGCAAGCAGCTTGCAATGAGCATTAAAGTAATCCCTGGAACTCCCGCATATACAGCAACTGAACAAAACGACAGAGGGGATTCTCCTGTAGAAAACAGAGAGAAAACAGACAAAGGCAGCGGAGAGCATCTCCGTCCCTGTCCGATGAGTTGTTCAGAGCACGCAGTGAAGGAAAAACAAACAGGCTACACTGGAAGAAAAAAAGCGTTTCAGTATGGCACCAACTCAAGCAGGGGAAACCCTGGAAGAGAGGGGGTTGGAAAGTGACTTACCCTAGGGGTAAGGCAGCTGAAGGAAAGATGTCCATATGGGGACAGAACTATCATGGGATAGTTGTGATCTCCCTTCGTGGTAGTAAGAATGGGAGAATTCTGCAACCCATGGACAAAAGTATCTGAGGGCATAGCATACTGGAAAAAAACCAGTGTAGAGTATGAAGAATAAACTTCTGCTAAGGGGAAGTTAACTGTAGATTGCAATACACAGGAACCTATGGTTGCTGGTTATGAGCAGACTGGGTAGAGTCTGGAGACTTCAGACTAGGACGAGATGTCCCTTGCTTGGGTACACCGGGAGGATGGGCAGAAGGATGAAACTTTCTCTTCTTCGGGAAAGAAGGTTTGGCCGGACATTTCCCACGTCCTGGGGAAAGAGAGGGCTTAGGATGGTTTCCAGAACTAGGAAAGTCAGTGGAGCAATGAGCAACCTGACGTAAAGCTTCTCTATTGAAAAGATTGTCTCCAGTACAAGGAGAATTACCCAGTGTATGGTTTGCCCATCTGCTCAAGTCTGAAGCCTGCAGCCACGATGTACGACGTGCTCCAATGGCAATAGCAGAGGATCTGCTAACAGACTCAAAAGAGTCTAGAGAAGCGCGAGAAAGGAACCAAGATATATTCCTGCTATGATTAAGAAGCAAGGAATAGTCAGAGGCCTTGGGTTCTGACAAAAAGGGAGACAAAAGAGATAACTTCTTTGTGACCTCCTGAAGTGTGAGACTCATATAAAAAATATGTGAAATAATTCTTTAAGCCAACATAGAAGTTTGGAAGGTTTGACGTCCAAAGGCATCAAGTGCTTTAGATGCACGACCTGGTGGGAAAGAAGAATGCTTCTTCTTGCTTCTGACCTTCCTCATTGCTGATTCCACTACAATGGAATGATGCGGAAGATGGCTTTTCTGAAACCCCGGAGAGGGAGGCACCTGATACAGAACATTCATGGCTGTAGAAGGCGCAGGGACCTTTAAAGGTGATTCCCAAATCCTCAGAAGAAGGTCCTGCAAAGACTGATGCAAAGGAAGCATTATGGTTTCCTTATCTGCAGGATCTTGGTCAAGAGTAGGACCCGGAATAGGAATGGCAAGAAAGGCTGTCATGTCAAGGAGAAATGCCTGAAAAGAAGGATCTCCCAGAGGAACTAATTCCTGGGCAGGCTGAGGTTGAATGAGCAGCGCGAACACCGAAGACCTACTGGACTGGTGCATAAAAAGAATCCTGCTAGATGGAGAACGATTCGAGGCAGATAGCATTGCGTCGTCGGTGCCCGGTATCGATTCCAAGCTAGGCATAGAAAGGATCGATGGCACCGATGGAACTGCAGGAAACGACATCGACACCGGTACCGGCATCGGGGACGGTAATGCCATCGCAGCAGGTATCGGAGGTTGCCGAAGCGGTACCGAGGTAACCAGAGCGCTTTGGTGATCATCCCCGGTACTGCGTAGTCGGAGGCGACATGGATCGGCTCCGAAACGCGTTGGGACCAAGTCATCCAGGCTGGATATGAATTCCAGACTGGGCATCGAACCGAGCATCGGTGGTGGAATCGGCGATGCCGCTACCTGAAGGTCAATCGGAATCGTATCGATCGGTACCGAAGGCACCGAGGACGTCCGAGGATGACGCCCGGTGAAGAGAGGAACACTCGACACCGGCACCGATGTCGGGGTATCGGTACCGCTCGAAGCCGGTACCCCCAAGCATGGCGTAGATAGAGGAAAGCCCATCCGGGGCGCATCGGTCGGCCCCGAAGGTACCCAGGGCACCAGATGATGATCCCCGGCGAGGAGTGGAACACTCAACACCGATGCCGACGCCGGGGCATCGGTACCGCTCGACGCCGGTATCAACCCCGCGGTTGGCTGGGATACAGGAAATCTAGACTGGGTCGTATCGATCGGCCCCGAAGGCACCAAGGACTCCCGATGACAATCCCTGGTGAAGAGCGGAGCACTCAACACCGGTGCCGATGCCGGGGGATCGGCACCGCTCGAAGCCGGCACCAACCCCGCGCATGGCTGGGAAGCAGGAAAACCAGTCCGGGTCGGGTCGATCGGTCCCGAAGGTACCGAGGACACCAGACGACGACCCCTGGTGAAGAGTGGAGCACTCGACACCGATGCCGGGGGAGTGGCACCGCTCGAAGCCGGTACCCACCCCGCGCATGGCGGGGACGCAGGAAAGCCAGTCTGGGTCGAGTCGATCGGCCCCGAAGGTACCGAGGACACCAGCTGACGATCCTCGGTGAAGAGTGGAGCACTCAACACTGGTGCCGATGCCGGGTGATCGGCACCGCTCGAAGCGGATACCACCCCCGAGCATGGCTCAGGTATGTTCTGTGAGGAGTGAACCCCAGGAACAACCTGAAACCCCGTAAATGCTTTGGAGCCCGAAGACTCCCGCCGGGGTCTTACTGCCAATGGGGTCTTGAGGGCAAGGCCGGAGCCGACATCATGCCGGGCATGAGACCTACCCATCAAGAATTGGCCAGTCTTAACAGACTTTTTGTGGGTTACCTGATCCTGGAGAGAAGAATAAACCCGTGTCCTCACCTCAGGAGGAAAAACGGCATCGAGGGATACCCGAAAAAGAGAGGGTCTTCTCCCGATACTAAAGCCTGATGGACCCTGGGAAAAGGGGTCAGGACCCAAACAGGATAGACACCAGGCACTGGAGTCTAAAAAGAAAACTAAGTTTCCGCAGTGAAGGCACTTCTTAGGGGAAGAAGGCTCCATGTTGGAAAGGCCTGTTAGGCCTCGATTAGATAAAAGAAAAAACCCGAGGAGAAGTTATTTCTCTCTTCTTAGGGGAAGAAGGCTCCATGTTGGAAAGGCCTGTTAGGCCTCGATTAGATAAAAGAAAAAATCCGAGGAGAAGTTATTTCTCTAAGTTTGAAAAGAAAAGAATAAGCACCGGCGGTGCCGGTATCGGCGGGAAAGACAGCCGCGACCACAAGAAAACAAGAAAATAAGAAAATAGGGATCTTAAAGAAAAACGTTTCTGCGGTGACAGGAGGTACGTCCTGTTGGCTCCGCGGAAAAACGAAAACTGGGGAGAGACAGTGGGAAAGGCGGGAAGTCACCGCGCAGGCGCGAGGAATGCTCACAAAAGCTTTCTGTTGGATACTGGGGAGCATTTCCGTGCGGGCTCCGTCGGCGCCGACGTACCCATATGTGAAGACTCATTCCTGCTTGTTCCTGGAGATAAAGGTAGTCACCTGTAGCAGGTGTTTTCCACTGGTAGCAGGAATTCGTCCTCACTTATCGGTGATGTCCCCGACGGAGACAGGAAAACTCCCCAACTTCTACTGGAAGCTTTTGGGAGGCTCCACCATGCCTGCGTGCCTCCTTCCCACCTGCTACCACAGCACAATCTTAAATCAGTCCGATAACATATAGGTGTAGCAGAAGACAAACTCCTCTGTGAGGTGGGAGGGTTGTGAAGACTAATTCCTGTTGTCCACTGAAAACGCCTGCTACAGGTGAGTAACTACCTTTTCTCTGTGAACAAACGGGAATAAATCCTCACATATGGGACTCCTGAGCTACAGGCTACCGAAAACCAAAGAGGCCACCGAGAAGCACAAAAGGGGCAAAACTTGATATGGTGGGAGGCTATACAACAACATCCAACAATGTACAAAATGATAGATTCTCTCGTCCCTTTTTTTGTAGTCTGGACAGAATAGAATGAGCCTAGGGGGGAAAGAGTTTGATTCTAATCCCAAAACAGATTCCGGAGTACAGATTGGCCAAAGTTGCTGTGGTGTTGGGAATCCCCATTTAGGCAGTAGTAAGAAGTGAACAGGTGGACTGAAGACCATGCTGCAGCTCTGTGGATCTCTTCCATGAAGACCAAGCATACGTTGGCCACAGATGCAGCCGTAAGAACATAAGATATGCCATAATGGGTCAGAACAAGGTCCATCAAGACCAATATCCTGTTTCCAACAGTGGCCAATCTAAATCACAAGTACCAAGCAGTTACCCCAAAGGATACAGATTCCACAATGCTTGTACTAGGACAAGCAGAAGATTTCCCGGGTCCCCTTTAATAATGGTTTATGGATCTTTCCTCCAGGAACTTGTCCAAACCTCTTTTTAAACCCAGCTACACTAACAGCTTTTACTACACCCTCCGGTAAAGAATTCCAGAGTTTGATTATGCATTGAGTGAAAAAAATATTCTCTCTTATTAATCTTAAATAGGTTACACTGTAGCTTCATTGCATGTCCCCTAGTCTTTCTATATTTTGATGGCATAAACAGATCTACGTTTATCCATTCCACTCTATTAGTTCATTTATAGACCTCTATCTTATCTCCCTTCAGCCGTCTCTTTCAGGCTGAAGAGCCCTAACCTTTTTAGACTCTCCTCATAGGGGTATCCTTCCATCCCCTTTACCATTTTGGTGGCTCTTCTCTGTACCTTTACTAATAAAGCTATCCTTTTAAAGACACGGCGACCAAATTGCACACAATATTCAAGGTACGGTCACACCATGGAATGATACAGAGGCATTATAATATCCTTTGTTTTATTCTCCATTCCTTTCCTTATGATTCCTAGCATTCTATTTGCTTTCTTGGTCACGGCTGCACACTGGGTGGAGGGTTTCAACATGTTATCCATGATGACACCTAAATCTTTTTAATGGGTGGTAGCTCCTAATATGGAACCTTGTATTATAGAAACATAGAAAGATGACGACAGAAAAAGTCCAACGTTTAATCAAACTCTGGAATTTGTTACCGGAGGATGTAGTAAAGGCTGTTAGTGTAGCTGGGTTTAAAAAAGGTTTGGACAAGTTCCTGGAGGAAAGGTCCATAAACCATTATTAAGAAGGGACCCAGGATATCAATGCTTGACCTAGTACAAGCATTGCAGAACCTGTGTCTTTTGGGGAAACTGCTAGGTACGTATGACCTAGATTGGCCACTGATGGAAACAGGATACTGGGCTTGATGGACCTTGGTCTGACCCAGTATGGCATATCTTATGTTCTTATCACATGTTGATATGGAAGGACAGACTAGATAGGCCAAATACAACAGTCCCCTTTTTTCCTTTAGAGATCCTCTGTGTTTGTCCCATGCTTTTTTGAATTCAGATACTGTCCTCATCTCTACCACCTCCACTGGGAGACCATCCCACAGATCCACCACTCTTTCCGTAAAGAAATATTTCCTCATATCACTCCTAAATCTATCCCCTTTCACCCTCATCCCATGTCCCCTCATAGCAGAACTTGTTTTCAATCGAAAGAGGCTCTCCCCCCTGTGCATTTATGCCACGGAGGTATTCAAACGTCTCAGTCATATCATCTCTAAGGTGTACATATTAAGATCCTTAAGTCTGTCCTCATATGCTTTATAATGAAGACCACTAACCATTTTAGTAGCCACCCTCTGTACTGACTCCAACCTGTTTATATCCTTTTGAAGGTGCAGTCTCCAGAATTGCACACAATACTCCAAATGAGGTCGCACCAAAGACTTATAAAGAAGCACTATCACCTCCTTTTTTCTGTTAGCCATTCCTTTCCGTATGCAGCCAAGCATCCTTCTAGCTTTTGCTGTCGCCTTTTCTACCTGTTTAGCTACTTTAAGATCTTCAGACACAACCACGCCTAGGTCCCACTCTTCTTTTGTGGACAGAAATACTTCACCCCCTATACTATATTGCTCCCTTGGATTGCTGCAGCCCAAATGCATGACCTTGCTTTTTTTTTTTTTTACATTAAATCCCAGCTGCCAAATTCTAGACCATTCTTCAAGCTTAGCTAGATCCCTCTTCATGTTATCTACACCTTCCTGGGTGTCTACTCTATTGCAGATTTTGGTATCATCCGCAAAGAGGCAAATCTTACCAGACAGCCCTTCCACAATATCACTAACAAAGATGTTAAAAAGTATTGGACCAAGGACAGATTCCTGGGGCACACCATTGGTAACTTTCTTCTCCTCAGAGTGAGCTCCATTTAACTGTACCCTTTGTCGCCTCCCACTCAACCAATTTCTAACCCAAGCAGTAACTTTAGGGTCCAGTTCTAGGGTGCTCAGTTTGTTTACAAGTCGCCTGTGAGGAACGGTGTCAAAGGTTTTACTGAAATCTAAATACACTATATCTAGGGTTCTCCCTTGGTCCGACTCCCTGGTCATCCAGTCAAAGAAATCAATCAGATTTGTTTGACAAGACCTGCCTCTGGTGAATCCATGCTGCCTCTGATCCTGTAATCCGCTGGACTCCAGAAACCTCACTATTTTCTCTTTCAGCAGTGTTTCCAATAATTTACTCACCACCGAAGTTAAACTAACCGTCCTGTAGTTTTCATTTATGTAACCACAGTTTAGATTGTTCTTTCCTAGGTGCAGAACTTTGCACCTGTCCACATTAAATTTCATCTGCCATTTGAACATCCAATCTTCTAATTTAACAAGGTCCTCTTGCTATTTTTACAATCCTCTTGGGTTTTAACAACTTTGAATAATTTTGCATCACCTGCAAATTTGATTACCTCGCTCATTATTCCATTTCCAGGTCATATACGAATATGTTAAAAAGCCGTGGACCCAGCACAGACCCCCTAACTATTCACCTCTCTTCTTTGGGAAAATTGGCCATTTAGCCCTACCCTCTGCTTTCTATCTTTTAACCAGTTCCTGATCCACAATAGTATACTGCCTCCTATCCCATGAATTTTTAATTTCGCTAAGAGTCTCTCATGAGGGACCTTGTCAAAGGCTTTCTGAAATTCAAGATACACTATATCAACCGACTTACCTTTGTCTACCTGTTTATTCACACCTTCAAAAAAACATAACAGATTAGTAAGACAAGATCTTCCTTAGCTAAAGCCATGTTGGCTTTCTCCCATCAAGACATTATTATCTACATGTTCAGTAATTTTGTTCTTTATAATGGTTTCTACCATTTTTCCCGGTACTAAAGTCTGTAGTTTCCCAAATCACTCATGGAACCCTTTTCAAAAATTGGCGTTATATTGGCCATTCTCCAATCTTCAGGTATTACAGATGATTTTAATGACAGTGAGTTTGCAATCTCATATTTCAGTTCTTTCAACACCCTTGGATGTATACCATCCAAGGATGTGGAAAGCTTTGACACTGTGAGCCATGACATGACCAAAGCTCAGGTCTGCCTGGGCTTAAGCAAAAGATTTATTTTTATTTATTTTATTTTAGTATACATTTGTACACCGCTACTTCCAGCGATCAGCAGCGGTTTTGATTACAGATTGGAAATTGTCAAATCATGACAGGAAATTTTTGAGGTATAAACACATTGATTAGATAGGAAAGCACAGCACACAGAGAACTATTTTACAGGGAACATGTGCTATGGAGGGTTAAGTGGCTTGCCCAAGACCACAAGGAGCACCTGTGGGACTAGAAACCCCAGTCCTTCCGGCCCAAGGTTGCTGTCCTCTAGTGGGATTTGAACCCCCGACCTTCCGGCCCGAAGTACCTTGCCCCAACCACTAGGCCACTCCTCCACTCCAGTCTGCTAGCCAAATTGAAAGAGCATTTGGCAACAGCAGCCCCTAGCTTACTGGGGTCAAAACAAACAAAAAGCTGGATGACTTTCTATGGAATTTTGTCCACTCCAAGTAGAAGGCTAAGGCTGGCTTGCAGTCCAATATGTGCAACACAGCTTCTCCCTTATGGGCATGAGGTCTCGGGAAAAATGTTGGAACAACTGGCTAAGGTGGAAATCCAATACCATTTTGGAAGGAATTTAGGATGAGTATGGAGGACTACTCTATTAAGATGAAATTTGGTGTAAGTGGATGAACCACTAGGACCTGAAGCTCAATAGGTGAAGTACTTCAGAAGAGGAGTTGAGCAGCTGAAAGGCAGCTTTCATGAGCTGTGTAACCACCACACAGATTCCAAGACATCGCAGGTGGCTTGTAGGGGGAGGGGGGGGGGATTTATGAGAAGCACCTCCCGCATAAAGCAAACAATCAAAGGCTGTACCGCAATGGACTTCACTTCCACACTTCGATGGTAAGCTCCAATTGCACTAAGGTGGACCCTCACAAAGTTGGGCTTAAGTCCAGACTCAGAGGTGCAGAAGATATTCAAGAATTTTGTGTGTGCAATAGATGAAAGGATCTAGGGCCTGGTCCTTATACTAGACAGCAAATCTCTTCCATTTGCAGGAATAGGATTTTCTAGTAGAGGCCCTCCTGGAGGCCCAAAGGACTTTGGTTACACAGTCTGGCAGGCTGAGCTCAGACATTAGCCTCTCAACATCCACGTTGTGAGGGCCAAGGACCCGATGTTGGGGTGCAACATCATACTGTCAACGTGCAATATCATATCTGGTGCATGGCCTAGCCGGAGCGGCTCCTGACTGGAGAGTTGCAGCAGGAGGGAAAACCAAGGCTGTCTGGACCAGTAGGAAGTGATGAGAATCATTGTGCCACCGTTTGTTTCGAGCTTCAGGAGGGACTTTTTAATGATAGGTATTGGAGAATATACATACATAAGACCCTCTCCCCAATACAAGAGGAAAGCATCTGATGCTAGTCTGCTATGTGATCTTACTCTGGAGTAAAACTGATCCTCTTGGGCATTCTACAGGGTCGTGAACAGATCTATCGAGGGGGCGCCTCACTCTTGAAACATGTGAGATGCAACTTCCCTGTCCAGCATCCACTCGTGTGGCTGGAGGATGCGACTCAGTCTGCCAGTGTTTTCTTTATCTGGAAGGTACATGGCTCTCAAGTCCATCCTGTGCGCGAAGGCAAACTTCTACAATCTGACTACTTCCCAACACAGGAGGTACGAACTCACTTGTCCCTCCTTGATGTAGAACATGGTGACCCGATTGGCGGTTAGGATAAGAATATGGCTGGCTAGTCGATATCAGAAAGGCTTTAGAGCATTTGCCACTGCTCTTAGTTCCAAGAAGTTGATATGAAGAAGACTTTTTTGGATGGACCAATTTCCCTGGGTGTGCAACACATCGAGATGAGCTCCCCACCCCAGCTTGGATGTGTCTTGTCATCAGAACTCTTCGGGGTGGAGCAATTTGGAAAGGAACATAAGAACATAAGAAATGCCATACTGGGTCAGACCGAGGTCCATCAAGCCCAGTATCCTGTTTCCAACAGTGGCCAATCTAGGTCATACGTACCTAGCAGTTTCCCCAAAAGACACAGGTTCTGCAGTGCTTGTACTAGGTCAAGCATTGATATCCTGGGTCCCTTTTTAATAGTGGTTTATGGACCTTTCCTCCAGGAACTTGTCCAAACCTTTTTTAAACCCAGCTATACTAACAGCCCTTACTACATCCTCCGGTAACAGATTCCAGAGTTTGATTACACGTTGAGTGAAGAAATATTTTCTCTTATTTGTCTTAAATAGTTTACCCCGTAGCTTCATTACATGTCCCCTAGTCCTTCTATATTCTGATAGCGTAAACAATTGATCCACGTTTATCCGTTCCACTCATAAGACATAAGAACATAAGATATGCCATACTGGGTCAGACCAAGGTCCATCAAGCCCAGTATTCTGTTTCCAACAGTGGCCAATCTAGGTCATACGTACCTAGCAGTTTCCCCAAGGGACACAGGTTCCACAATGCTTGTATTGGTTCAAGCATTGATATCCTGGGTCCCTTCTTAATAATGGTTTATGGACCTTTCCTCCAGGAACTTGTCCAAACCTTTTTTAAACCCAGCTACACTAACAGCCTTTACTACATCCTCCGGTAACAAATTCCAGAGTTTGATTACACGTTGAGTGAAAAAATATTTTCTTTTATTAGTCTTAAATAGTTTACCCTGTAGCTTCATTGCATGTCCCCTAGTCTTTCTATATTCTGATAAGGTAAACAATCGATCTACGTTACCCGTTCCACTCCGTTCATTAATTTATAGACTTCTATCATATCTCCCCTCAGCCGTCTCTTTTCCAGGTTAAAGAGCCCCAACCTTTTTAGCCTTTCTTCATAGGAGTAGCCTTCCATCCCCTTTACCATTTTGGTGGCTCTTCTCTGAACCTTTTCTAAAATTGCTATATCCTTTTTAAGATATGGCGACCAGAATTGCACACAATATTCAAGGTGCGGTCTCACCATGGAACGATATAGAGGCATTATAATATCTTTTGTTTTATTTTCCATTCCTTTCCTTATCATACCTAGCATTCTATTTGCTCTCTTGGCCGCCGCTGCACACTGGGCCGAGGGTTTTAACATGGTATCCACAAGGACGCCTAAATCTTTTTCTTGGGTGGTGGTTCCTAATGTGGAACCTTGCATCGTGTAACCATAGTTTGGGTTGTTCTTCCCTAGGTGCATAACCTTGCACTTCTCCACATTAAATTTCATCTGCCATTTTGATGCCCAGTCTTCCAATTTATCAAGATCCTCTTGCAATTTTCCACAATCCTCCTGGGTTTTAACAACTTTAAATAGTTTTGTGTCATCAGCAAATTTGATAACCTCACTCGTTATTCCACTTTCCAGGTCATTTATGAATATGTCAAAAAGCAGCGGACCCAGCACAGATCCCTGGGGTACACCACTATTCACCTTTCTCCATTGGGAAAATTGGCCATTTAGCCCTACCCTCTGCTTTCTATCTTTTAAACCAGTTCCTGATCCACAGTAGTACACTGCCTCCTATCCCATGACTCTTTAGTTTTGCCAAAAGTCTCTCATGAGGGACCTTGTCAAAGGCTTTCTGAAAGTCCAGATACACAATATCAACCGACTCACCTTTGTCCACCTGTTTATTCACTCCTTCAAAAAAACATAACAGATTAGTAAGACAAGATCTTCCTTGTCTAAAGCCATGTTGGCTGTCTCCCATTAGGTCATGACTATCTATATGCTGAGTAATTTTATTCTTTATGATGGTTTCTACCATTTTTCCCGGTACTGATGTCAGGCTCACCGGTCTGTAGTTTCCCGGATCACCCCTCGAACCCTTTTTAAAAATTGGTGTTACATTGGCGATCCTCCAATCCTCAGGTATTAGAGATGATTTTAATGATAGTTCACAGATTACTGATAGCAGGTCTGCAATCTCAAATTTCAGTTCTTTCAACACCCTTGGATGTATACCATCCGGCCCAGGTGATTTGCTACTCTTCAGTTTATCTAATAGTTGTAAGACATCTTCCCGATGTATCGATATTTCCTTCAATTCTTCCACACCTTTAAATACCACTTCAGTCGTGGGTAACATCCCTACATCTTCCTCAGTAAAGACCGAAGCAAAGAATTCATTCAGTCTCTCCGCTATCGCCTTGTCGCCTCTTAGTGCTCCTTTAACCCCTTTATCATCTAATGGACCAACTGACTCTCTCACGGGTTTTTTGCTACGAATGTACTTGAAAAGGTCTTTATTTCGCGTTTTTGCTTCCGCAGCAAGCTTCTTCTCAAATTCTCTCTTTGCCTGCCTTATCAATGCCTTGCATTTGACTTGCCAGTGCTTGTGCTGTTTCCAGGTTTCATCATTTGGCTCTTTTTTTCCATTTCTTGAAAGATGCTTTTTTGGCAACAACAGCCTCTCTGACCTCAGCTTTAAACCATGCTGGCAATTTTTTGGACTTCCTTCCACTTTTCTTAAAGCGTGGAATACAGCTGGTCTGGGCTTCCAAGATAGTATTTTTCAACAACACCCAAGCTTGATGTACGTATTTAACCTTTGCAACTGCTCCTTTTAGTTTTTTCTTAACTGTTTTCCTCATTCTATCATAGTCTCCCTTTCGAAAGTTAAAGGGTAGTACTGTGGATTTCCTTACTATCCCTCCTCCACTAATTAAATCAAAGGCGATCATGCTATGATCACTATTGCCAAGTGGCCCCAACACCCTTATCTCTTGCACTACATCTGGTGTTCCACTAAGGACTAGGTCTAATATTGCTTCCCCTCTGGTCGGTTCATGAACCAGCTGCTCCAAGAAGCAGTCATTTATTTCATCTAGGAACTTTATCTCCCTAGCATGTCCTGTTGTGACACTGACCCAGTCGATGCCGGGGTAATTGAAATCACCCATTATTATTACTGCACTGTAACTTTTGCTAGCTTCCTTGATTTCTTTGAGCATTTCATCATCCATTTGTTCATTCTGGCCAGGCGGACGATAGTACACACCCCCACTGCCATCGCCTTCCCCTTTTTACATGGAATTTCAATCCATAGAGATTCTACAGCAAATTTTGTTTCTTGCAAAACTTTAATCCTTTCTGACTCAATGCCCTCTCTAACATAGAGCGCAACCCCTCCACCAATTTGATCAGCTCTATCATTTCGATATAGTTTGTACCCAGGTATCACAGTGTCCCACTGGTTGTCCTCCTTCCACCATGTCTCTGATATTCCAATCATATCTAACCTCTCGTTTAGTGCTATATATTCTAACTCTCCCATCTTGTTTTGTAGACTTCTAGCATTTGCATACAAGCATTTTAGAGACTGTATTTTATTCATATTAATTTGGCTATTGGTAGACATGGGTAATTTGGGATCTTTAAGTTCTGTCTGCTCCATACTAGAGGGCATTTGGGCTACTTTACTCTTTTTTGGAACCTCTCTGCTTTTTGTAGTATCCTTCAAGGATACATTCTTCCGAACCATGCGCTCTTGGGCGACTGTCGGCTTTCCCCTATTATCTAGTTTAAAAGCTGCTCTATCTCCTTTTTAAAGGTTAATGCCAGCAGCCTGGTTCCATCCCGGTTAAGGTGAAGCCCATCCCTTCGGAAGAGCCCCTCCTTTCCCCAGAATGTTCCCCAGTTCCTAACAAATCCGAACCCCTCATCTCTGCACCATTGTCTCATCCACGCATTGAGACTCCGGAGCTCTGCCTGCCTATTGGGTCCTGCGCGTGGAACGGGAAGCATTTCGGAGAACGCTACCCTGGAAGTTCTGGATTTCAACTTCCTACCTAAAAGCCTAAATTTAGCTTCCAGAACCTCCCTACCACATTTTCCTATGTCATTGGTACCAACATGTACCAAGACAGCAGACTCCTCCCCAGCACTATCTAAGACCTTATCTAGGTGGCGTGTGAGGTCCGCTACCTTCGCACCAGGCAGGCATGTTACCAGGCGATCCTCACGTCCACCAGCCACCCAGCTATCTACATGCCTAATGATCGAATCACCAACTATAACTGCTGTCCTAACCCTTCCCGCATGGGCACTTGGCCCTGGAGAAACCTCCTCGGTGCGAGAGGGGTTTACATCACCTGGAGGACAGGTCCTAGTTACAGGATCACTTCCTGCCACACCAGGGTGATGCTCTCCTGTCACGTGACCTCTCTCCTCCATGGCAACAGGGATGCTGCCAGACTGGAGGTGGGACTTCAGGACTATATCCCTGTAGGTCTCGTCTATGTACCTCTCTGTCTGTCTTATGTTTTCCAAGTCTGCTACTCTAGCCTCTAGAGAACGGACTCGTTCCCTGAGAGCAGAGAGCTCCTTGCACCTAGTGCACACGTAAGACCTCTCACCAGCTGGGAGAAAATCATACATGTGACACTCAATGCAAAAGACTGGAAAGCCCACATCCCGCTGCTGGACTGCTGTCTGCATCTTAGTTTTAAGTTTGTGTTTAGATCTTTAAGTTCTATATGTACTAAAGGGTGCAATGGATATTTATACCACTAAAACTGTACCTAAGAAGTTTAATATACCTTGTTCACCTGAAGCTTAATTAATCTCAGGTCCTTGGTGTATGACTGATTTGGGTAATGAGCTTCACCTGAGAGCACCTCCTGTCTTTTAAGTTGTGCAAGTACCTATAAAGCTGTGATTTTCCCAGGGGAGGGTGGGTGTGGGGAGGGAGGGAGGGATATAACACTTATTAAAAAAGGGCTGCTACACAGTACCTTGTCCTGTGCTGCTGAGGAAAACTATATTCTGATTTGATTTAAATTATAGCTCTTTGCTGCTACTAGGCTCTAACCTATTATGAAATTTAAACTACAAGCTCTCTGCTGGATTCTAAATTTAACCAGAAAGCTCTCTTCTGTGTTTTAATTTGAAACTAAAAGTACTTTGCTGATGCTAGGCCCTGAGTGACTATGAAATTTAAACTACAGCTGTCTACTGGGTATGAAAGGTAACCAGAAAGTTCTCTTCTGTGTTTTTAAATTGAATCTTAAACTGTTGCTACTAGGCCCTGACTGATTTAACAAAAAAAATAGTGGGTTCACAGATTAATTAGCTTTAAAAGAAAAAGAAAAAAAAAATCCTTTCAGAAAAATTCCCAGAAGTATATACTCACAATTTCAGATTTCTCTCCAGAAGTAACAGACCTTTGAACAAATTTTGGACTGTCCACCAGTGCAATGACTGAACAAGAGGGGCAGTGAAATACAGACGACCCCCGAGTCAAGCCATGGCATGGGTCATAAGAACATAAGAAATGCCGTACTGGGTCAGACCAAGGTCCATCAAGCCAAGTATCCTGTTTCCAACAGTGGCCAATCCAGGTCAAAACTACCTAACAGGTTCCCAAAAAGACATGTTTCACAATGCTTGTTTTGGGGCAAGCAGTGGATTTTCTGGGTCCTCATTAATAATGGTTTATGGACCTTTCCTCCAGAAACTTGTCCAAAACGTTTTTAAACCCAGCTACGCAAACAGCTTTTACTACATCCTCTGTTAAATTCCAGAGTTTGATTATGTGTTGAGGGAAAAGATATTTTCTCTTATTAGCTTTAAATGGGTTACACTGTAGCTTCATTGCATGTCCTCTAGTCTTTCTACATTTTGATGATGTAAACGATCTACGTTTACCCATTCCACTCCATTCATCAGTTTATAGATCTCTATCATATCTTCCCTCAGTCGTCTCTTTTCTAACCTTTTAAGCCTCTCCTCATAGGGGTATCCTTCCATCCTCTTTACTATTTTGGTGGCTCTTCTCTGTACCTTTTCTAATTCTGCTATATCTGATTTGAGATACGGTGACCAGACTTTCACACTGGAGGGTCCACCGAGTCTTCAGAATCCACTGAACCTGCCTCATCTGTAGGTATGCAGAGGGTGTGATATGCACTGTAGAGGCCCATGTGGCCTAGTACGGTCAACAACTTGCAAGCCGTTACCTGCTGACTCAGTCAAGTCTTCCGCCCCAGTGCTGTCAGTTCATGCAAATGGTTGTGTAGAAGAGCGAGTTATGTCAAACAGAGCTCCAATGAATTACAACTGCTGGGTGGGTTGAAAGTAGTACTTTGGGTAATTTAAAACAAACCCTAGTAGTTCCAACATCAGAATGATCACGCGTGTTGATTTTTGGACCTCTTCCGGAGTGGTATTCTTGATCAGTCAATTGTCCAGACAAGGGAAGACAAACACACCCAGCATCCACAGGTAAGCAACTACTACCACGAGGCATTTTGTGACAACGTCAGGTACTGAGGCCAGGTCAAATGGAAACACACTGTAATGTAAATTTTGTTCCCACCAGGACAAGTATGTGATACTTCCCTGTGAGCAGGATGCAACCTGGAGTAGACGCCTAATGGTTAGAGCACATGCTTGGGAACCAAGAGACCAGGGTTCAATTCCCACTAGCACTCCTTGTGGCCTTGGGCAAGTCACTTAACCCTCCATTGCCTCAGAAAATTCCAAGTTATCAATGTTCCTGTTTAATGTACATTACCAAGTTTAAGTTACAATGTAAACTGCTTTGATTGAAATGATAAAGCGGCATTAAAAACCTGTTACATAAATAAAATACACATCCTTCAGATTCAGAAAGCACAGCCAATCTCCTTTTTGAAGGTAAGGAAGTAGGGCATCTAGAGAAATCAAAGTACATGTTCAGATCTCTTAAGACTAGGATGGGATAGTATCACCACGTTTTCTTTGGGGGGGAGGGGGGAATCAGGAAGTACCTGGAATAAAACCAGACTTCTTTGTCCTGGTGGCACGAGCTTGATTGCAAGATCTGACAAGAGAGCAGCGATTTCTTTCTGGAAAAGTTCCTGATGCAGAGGGTCGAGATGATACATGCTCGGAGAGGGGGCAGCAATTTGGTGGCAGTTCCAATAAATGAAGTTTGTAACGGCTTATTTGTAGGATCCATGAGTCAGAGGTCATGAGGTGCCACCTTTGTGCAAAAAGAGTGAGCCTTTCCCTGACCAGAGGGTTTCCGACTGCAGTCATCAGAACAGTGACTATGCTCTGAAGGAACTTCAGGTTTTGGCTGAGCAGCCAGC
Source organism: Ichthyophis bannanicus (assembly GCA_033557465.1). Classification (NCBI taxonomy): domain Eukaryota; kingdom Metazoa; phylum Chordata; class Amphibia; order Gymnophiona; family Ichthyophiidae; genus Ichthyophis; species Ichthyophis bannanicus. The sequence continues at coordinate 174,971,558 of CM066034.1, read as the reverse complement.
TGGGCCTTCTGAGGCTTCTTTTGGCGCTGCCGTTGGCAAGAAGCCTGTTTGGGCTGGGAGGTCTGGGGTCCAGGGAAGTACCTACCCCTAAGAGGATAGTAGGTCTTTTTCTGGCTCCCACCCTGGTACCTCCTACAGTAGAAGGCTGGCTCAAATGTGCATCTGGAATCGAGTGAGTGACATGCCGGCCTTCTCTTCAATCTGTTTGCCAAAGAGATTCTCTCCACGGCACGAGACATCCACCAGCTTGTGCAGAACTGATTTTTCCAAGTCTGATGACTGGAGATAGATATTGCTGCCTGGAGACTCGCCTATGGCAGCATTTCCTGAAGCAGTTTCAAGGTATCATAGGATGCTTGGACCATGAATTCTGAGAAGTCCTTGCATGGGCCACTAGGGAATGATACTGATCCAATTTCTCTGGAAGGAGGAACAGGGCCAGATCAGTCAAGTCACACATGATGTTCTTCAAGAACATGCCCATGTAGAGCTGGTAAGAGGCCATGCAGACAACAAGCATGGAACTCAGGAAACATTTTCTCCCTAAAAAGTCCAATGTCTGAGCCTCTCTCCCTGGGGAGCAGAGGAAAGAGTCGTGGTACTCTTGATTCTCTTTAGGGTGGATTTGACCAAGGAATGGTGTGGAAGCTGAGGCTTCTCGAATCCGGGAGCCTTCTGAACTCTGTACATGAAGTCAAGCCTTCTACTAACTGAAGTTACAGTGAGGGGCTTCTCCCACATTCTCATGTGCTCTCATGCAAGATGCGATGCACGGGCACTGGCACTGTCACCCCTTCCTTAAGGGCCGAAAAGTACTGTAGGATCTCCAACTCTTCTGTCCTGGGCTCATCCTCAGTTTCCAAAGAAAATGATATGGCCTAGCCATGTTCCGTACAAACTCCTGAAAAGTCATGTCCTCAGGAGGGGACTTATGCCACTCATAAGATGGAGAAGGGTCCAATGGGAGCTCAGAGGACCTGTCCTCCAACAAGTCTTCCAATTCCACGTCTGTGACACAGCCTTCCTAGTCAGACTTAGAAAGGACGTCAAAATACTTCTGAGTCTCTGCCTGGATCTCTCTCCTACCCTAAAGGGATCAGGAGCTCTGTTGGGAGTGATGATGCACTGACAGTCACCTAGACTTTGAGGGCATATCAGACCCCGAAAAGCTAGAGAGCGCTATCGGTCAGGCAGGCACTGGTGTCGGAGCACTTTGACGCCTCGATGTCTGTGCCTCTCCCACAGGCAGGGAATGTGTCTTGAGGATCAGCTATATGGTGGCTGACATCAATGCAGCAGACGCCGATGCCCTGGCCTGCTGCATTGCCAACAGGGCCATGATGCATTCCTTGAGTGCCTGCAGAATACGCTTCTCTATGGCTGCCAATTCCAAAGGCATTGGGGCCTGAGCAACTTCGACTGATGCACCCGGTATCTGAATAAGGGGTGTTGGCAGCTGGCTCTACTATTGGTAGGCTGTCGGTGCCCCTCTGATGTCCTGGAGAAGGAGCTCTCCTCTCTTTGTGACACTTTCGAGGGGCACTCACACAGAATATGGACCCCAACTGCTCTCGACACCATGCCTGGATAGGCTCCAACAGCAATGGCCCAGAGCCTTCACTGGTGTGATCACTCAACATCAAATAAGACTAGGCTGAATCCTTCCTCATCTTCAGGTGGAGATCAAATCGATGGCTGATGCTCCAGGGCACTATGGGTGCTCGGCTCCGACTGAGCCCGAGAGCTCCTCGATGTCGATGCCCCCACCAGTGTCCAGTGCAGCCCTGGCAGCCAGAGACCATATCAACGATGCAGAGGGTGATGAATCAGACTTCTGAGCACCAAAAAGTGATTCGCGCTTCTTCTCCCGAACTTTGAGTCCTCTTTTTATCATCTGCAAACACAAATTACAAGGCAGCGCCTGGTGATTAGGTCCCAGGTACTGTATGCACCAGCTGTGTGTATCCATGGTGGAAATGGTCCTTGCACACTGGGAACATTTTCTGAACCTGCTGGCAGATTTCTGGGACATGTCATAAGGGAAAATAGACGTGGCGAAGTCAAACAGTTCAATGCTGGAAAGTAAGGCCTGACTGGAGCACCAGCATCGACCAGGTAGAAGTACCACAGTATAAAATAAAACTAACAATTGAGGGAGATAAACTCAAAGGGAAGACAGAACTGCGACGGCAGGCCACTAGGCACAAAACCCATAGCACAAAAAACCCACAGGGAAAAAGCACAGTTACTTACCTGTAACAGGTGATCTCTGGGAACAGCAGGAATAAGTCTTCACATATGGGTACGTCGGTACCGACGGAGTCTGCGCGGGAACGCTTCCCAGCGTCTAATGAAAGAGCTTTTGGAAGCATCCCACCACGCCTGCGTGCTGCCTTCCCGCCTTTCCCAACTGCCTCTCCTCAGTTAAGTTTTAAAGCTGAGACAAAGAGAGAGAGAGGAAAGGAAAGATAGATAGAGATAAAACTCCTGGGGAGGTGGGTGGGTTGTGAAAACTTATTCCTGCTGTTCCCAGAGATCACCTGTTACAGGTAAGTAACTGTGCTATCTCCAGGAACAAGCAGGAATGAGTCTTCACAAATGGGGACTCCCAAGCTGAAATGCCTGGAGTCCCAGCATGTCATAGGTTGGAAAATGCTATCCCCCACAACACCAGGCATCCTGAGGATGGAGGGTAGGAGTTGAAGAGAGAAAGGTGCTGTGGAACAGTTAGCCTAGCATAGGATTGCAGACAAGGAGTCCATGTGTGGATGATAATTGTCATCAATGATATTGCAAAGAAAAAATATTGCAATATGGACCTCCCCTAACAGGACTTCAGAGAAGTATGGAGGTTCATGGGATCTACTGGGGAACCCAGTAGAGGAACCTCGAGAAGGACCTCACTGTAAGTGGAGGTAGTAAACCTGTAGGTCAGAATCCTGAAAGGTAACAGGTAACCCCAGTAGAAAAAACAGGGGTAGTACAAAAACGGTGGGCCTTCAGCGGAAGGCTTTATGATATAAGCCGAACTCTTTTGGCGGCAGAGTGGCTCACTCTTAGGAACAAAAAGAGAAAGGCTAACCGATTTGGACAAACAGGCCCAGTCCTTGTGGGGAGAAAGGGTATGGGAACCCCTTGTATCCCAAAAGAAAGGACAAACGCCGGAGGCGTTAGAGCCTGTGATTAGCTGAAGATCCGCAATGTCTCTCCTAACTGAAGTCAGCTGGGAGAGATATTGGAACATGGAGAGCTTCAGAGGTACCTAACCTTAAGGTTATGGTAGGTGTTAACTACCACCAAAGTGGTTGTGAGTGTAGGACCCCAAAACATGCTGGATAGCATAAGTATGGGTAAAGCCCATCTGTCAGAATCATATAGCTATATGAGCCTTGACAGTCAGGTAGATAAGCAGAATACATATCTACCGATAGTAAAATATCTTGACAGATTTTAAATATATATCTATAGTGAGATATGAAGGGCATAAAATACACACAAATGATAGACAGACATCTGTAAGATGTGTGCTATAGGTATGAATATATAGGCCTCTATATGGAAGTCTGCAATGAAGCAGACAGAGATATGCCTACAAAAAGGTATTCACATAGGAAAATGTGGAGAGGAAAGATTCATCTAACAAGAAGGTGGAACCTACTTGAGAAGATATATAGAGAATCAATTCCCACTGGTTATGGCTACAGGTATGCAAGGTAGTAGAATAACCAGGATGGTTACGTGTAAAGCAGAGGATGATATCAGTCTGCAGCCAGCAATTCCCGAGTATTCTAGAACTCTAACATGGTAAGTGAACAGAAGACGCATAGGAATGAGATACCATGCTGACCTGCTTAAGGGCAAAAAGGTATCATGCGCTCTTACCATGAGGACGAGCTGGAAGGAGAAAACATATTCCCTATTGAAAATACTATGGACCAAAGCAGGGAATAAGCAACTCCTTAAGCTTCACGTAAGAGGAGGCCTATGTCCTTTATATTAAAAAACATTAAGGCTCCTGCATTGGCAGCTGCTTGCCAGACAGCAGAAGAATGGTACTGTTTAAAAACAGAAAGAACAGACAAAACAAGAGTAGAAAATTCTGGACGTGTCTGATGAACTGCTTCAAAGCAAGATTGAAAAAGAGGAGTCAACTCAGAGAAGAGAACTCCGCACTGGAAAAGTAAGAAAACTAGAGAGGCTGAAGAAAAAGCCCTTCAGTGAAGCAATACCACTCTTACAGAGGAAAAACCTGGTAAGAGGGTAAAGAGAATGGAGCTGACAAAAACTTAAAGTAGTAAGTTTATAGAAAGGAAAAAAGACATGCTGGCACAGGAAACTATCGTTTGATAGTGGATAGACCCTCTTTCCCTAGCAGGAAAAAGAGGAGAACCCTGTGACAAAGAAGCATGAACATCCTGACAGCTCATAGAACATAGAAAGAAATGGATGTCTTTCGGGAAGAGATCCATGTTTAGGATTTAGAATGACAGCAGTGGATTGCCTCTATTGAGAAGAAGCAACTGCAGATTCTAATCCCAAGAGTCACAAGCATCTGATGGATTGATCAGAAACCCTGTGGTTGCTGGGTTTGCTGAGCCTGGTGAGAGGTTGACTCTGCAGACCAGGACGATGCTTCCCCTGTTTGGGAACATCTGTATGATGGGCAGATGAGGCATAAAACCTTCTCCAATGGTAAGAAAGTATGGCAGGACATTTCCTACCTACTAGGACAGAAGGTGGTGCAGAACAGCCCCTAAGAACAGGTAAGTCAGTGGAGAACTGAGTAACCTGACGTAAAGACTCCTTGTTGAAAAGATTGTCTCCAGTGCAAGGAGTATGTCCCAGTCTGTGCTGTGCCCATTTGTCCAAGTCTGAAGCTTGGAGCCAGGCTCTACGTCGTGCCCCTATAGTTATAGCAGAAGTCCTGCTAACAGACTCAAAAGAGTCTAGGGAAGCACGAATAAGAAACAACCAAGAGATATTCTGGAGATGCTCGAGCAGTGAAGAATAGTTTGCACTCTTTGACTCTGGAAGGGAAGGAGTCAAAAGATGTAATTGCTTTGTGACCTCCTCAAGAGATAGACTCATATAGAAAATATATGAGAGAATTCTTGCAGAAAGCATAGATGTCTGGAAGGTTTGACGTCCAAAGGCATCAAGTGTCTTAGACTCACGACCTGGCGGATAAGAAGAGTGCTTTTTCTTGCTCTTTACCCGCCTCATTGCTAATTCCACAACTATGGAATGATGAGGAAGTTGAGTCTTTTGAAACCCTGGAGAGGGGGGCACCTGATATAAGAGATCAGTTGCTCTGGAAGGTGGGGGGTACCCTTAAAGGTGTTTCCCACATTCCTAGAAGGAGATCCTGCAAGGAATGATGCAAAGGAAGCATTATGTTCTCCTTTGCTTTGGTAGAAAGAGAGCCCTGTGCAGGATCATGTCCTGGGATAGGAATGGCAAGAGATATTGCTATATCCAGGAGGAAACTCTGAAAAGAGGGTTCCCCAACAGGAATTTCCCTTGGAGAGGTTAGATCTGAAGAACTAGCCTGAGTACCGACAGAGCTATCCAGATATAAAGGAATAGAAGATCCTGCACAGTGCAGTGTGGAATGCTTAAAGGATGGTCGCCGGTACTGGCTGTCAGGAGCAGCGACAGTCATTACCACATTGTCCATGCCAGGTATTGACTCCAAGCTTGGCATAGAAGGGAGCGATCCTGTTGAAAAAAGCATGGTAGGAGTTGGCCACGATGCTACTGTGGATACCGGTACCGATGCCAATACCAGTACCTATGTCGGAGTCGAGCCCGACAAAGACATCGGCGCAGTCATCGGTGACAGTTCAATTGGTACCAAGGTAACCGAAAACCTCCGGGTGCTATCCTCGGTACCGAGCCACCGGTATCGATCGGTGTCAGTACCAAAGTGTATTGGTACCGAGTCTTCCAGACTAGAGAGTGATTCTAAACTTGGCATCGATAAGCGAAGCATGGAAGGCACCGACCGTAAGGGTAATGAGGACATCGGTACCGACTTCGGTACCGTGTCTGATACCGGTGAATGAAGGTCAGCTAGTGGCAACCGAGAGTTGCAGATCCGAATCATCAGAACCGAGCCTTTGGTACCGCCGAGAGCAGGTACCAAGGCGAGTCGGTACCCACTCCTCCAGACTGGAGATCGATTCCAGACTCAGCATCGAAGGAAGAGAGGCTATCGATGCACGTCTGGAGGGTACCGACGTCGGTGGTAGTATTGGTGCCGTTACCGATAATGAAAGGTCAGTCTGGAGTGTATCCACCGGTCCCGAAGGCACCGAGGACGCCAGATGACCATCCCTGGTGAGGAGTGTTTCATCCAACACCAGTGCCGTGTCGGGGTATCGGTACCGCTCAAAGCGGATGCCACCACCGGACACGGCTCAGGTATGTTCTGTGAGGGGTGAACCCCAGGGACAACCTGAAACCCCTGAAAGGCTTTTGAGACCGAAGACTCCCGCCGGGGTTTTGAAGCCAGTAGGCCCTCAAGGACAAGGCCGGAGCCGTCTACATGCTGTGCATGAGACCTACCACTCGAGGGCTGGCTAGTCTTAACAGACTGTTTGTGGGTTACCTGATCCTGTGTAGAAGAAGGGGACGGTGCCCCGAAGCTGCAGGGAAACAGTGTATCGAGGGAACCTCGATATTGAAGACCTCTTCTCACCAAACTGTTGTCAGGACCCAAGCAGGTTAGACACCAATTTCGAGGGTCTAAAAATAAAGTTGTACCGCCACAGTTTGAACATTTCTTGGAGAAAATGGCTGGCGGTTCCATGAAGGAAAAAGAAGATGCCTAAAAGGGCTAAGACACCGTGAAGAAAAAATATTCCTTGAAAAAGGAAGATTTTACAAGAAAAGAAAAGAAAACACCGGCGGTACCGGTGGCGTCGGGGAGACAGTCGCGACCACAAGAAAACTAAAGAAATAAAACAGAATTTTCTGCGGTGACAGGAGGACGTCCTGCCGGCTCCGCGGAAAAACGAAAACTGAGGAGAGGCAGTTGGGAAAGGCGGGAAGGCAGCACGCAGGCGTGGTGGGATGCTTCCAAAAGCGCTTTGATTGGACGCTGGGAAGCGTTCCCGCGCAGACTCCGTCGGTACCGACATACCCATATGTGAAGACTCATTCCTGCTTGTTCCTGGAGATAAATGTTTACCAAGAGGAGAATAACTGGAATTTGTCCATGGGGCTCCGTGGAAAACAAAAGACCAATCCAAGATGGCATGACGGTGGCAGGCAGGAAGGAGGCACGCAGGCACAGTGGAGCCTCCCAAAAACTTTCAATAAAGTTGGGGAGTGTTCCAGCATGGGACGCCATCAAGGATGTTACCCATACGTGAGGGCTAAGATGAAATCAAGATAGCAAACCTCAGCTTTTACCATAAGACTAGCTCGCTTTACCTGAAGGTGCTACTATAGGGTCACAAAAACTACCTCAGTTTTGTTATAATTCACTGTCAGCCCACTTTCATCGCTCCTTTTCAATATTTATATGCAACCAATATGCAAAATTCCTTTGAAAAGTGGAATTAAGTATACAATCTATGCTGATGATATTATGATTTTCACAACTATCACTATTGAGAACCCTGATTTCTCGGGCATTACAGAATGTCTCTCAGAAATGTCCAACTGGTGTAAAACAAACAACATGGAAATTAATTTTAGCAAAACAGAGGCGTTATTTATTTCTCGTAACCATAATTTTGCGCATCCTCCTGACATCAAAATAGATAACTCAACTATTCCTATTAAATCAGAAGTGAAATATCTTGGAGTTACTCTGGATAATGAGTTGAATCTCAGATCACACATAAATAAGACAATTAAAAGCGCTTATTACAGAATGAAGCTCATCAAAAGACTAAGGCCGCTTCTTGATACTGTTCACTTCAGAAATGTTTGTCAAGCATTGATTACTCCATTACTTGACTTCTGTAATCCAATATATCTGGGTTTATCTAAGCAAGCACTTAAGCCTTTACAACTGGCGCAGAATACTGCTGCACGTATAATTTTTGGTCTATCAAGTAGAGAACATATAACTCCCATCTTGAAAGAGCTTCACTGGTTACCTATAGCTTCACGTGTAAAATATAAAACTATAATTTATATTTTCAAGATAAAACAACAATATTCTGCAGAAAGCCTGACATATCTCATACAGTCAGATATTAGCAACAGACCTAGAAGAAGAGGATCTGACAACAGAATCAGCTTATCAAATGATGTCAGAAAAACACGTAAAGACACCTCTGAAAGGGCTTTCTCTTTTGCTGCACCTTCCATCTGGAACTCTCTACCTAATGAGCTGAGAGCAGCTCAGGACATCAATGACTTTAGAAAGCAACTGAAAACATCTTTGTTTATAGAACACTACGGTCATGCAATTAACTAACTTAATTTGTCTGGAATGTAAATCATATACATATTGTATAATAGCTCACATTATAGTATAGCTCACTATGTAGATAATGCAACTCACTCTAACACATTATACCATAACTTTAACTTTTATTTCTTTACATTTTCTCACTAATACTCTTAATATCTTTGTTTGTAAGACCGCTTTGATTGTATGATAAGGCGGTATAGAAATCCAATTAAATAAATAAATAAATAAATATTTCTCCAACCAAGCTACAACACAATCAAAACAATTATTTGTGATTGCTGATCATCCCCACCAATTGTAAAAGTGGCATATAACATAATAACAGCATAAAAATGATTAAAAAACATTTTCCAATATTAAACGCATTACATAAAGGTGCAAATAAATACTGAATAGGAAGACAGATAAAGCAGACCCCTGTGGTACACCTTGACAAAGAGGGTACCAATCAGAAAAACTTGTGACCTGCCACAAACTTGTATACAATCACTTATATATGAGCAAAGTCACTTCAACACTGTGGTCCCTAAACTTATACAGAACACACACATCAATAAAATCATAATTAACTGAACCAAAAGCAGTCGATAAAGCAATGAAAAGCATAAGAAAACCCAAGCTTAATCAATCAAGGCCTTTAATTAAATTATTAACCATCGTGGTTATGAGCACTTCAACTCCATAATGCTGCCGAAAACAATGCTGCTGTTCCATTCAACGGAGCAAACTGATTAATGTGAGAAGTCAACTGTGCCAAAGCAATCCACTCTATTAATTCAGCAAATAGCAGCAATAGGAGCCAAGTTCCATGATATCAGTCAGCCTTTACGCCCTTCAACACAAGGTAAACTGTTTTTTTTTTTTTTTGTTTGTTTTTTTTAACTCTGGCGGTAAGAAGTTGTAGTTAATGACAATTGAATTATTTTCAACATTATTTATTTATTTAGACAGATTTGTATACCACCTTATCCTTCAATCAAAGTGGTCACATCACATCACAATTGGAGGGTTATATTTAACATTAGGGTACTTGACAACATTTAGACCAGTGGTTCTCAACCTTTTTTGTACCGTGACCCCTTTTACCATTGGTCAACTTGTGGTGACCCCCAATGATAAAATCAAATGCGTCTCTCTTCCTTTACCGTTAATGCATTGTCGCTGTAATCATTTGTTGAATATATTATAGGCCTTTACAATATGTTTTTATTTATAAAATTTACTTATTTAAACCACAATAATTAATCACAACAAGTAACAATATTTGATTTCAAAATTATGATGATTTTGTAGTCAAATCACTAATATGAAATAAAATTATTTTTTCTACCTTTGTTGTCTGACCAATTTATTCTCTGATCATGCTGGTCCCGATCTGAGGCTTCTGCTTTCCTGTCTTCTCTTAGCTCTCTTTCTGTGGTCTATGGTCCATCTGCCATTTCTTATCTCTTCTTTCGTTTTCTTCACTTCTTTCTATCAGCCTATTTCCAGTCCCAGTAACCCTCCCCAGTATCAGCCCCTTTCCAGTCCTCACTCTCAGTACCTTCCAGTGTCAACTTGCATTCCCATGACTGCCACTGGTGTCCATTCCCTTCCAGTCCCCCTCCTTCCCCACTGACCAGTCCCTTCTAGTACAAATACCATAGCAGCCCCTCTCAGATCCACTCCCTTCCAGTTCCATTCTCCCATCCCCTCGTATCAGCCCATTTGTAGCCTTAGCCCCCAGTTTTCTTCCAGGTCCAGCAGCTCTATCCTCCCCTCCCCACAATTAGCCCATTCCCAGTCGAAGCCCCCCAGTCAGCTCGCTTCCAATGCTAGTCCCCCCCTCAACCCCATTACCAGTGCTAGCCTCCCCTAATCAGCCCAATACCAGTCCTACCCCCCCCCATCAGCTCATTACCAGTCCTAGCCTCCCCTAATCAGCTCATTTCCAATGCTAGTCCCTCCTCAACCCCATTACCAGTGCTAGGCTCTCCTAATCAGCCCTAGCCTCCTCTAATCAGCCCATTTCCAGTCCTATTCTCCCCGATCAGCTCATTTCCAATGCTAGCCTCTCATCAGTCCATTACCAGTCCCAACCCCCCATTGATCAGTCCATTCCCAATCCTAGCCTTCCCTAATCAACCCATTACCAGTCCTAGCCCCTCCATCTGCCCATTATAATTCTAACCCACACTGTCTCTCCCCTCTGTCCAGCATTTATACCGTCTGTCCAGTATGTCCCCGTCTCTTCCCTTTGTCCATGTCAGCCCCCCGTCCATGTCAGCCCCCCTGCCTCCATCCATGTCAGCCCCCCTCCACTCCCTCCATCCATCCATGTCAGTCCCCCTCCCCCTTGTGAGCCCCGTTGCAGGTTCCCTGCTCCCCTCTCCCCATGTCTGTCTCCTTCTAGCGCACAAGTTGCTGCCGCTGCCGAGTCTGCTTCTCGGCAGCGGCAAACTCACCCCCTCCCTTCTGATGCAGCCGCGGCTCCCTGCCTCTTAGGGAACCGCGGCTGTGCCTGTAAAACCGTTGCGGAGCCCTTCCTGTCTCTCGATGGGCTCCGTGCAGCATTGTCCCGCCTCCAAAGGGTTACCACTTCCTTTGGAGGCGGGACAATGCTGCACGGAGCCCGTCGAGAGACAGGAAGGGCTCCGCAATGGTTTTACAGGCACAGTCGCGGTTCCCTAAGAGGCAGGGAGCCGCGGCTGCATCGGAAGGGAGGGGGTGAGTTTGCCGCTGCCGAGAAGCAGACTCGGCAGCGGCAGAAACGTGTGCACTTTTTTTTTTTTTTTTTTTTAGGTGGAGTGAGGCGACCCCCACTAAATCCTGTGGCGACCCCCATGGGGGTCGCGACCCACAGGTTGAGAACCGCTGATTTAGACAGTGCTATTGGAGGGTTACTTTAACATGAGGGTAATTAACAACATTGTACAATGAACTCGTATGTCTAGCTGGGATGAGTGGGTGTCTGGTTGGCGGAGGTAGTTGTATTATTGTTCGGGTGAGGACTGTTGTCTGTATGCTCATATGTTTCTACAAAGAGCAGGGTTCTAAGGGCTTTGCAGAAGTCTGTGATGTCATTTAATGCCCTCAGGCTCACTGGGAGGGAGTTCCATAGTGTGGATGCCAGTAGTGATGGAGCTCTTCTTGAAGTTATTTGTTTAGTCTTGTGATATTCTACAGGTGTGCAAATCATGTTGTCATTATTGGCCCTTCTTGGTCTATTGCTGGTATCCCTTGTTATGATTTCTTGGAGTACGTCTGCTGAGAGATGATGAATGATTTTAAAGATGATCATGATCGTTTTAAATTTTGCTCTTGCCACCATTGGGAGCCAGTGCAGTTGTTGTAAGACGGGGGTGATGTGCTCAGCTCTTGGAGTGTCTGTAATGTGTGCTGTGGTGTTTTGCACCATCTGGAGTAGGTGTAAGGTCTGTTGAGGGAGGCCTTGGTATAATTTATTTATTTATTTTATTTAACATTTTTTATATACCGCACTATTCATCATCAGTGCGGTTTACATTGAACAACAATATACCTGCCAATACATGACTGATCTAGGTTTACATATAACAGGGAAGATAAACTGGGTGTGAACTGGGGATAACTATCTACATAATTATACATAATTATATATACATTGAATAAGTTACATCAAGATTCGATATTTGACAAGAATACAGTGTTTTCACATTTTGATCCTTTGTTCTGGATTGCTGTTATGTGTAGGAGTTATCTGAGTGGGCGCGAGCCGGTTCTATTGTGTGTATGGTAGCCTGAAGTGCAAAGTGAATAAATAGTGCTTGATGGACTTTCTAAATTGGGTGATATCCCTGATTGATCTGATGTTTGGAGGCAGATTGTTCCAGCACTTGGGAGCATAGGACACAAAAGCTCTGTTAGTAGTTTGTTGTGTTCATTTTGTGGAGATACTAGGAGTAACTAGTGTGTTTTCTGCTACTAGTCTCCTGGGTCTGTTTGGTGTCAGGGTGATGAGATTTGAGATCGATGCAGGAGATAATTTATTAATAGCCTTGAATGTGATGAGGAGGGTTTTGTATGTTATTCTGCAGTTTATTGGAAGCCAGTGCAGATCGATCAGTATTGGTGTTATATGATCTCTTATAGAAGCTCCAGATAAGATGCGGGCTGCCGCGTTCATCGTCAGTTGAAGTGGATTTAGTGTATTCTTGGGGAGGCCATGAAGGATGATATTCGCATAGTCAAAATGCGGTGTGACTATTGCTTGGAAGACTGTACGGAAGTCCTTTGTCTCCATCATTGGTTTCAGGTGTCGCAGTGTTTTTAGCTTGTAGTAAATTGACCTTACTGTGTTCTTTATGTGCTCTTTAAGATTGAGTTTCCGTAATCAAGCAGAGGTGTGATGAGTGCTTGGCACACTGTGCGGAAGTGGTCCTGGCGGAGTTTTGGCTTGATCTTTCTGATGGTCCTCAAATGTTGATAGGCCTTGTTTGCGGTTTTGGTGATGTGGGATTTCAGGGTCAGAGCTCAGTCCAATGTGATGCCCAGGTACTTAACTTCTTCTTTGACTACTATAAGTTTGTCTAGGATGCTGACAGTTTGTGGTGGAATGAAGGTGGGGTTCCTGTGATGAACACTGCCTCAGTTTTATCATAGTTGACCGTTAGGTTGTTGGCTATGAGCCAGGCATTCATGTCTTCAAGGCATTTAGTTACTGTTGTGGTGTTTAGTGCTAGTAGGTTGATTGGAGCATACACCATGTCGTCGTGAGCATAGATGTGGTAGTGGGGCTTGTGGCGTTTGATGATGTTGCATGTGGGTTGGATGTAAATGTTAAAGAGCATTGATGATAGGGCTGAACCTTGTGGTATTCCCTGCATGACGGAGAACTGCAGTGATTTCTTTTGGGCGCATTTGACTTGTTGCGTTCGATCTTCCAGGAAAGAAGTAAACCACTTCAGAGTATTCTTGCATAATCCTATACTATCCTATACATTATACTAGAAAGCTCAGACCTAGCTATTTTCACCTAACTCTGCTGACAAGGGTCTATCTATTTATTTATGTATTTAGTATTTAGCTCATGCCTTTCCAGTAGTAAGAACATAAGATATGACATAATGGGTCAAACCAAGGTCCATCAAGCACTGTATTCTGTTTCCAACAGCAGCCAATCCAGATTACAAGTACCTATTGGGTTCCCAAAAATGTAAGCAAAAATGGTAAGCAATGGATTTTTCCTGGTCCTCATTAACACTGGTTTATGGACTTTTCATCCAGGAACTTGTGCAAACCTTTTTAAAACCCAGCCATACTAAAGGTTTTTACTATGTTCTCCGGTAATGAATTGCAGAGTGTGATTATAAGTCTAGTGAAAAAAATAATTTCTTGTATCAGTCATAAATGGGCTATACTGTAGCTCCTTTTCCTGTCGTCTTTCTACTTCTTGAAGGAATAGAACAAATTGGTCTATGTTTATCCGTTCCACTCCTTAGCCAACTTCTTTCCAAGTTGAAGAGCCCAAATCTTTTAAGCCTTTCCTCGTAGGGGTATCCTTCCATCCCCCTTTTACCATCGGGGTGGCTATTCTCAGTACCTCTTCTAATTCTGCTATATCCTTTTTAAGAAATGGTGACCAGAATTGCACACAATATTCAAAGTGCGGACGCACCATGGAATGATACAGAGGCATTATAATATCCCTGGTTATCTCCAGGAACAAGCAGGAATGAGTCCTCACATATGGGTATGTCGGTACCGACGGAGCCTGCGCGGGAAAGCTCCCCAGCTTCCCAGAAAGAAAGCTTTTGGGAGCCTCCCACAGCGCATGCGCGCTGCCTTCCCGCCTTTCCTACCCAACTCTCCTCAGTTCTTCTTTTTCCGCGGAGCCAGCAGATCGTGTTCCTGTCACCGCTGAAGAAGTTCTTTATTTTAATTTATTTCTTTGGTCGCGTGTCTGCCTTCCCCGACGCTGGACCGGTACCGCCGGTCTTTTCTTTTCCTTCAAAAAAAAAAAATATATATATTATACTTTTCCTCACTTGGTGTATTTTTCTTCTTAGGCCTACAGGCCCACAAGAAAATTTTCCCTCATGGAATAACCAGCCTCCGGGTTTAAAAAATGCACTAAGTGTAGCGGTACAATTTCTGTTACAGATACCCATGAATGGTGTCTTAAATGTTTGGGTCCTGAACACTCCATTCCGGATTGCCAGTCCTGCTCCATAATGTCTAAAAGAGGGTTACAGAACCGAGCAGCCAAGCTCCATGTGCTGTTTCCCACGGATGCACCGGCGGTGGCATCGACATCTTCCAGGTCTTCCTCTCCTGATGGGTCTCAGGTAACCAAACAAACCTAGCAGGTCCTTGAAGGGCAAATCTCCCTCTCAGCATCGAGATGCCTCCGGGCTTGCCCTCGAGGATCCTGCCCCAGCCAAACAACCCCGGCGGGAAGCTCCGGCTTCCAAAGCTCCTCCTATGGGGTTACAGGTTGACATCAATGGCACGGCCTCGACCGATCACCTGTTAGACTGCTCTGGGGTACCGGCACTATCTCCCGGTACCGACATCCAGGCAGTCGTGGCGTCCATGGATCACACTGTGCAATCCATGCAGCAGGCTATAATGGCTTTTATTCAAGCTGCGACGCCGTCGGTACCGCAACAAGTCCCGTTGTCGGTACCGGCACCGGTACCAATACCGATACCAGTACCGACTGCATCGACATCGGTCAGGATACCGACTCAGGTTCCTTGTCCAGGGCTATCTCTCGGTACCGATCCGGTACCGGGGACGCCCGATGTCGGTACCGATCAATACGCGTATCGATCATTGGAAGGGGACAGACGATACTTTGATTCCTCTGATGATTCTGATTCATCAGATGAGTCTCCCGAAGTATCCATTACCCTTCCTGAGGAGCCTACTTCTCCAAAAAGGAGAATGTCTCCTCCAGAGGATTTGTCCTTTCAAGACTTCATAATAGAAGTGGCTAAAGGACTATTTCAGTAACCTCTGAAGCAGAGCCTAGAGCTAAAAAATTTGATATTTTAGGATACTCTAAGGCTCCCAGAGAGGCAGTCACCTTGCCAATTCATGAGATTCTTCATGAACATATGATTGACTTATGGGAGACTCCTCTCACCCTTTCTCCTCATTCTCGCAGATTGGACACTATGTACCGTGTCCCTCCTTGTCCTGGATTTCAGAAAACTCAGCTTCCTCACCACTCCATTGTCGTGCAGTCAGCTATGAAAAGCATAAAGAGTACCAAAAGATACTCTTCTGCTCCCCCAGGAAGAGAATGCAGGACCTTGGATGCTTTTGGTAGGAAAATCTTCCAAGCCAGTATGCTTATTGCCAGAATCAACTCATATAGCCTTTATATGGGTATGTTTCTAAAGGAAGTTGCACAAAAGCTGCACAACTTTCTCCCTTTTATTCCAGAGGATAGAAGGGATGAATTCCTCCTTTGGCTTAAGCATACTCAAGATATTTCAAAGTTTTCCAACAGGGCAGCCTTTGATTCCTTTGAGGGTGCCAGCAGAGCCTCAGGCATTGCCATAGCTGCTCGTAGAATTGCTTGGTTCCAGGCTTCTGATCTAGAACCCTGGGTTCAGGATGGCTTAGGAAATCTGCCCTGTACGGGTGAAAATCTCTTTGGCAAAGAGTGGCAAATAAAAGCCACTCAAATGGATGCAGAGAATTCTGCTCTGGATAGACTTTCTAAGTCAACTTCCATTCCAGCCAAGAAAAAGTCTTTCAAAAAGCCTTTTTACAAAAGGAGCAGATTTCCTTCCACTTCTGGTCAACAATCTTCTACAGGTCGCTTTGCTACTAAGCGTCAGTAACCTAAACAAGCCAGGCCTAAACCTACAGGGGCTGCTACAACTCAGCAGTCCCAACTCCCTCAGGGTTTTTGACTTGATACTAGAGAACTTAACCTTTCTGGCTCTACAACAGCCAGAACCTCTCACCATTCCAGGAAGGTTAGCTCATTTTGCTCCCAGATGGGAGCAAATCACATCAGAGCAGTGGACCCTCTCTATCATAAGAGAGGGCTACAAACTTCATTTCTCAGACCTTCCTCCCTACACCATGGTGAGACACTTCAATTCTCCCAAATCTCTCCTCGACCTTCTGGATCAGGAGGTGACTACCCTTCTGGCCCAGGGGGCCATAGAAGAAGTTCCTCTTCTTCAACAGGGGTCAGGGTTTTACTCCCCCTATTTTCTCATTCCAAAGAAAACAGCGGGATACAGACCCATTCTAGATCTCAGAGAATTGAACAAATTCCTATGCTAGGAGAAGTTCAAGATGCTTTCTCTAGGCACTCTCCTTCCATACCTGCAGAGTCAGGATTGGCTTTGTTCTCTAGATCTCAAGGATGCGTACACTCATGTCCTCATCCATCCATCTCACAGAAAATTCCTACGTTTTCTGCTCCAGGGAAAACATTACCAATACAGAGTGCTTCCTTTCGGTCTAGCCTCTGCTCCAAGAGTGTTCACCAAATGCATGGCAATAGTTGCTGCATTTCTACGCACTCTGGGAATATTTGTCTTCCCATACCTGGACGACTGGCTCATCCGAGCTCCAACCCAGTCAGAGGCTCAGATCTCCCTGTACCGCACCAGGCGCATTCTGCAATACCTGGGACTTGTGGTAAACCTCCCAAAGTCCCAGCTCACCCCTACTCAGTCCCTGGAATTCATAGGGGCCTGGTTGGACACCACTTCTGCAAGGGCCTACCTTGCTCAGGCCCGCTATCAACGTCTAGTGCAGTTAGCCTCCCAGATTCAGTCAAAGAGCCATTTAACTGCCAGGGAGATGCTACAGCTGCTAGGCCATATGGCTTCCACAGTACATGTGGTACCCTATGCTCGCCTACACATGAGAGCAGCTCAATGGACTTTGTCCACCCAGTGGACTCAAGCTTCAGGAGCTCTCTCAGACCAAATAGCAACCTCCAAACGTCTCTTTTGGTCTCTCCAATGGTGGATGTCCACTCAAAATCTGTTGCTGGGGTCCCCCTTCCAACCTTTGTTGCCCCAGGCAACCCTCACAACAGATGCCTCCCAAACAGGTTGGGGAGCTCATCTACAAGACCTCTCCACCCAAGGCATTTGGTCCCCACAGGAGACCTCTCTTCATATCAACCACTTGGAACTTCCAGCAGTATTCCTAGCTCTCAAGGTCTTTCATACCCTCCTCAGCTACAAGACAGTCCTCATTCACACGGACAATCAAGTAGCCATGTTTTACATAAACAAGCAAGGAGGAACTGGCTCTCTGTCGCTTTGCAACGAAGCTCTAAGATTATGGGCCTTCGCCAGAGAGCATCAAATCCATCTCCTGGCAGTATACCTCCCAGGAATCCAAAACTCTTGGGCAGACAGACTCAGTCAAGTTCTGCTTCCACACGAATGGTCCCTGCACATGGATCAGGTACTCAATCTTCCAGGAATGGGGAACCCCGGACATAGACCTCTTTGCAAGTCCGTGGAATGCCAAACTTCCCTGGTTCTGTTCCAGAATTCTGTGTCAGGGAGTTCAGGCCAAGGATGCCTTACTCCTTCATTGGGGTCAGGGCTTCCTGTATGCCTTTCCACCCATTCCTTTGAGTCCCAAGACTCTGTTCAAACTCCAGAGGGATCAAGGATCTATGATCCTCATAGCTCCACACTGGCCACGCCAAGTGTGGTACCCTCTACTTCTGAACCTCTCCCAAGTCCCCTCCCTGGACTTGGGAGCTGTGCCAGACCTTCTGTCCCAGGAGGAAGGGACTTTGTGGCATCCAAATCCCAAGTCCCTTCACCTCAGAGCTTGGTTACTGAAGGCCTAGACCTTAAAGACTTCAATCTTTCTCAGCAAGTGAAGGATGTCCTCCATGCTTCCAGAAAACCTTCCACTAGACCAGGGGTCTCAAACTCAAATTGCTTTGAGGGCCGAATGAGGACTTGTAAAGTAACCTGGGGGCCGCATAAGACGCGGGGCCTCATTTGCATAAGGGGCCTCATTTGCATAAATATTTGCATAATGTTACCATGCACTAACTTTTAGTAAACATGCCTCTTTAATGAGTGCATGGATAAAGAAAGACTAAAAGATTTAGAAACAGGAAGACAATAATTAAACTGGGAACCCCAAAAGCCAAACTTGGAATGTACAACAACACTGTAGAAATAAAACTATAAATTAATTTCCTCTTGTACTAAACAAAGCGCAAACATTAATGATGCACATTTCCCAGAGCTGACATATTCCAGTTAATAAATTCAAAATAAAGAGATATTTTTCTACCTTTTGTGCATTTTTTTTCAGTTGCAATTGTTCCAGCCACTTTCTTCTGGTTTCTTCATGTCTTCTGCTAACTCTCCATCGTCTGCTGTCCATTTGCCCTTTCTTCTCTCCTAGTTTTTTTTCCATTCTCTCTCTACATCTGCTTTAACATACTAATCTTTCTCCTTTTTCTCTTTCCTCATTCCTATTTCATCCACTCAAATTTTACCCCTCCATCCTCCATCCCCACTTACTCTCCCAATACCTGGCCAATTGTAGATTTGTCTTCTCTCCCAGACAAAATATTTTTCCCCTCTCCATTTCACTTTCCCAGCTCCATCCCATTCTAATCCTCCCCCAACATCAGCTCCCTTCTAGTTCCAGCCCCACCCAGCATACGCTCCCTTCTAGTCCCTGCATCAGTCCATTTCCAATCCTAGCCCCCCATCAGCCCATTTCCAATCCTAGCTCCCTCCCCTCACAGCCCATTTCCATTCCAAGCCCCCTCCCCATCAGCCATTTGCAGTTTAAGCCCCCCTTCCAATCAGCCCACCTCCAGTCCTAACCCCCATCTGCCCATTTCCAGTCCTAGCCCCCACCATAGCCCATTACCAGTCATAACCCCCCCCCCTGCCAATAGCCCACTTCCAGCCCTAACCCCCATTACCCCATTTCAGTCAGCCCCTCCATAGCTCATTACCAGTCCTAACTCCCCCCATCAGCCCACTTCCAGTCCTTCCTAACCCCCACCTGCCCATTTCCAGTCCTAGCCCCCACCATAGCCCATTACCAGTCATACCCCCCCTGCCAATAGCCCATTTCCAGTCATAACCCCCCCCCCCGCCAATAGCCCATTTCCAGTCATAACCCCCCCTGCCAATAGCCCATTACCAGTCATACCCCCCCTGCCAATAGCCCATTTCCAGTCATAACCCCCCCCCGCCAATAGCCCATTTCCAGTCATAACCCCCCCTGCCAATAGCCCATTTCCAGTCATAACCCCCCTGCCAATAGCCCATTTCCAGTCATAACCCCCCCCCCCTGCCAATAGCCCATTTCCAGTCCTACACGCCCCCTGCCTATAGCCCATTTCCAGTCCTACACCCCCCCTGCCAATAGCCCACTTCCAGTCATAACCCCCCTTGCCAATAGCCCATTTCCAGTCCTACACCCCCCCCTGCCAATAGCCCATTTCCAGTCCTACACCCCCCCTGCCAATAGCCCATTTCCAGTCCTACCCCCCCCCCCCCTGCCAATAGCCCATTTCCAGTCCTACACCCCCCCCCCCCTGCCAATAGCCCATTTCCAGTCCTACACGCCCCCTGCCAATAGCCCATTTCCAGTCCTACCCCCCCCCCCCCCCCGGGTAAATAAAAAAAACACCTGGCTTCTTCTGCTGCTGCTGCAGCAGAAAATCAGCTGTCCCGCGGCCCCTTCCTCTCTGCCCGGAGATCCCTCATTGTGCTTCATCAGCGTGTGCTTCTTAAGCCGCGAAGAGAGTATTTCCCTCTCGCGCGGCTTAAGCCTATTCACTTGTCAAGCCTCGCGAGAGGGGAATACTCTCTTCGCGGCTTGAAAAGCACACGCTGATGGAGCACAATGAAGGATCTCCGGGCAGAGAGGAAGGTACCGCAGCACAGCTGATTTTGCTGCTTGAGCAGCAGAAGCCCGTTTTAAAAAAAAAATTGACAGTCGATTCTGCCGCTGCCACGGCGGCAACGGCAGAAGCAAGGCTTTTTTTATTTCCCTCCGTCGCGGGCCGCACAACCTTCTCTCGGCCCGCGGGCCGCGTGTTTGAGACCCCTGCACTAGACGTTCCTATGCTTTTAAGTGGAAAAGATTTTCCATTCGGTGTGCTCAAAAGGGTCTTGACCCTCTAGCACTTCCTGTGAATTCTCTATTGGAATATCTCCTGCATCTCTCCAATGCAGGCCTTAAAACGAATTCAGTAAGGGTCCATTTGAGTGCTATTGCAGCATCCCTTAAGCCTCTCAATGGACAACCTATCTCCTCTCATTGCAAGATTTATGAGAGGCCTAACTTTAACAAAACCTCCCATTC
The DNA here is from genome assembly GCA_033557465.1 of Ichthyophis bannanicus. Taxonomy (NCBI): domain Eukaryota; kingdom Metazoa; phylum Chordata; class Amphibia; order Gymnophiona; family Ichthyophiidae; genus Ichthyophis; species Ichthyophis bannanicus. Next base: position 174,950,821 of record CM066034.1, on the reverse strand, counting down.
GACCTCCTCCGGTGGCATGGGACTTAAACTTGGTTCTTGGTCAGCTTATGAAGCCACCTTTTGAACCCTTAGCCACTACCTCCTTGAAATTTCTTTCATGGAAGGTTATTTTCCTTATTGCAGTCACTTCTGCTCGCCGCATCAGTGAACTGCAGGCCTTAGTGGCTAATCCACCTTATACAAGGTTCCATCATGATAAGGTAGTCCTTAGGACGAATCCTCACTTTATGCCTAAAGTGGTCTCACCTTTTCATCTTAATCAAAAGGTATATTTACCTGTCTTTTTTCCAGCTCCTCATGCATCCAGTGCAGAGAGGAACCTTCATACTCTAGATTGTAAAAGAGCTCTTGCTTTTTACTTGCACAGGACACAGCAACATAGAAAGTCTTCCCAGCTTTTTGTTGCTGTTGATCATTCTCATTTAGGACTTCCAGTCTCTAAGAGAACACTGTCCAATTGGATTGCTCAGTGTATTTCTTTTGCTTACCAGAGTAAGAACCTTTCTCTGGAGGGCCATGTCACAGCTCACAATGTGAGGGCCATGGCCGCCTCTATGGCTCATCTTCATTCTGTGTCCATCGACCAGATCTGTCGAGCAGCCACCTGGGCCTTGGTTCATACCTTCACAGCCCATTACTGTTTGGACAAGGACTCCCGCCGGGATGCCTTGTTTGGTCAGGCTGTCCTCAGACACCTGTTCCATTCTTAAACAACTCCTGCCCTCCGTCCCTTAATGGATGCCTGAGATCCATAGGAAGACGAGGAACCTTTCAGGGTCTCATACCGTTGGGGATCTCCCAGGCATCTTAGCTAGGGAGTCCCCATATGTGAGGACTCGTTCCTGCTTGTTCCTGGAGATAGCACAGTTACTTACCTGTAACAGGTGATCTCTGGGAACAGCAGGAATTAGTCCTCACTACCCTCCCACCTCCCCTAGGAGTTGTATCTCTCTCTATCTTTCCTTTCCTCTCTCTCTCTATTGTCTCAGCTTTAAACTCGAACTGAGGAGAGTTGGTTAGGAAAGGCGGGAAGGCAGCGCGCATGCGCTGTGGGAGGCTCCCAAAAGCTTTCTTTCTGGGAAGCTGGGGAGCTTTCCCGCGCAGGCTCCGTCGGTACCGACGTACCCATATGTGAGGACTAATTCCTGCTGTTCCCAGAGATCACCTGTTACAGGTAAGTAACTGTGCTTTATTCTCCATCCCTCTCCTTATGATTCTGAGTATTCTATTTGCTTTCTTGGCCGTGACTGCACACTGGGCAGAGGATTTCAACATATCTGAGACTCCTAAATCCTTTTCCTGGGTGGTGGGTTCCTAATGTGGAACCTTGTATTCGTTAACTACAGTTTGGGATGTTCCCCTCTAAGTGCATAACTTTGCACTTGTCCACGTTAAGTTTCATCTGCCATTTGGATGTCCAGTCTTCCAACTTAACAAGGTCCTCTTGCAATTTTTCTTGTGTTTTAACATTTTAAATAATTGTGTGTTGTCTGCAAATTTTATCACCTCACTGGTTATTCTCGTTTCCAAGTCATCTATGAATATGTTAAAGCAGCAGTGGGACCAGCAGACCCCTGCAGTACTCCACTAATTACTTTTCTCCACTGAGAAAACTGGCCATTAAACCTTAGTCTATTTTCTATCTTTTAACCAGTTCCTGATCCACAATAGTACATTGATCCTATGCCATGACTTTTTAATTTCCCCAAGAGTCTCATGAGGGACTTTGTCAAAGGCTTTCTGAAAATCCACATATACTTCTTCAACCGGCTCACCTTTATCTGCTTATTCATACCTACAGAAAAATAAGATTAGTAAGACAAGACTTTCCTTGGCTAAATCCATGATGGCTTTATCCCATTAAACTATGACTATCTACATGCTCAGTAATTTTATTCTTTATAATGGTTTCTACCATTTTGCCAGTACAGACGTCAGGCTCACCAGTCTATAGTTTCCCAGATCACCACTGAAACCCTTTTTAAAAATTGGTGTTATATCGGTCATTCTCCAGTCTTCATGTACTACAGATGATTAAATGACAGTTCACAGATAGCTACTACTAATAGGGCTGCAATCTCATATTACAATTTAAGGTGAGTTACAATCAGGCACTGCAGCTATTTCCCTGTCCCTGGGGGGTTTGCAAGGTGACATTTTGCTTACCAGATAATATCCTGTCCTTGAGTCCTGCTAGACCAGTTCAGAGAAGTGGGTTGTATTCCCCTACCAGCAGATTGGTGGAAACAAAGAACCAATGAAAAGCCCAGGTTTCAATGACATCACTCTTATGCCTCTATTCGCCTCAGCCACCAGAGGTCTCTAATATTCGTTCCAAAGCATATGGGAGAAACATGGCAAGCTTCACACAACCTAAATCGAGGGCAACAATGAGTAATCAACAGTAGAGAACTATGTACAGAAAAGCATAAACAGAAGACTGTCAGTAGAAGATGAACCTGCAGAGCAAGGAATAAAAACCATAGCTGACCCAAAGGTACTGCAGCAGAACAAAGCAAATACAGTTTCAAAGGCAGGCCCTGGACTGGTCTAGCAGGACTCAAGGACAGGACATTAAAGGGGCTTGTTCACAAAGCCACGGTAGCAGTTTCCTATCGTTATCGGAGCTGCGGCCCTATTGATTTCAATAGGGCCGCGGCTCTGATAACGATTGGAAACCGCTACTGTGGCTTTGTAAACAAGCCCCTAAGTGGAAAGTAAAATGTCACCCTCTATATTGTCCTGCTAGACCAGTCCAGACAAGTGGGACATACCAAAGCTACGACTCCACTGGGTGGAAAGACGACACAGCAGCTCGCAAAATCCTTGAGACAAAGGCCATGTCTGCTCGCATGTGGACTTCCAATTTCTACTGCTTGACAATAGTGGAAAGTGATGCCCATGTTACCAACAAATGTCTGCAGGAGCTAACTAGCTTCACTCCACCCATGAGGACACTTATGTTCAGGTAGAATCGCACCCAAACCCACCAGAACTGGCCAGTTTTGCAATAGCCTTTTTAATCCAGAGCCCAAAGACATCTTATCCACTTCGTCACCCTTGCATGGGCCAGCAAAGAGCACAAAAAGCTGGTCATTCTTACGAAAAGAATTCGTAACTTCCAAGTTACAGAGAAGCACCCTCCAGACATCCACAAAGTGAAAGTCCTTATCCTTCCCTCAATATTGCGGTTCACATGAAAGGGAGAAATCACCTTAGGCAAGAAGGAAGTCTGCCTTGCTGAACAAATCACAACCAAGAAGACCATCTTGAGCGTCAAATTCTTCAAAGTAGCACATTTTAATGGCTCAAAGGGTGCCAACATCAGAGCCCTGGGCACCAGATAGATCCCAGGAAGGGACCACAGACCAGATGGGAAGAAGCAGACACCAAACCCCCAAGAGAAAATGAGACATCCAAGTGCAAGACTAGAGACTTACCAGCCACTGGACCCTGAACCTTCAGGGAGCTAAGTGAAAGGCTCTTCTTCAGGCCATCCTGTAGAAAGGCCAAAAGCGATGGCACTTTAGCTGCCCCAGGAGCTGAATGCAGAGAGCTGCACCATCACTCAAAGGGGCACCACACTCACACGTATACTAGCTTGGTAGACCTCTTCTGGGCTCTGAGCAGAGTGGAGACCAAAGCGAAAGAATAGCCTTTACGTGCTAACCATCTCCTTTCAAGAGCCAGGCCGTAAGCGAGAAAGGAACTGGGAACTTCAGGATGATAGGTCCCTGCTGCAATAGACCAAGACTGAGGCAACCAAAGTGGCTGTGCCTGCAGGAGCCACATCAGGTCTCTAAACCACACTCTCCTGGGCTAATCCAGCGCCATCAGGACAATCCTGCCCAGGTGACATTCTATATGCCCGATCACATGCCCAATCATATGCCCCTCCAGAGGCTATGGAAGAAATATGTACAGCAGGTGCTGGCTTGGCTAGGACGTCGATGCCCTCTGACCCCGTCTCCATGCAGAGACTGAAGTGACAACTTTGGCACTGGAGCGGGTCACCATCAGATCCATTTCAGGGCGACCCCAGCGGTGCAGAATCAACTAAAATGCCTCCTGACAGCTCCCACTTTCCAGGATCCAGAAAGAGTTGGCTGAGGAAGTCCACTTCCACATTATCCACCCGGCAATGTATCAAGTTAACAAGGCTAGGAGGTTCATCTACGCCCAGGCAAACAGGAAAGCTATTTCCAGATTCACCCCGGTATTCCTTGTGCTGCCTTGACAATTGACTTCAGCCACCACTGTGACATTGTCTGAAAACACTCTAACCCAGCCCTTGACCAGGGGCCAGAAACAAAGAGAAGTCAATCTGATGGCCCACACCCACTTCCCTGTGATTCCAAAGGCACTGGGCCTTATGGTCTTGGCAATGGGCTCCCCAAACCAAGAGATTGTCATCTGGCAGAAGGATCCAGGAGAAGTCATCCAGGGTCACGTCCTCCCTCAGATGACAGGGCTGCCACCACCACTGCAGGCTGGACTTCACTATCAATGGAAGCCTGCACTTGAACTCTTGAGAACTCTGGACCATTGAGTCAGCAAGGACCACTGGAGCACTCACATGTGAGCATGTGCCCACAGCACCACTTCTATGGTCAGCTGGATATGCATAAACATAGCGCTATCCGTTAACCTCTTGCCCTGAGGCAGGCAAAGCCGAACCAACTGCTTCCCCCCAGCAGAGAGAGGGGGGGGATCAGGCTCTGCAGGAACAACTTGGAGGTTGCCATTCAAGAAGAGTGGTGTCCAGAACCTGGAATGAGGCAGCTTGCTTGACACAGGTCAAACAACATTTCCAGGAAGACGACAAAGTTGAAGCAAGTATCTCAACAGCATGCACTAAGGCCACGGCAGCCCGAAGACAAACGTTAACTACACTTTAACTGCAACATGCGTTACAGTAACTAGGGTAGAACGTGTGTTTAAGCCGCTAAGATGGAGCGCGTGTAAGGACTGCGCAACCGCCAGGTGCACAATAGGAGAAGGCACTAACAACACGTGCAGAAAATGGCAGGAAATTCCCATGATAGTTGGCATGGTGTGGGAAATCCCCACACCATGCCATCTGTCACCAAATGACCACCTTGAATTGCATCCTAGAAGATGGAAACAGGAGCCCCCAACAAGGACAAAGATGAGGTCAAGCTTTGGTACTCACGCCGAGAGCCCCAGGCAGAGAATCCATGCCAGGCTCAGCTCTACTCCCCTGTAACTGTTTTACTGACTTTGCAGCACTGCGTTTAAAGGTGGCTGGCAGGCAGGGTCCCTCCGAGCGCCTTCTGCAATCTTCAGAAGAGAGTAGGGAGGACAGAGGAGGAGGGAAGGGGCACAGGTTGTGTGAAACTGCTGCACTCTTCCAGATTCTAACAAATCCTTCCAATTTCTGGCTGCTCAACAGGCTCTTATCAGCGTGTGGAGCTGAACCAAATTTTTTCTTCTCCTGCTACTGAAAAGACTGCAATCTACTGGAACCTCTCACGTTGCTCTCAAGTGCAGTCACCCTCAAGTTGGTCATTCATGAGCATTTAATCAATCTTTTCCTCTCAATCTTCAGATTTTCTACATAGAAGAGAAAATCCATCCACCATCTGCTAGACACAAAGAAATATTGGAGACACCTCTGGTGGCTGAGATGAATAGAGGCATAGGAGTGATGTCATTGAAACATGAACTTTTCATTTGTCTCCACCAATCTGCTGGTAGGGGAACACAGCCCACTTGTCTAGCAGGACGATATGGAATCTAAGTTTGTACCCGAGACAATGGAGGGTTAAGTGACTTGACCAAGGCCACAAGGAGAGTCCGTGGGATTTGGACCCTGGTCCTTCTGGTCCCAGGTGCTGCTCTAGCCACTAGGCTACTCTCCTCCAGTCCACCAATAGTGAAGTTGTTGTCAACTCAATCAATACCAGATTGAACATTTGTGGTCACAACTACAAATTCAACCCATTTTTGACTAGCAATGGGGGAAACCAATAGGTATCTAATATTCTACTACTGGCTTTCTGCTCATAATAATCCACCATGCTACACTCCAACAGGAACAGATTCTTCATCTAAGGAACCTCACAACTGCAAAGAATTCCCAAAGTTGGTTTATGGCAGCCTGTATTCTGATCAATAGCGGACTTTTTATTTCTTGCAACCAGTAAATGATACTCTTCCAATAATGCTAAGTACAAGGTTTGTATCTGGTGTCCTTAGTCCATAACCACCTACAAAGCTTCCTCTTATTTCTCAATTCTCTACTCTACCAAGATGCTATATCCATCCTTCTAAATTCTGGGCCACCTAAGGCTTTTCAAGAGTCTATAGCCATGGGGCCCACAATCACCTGAACAGCCACACTAGCTACTGAATCCATATATTGAGAAACAGTATTTACAAATTCATCCTTCTGAAATTTTCTAAACCTACAATGCTTACCTAGAGCTTGTCACCCCTAGGTTCCGTCCAGCTGTTCTTAGCATTGGAAGACAAACTTAAATAGTGGTCTGACCAGAGTACTGGAGAAATTGGGGATTCTTGGACCCTCTAGCCCTGCAAATCTGGAGATAGAAAAATCAAATCCAGGGTATTACCCTTTTCATGTGTGGAATCCTTCACAATTTCGGTATAAACCCAAGGTGGCCTCTAAAAAACATTCATGCTCTACAACAAACCCCCCAGAGGAAAGTAGCATATTAAAATTTCATAAACTACTGAATTTGGTATATGCATTCCCTTATTCACTATTACATCAAGCAAACACGACAGATCTTCTGCTGAAGTAGCTGGCAGATTGTTAACTAGACTAAGTTACATTTCCAGACCTCCTCATAGCCATATCACATCCTCATATATATTCAGTATTCTCTAATCACTCCAACTTGCTTCTTAACCAATATAGAGTTGAGAAAAACATTATTGGCACCACTGCATTTTAGGTATGTTGTGTACAATATCTTGAGAAATAATTGGAAATATTCCAAACGACTGTCGTCATAATATTTTAATAGTATGTTCAAAGGTATACAAAAAAAATAGATGTTTGTGCAACTTAGACATAGTAATTTCTGAGAAAAAAAAACAAATTATGACCTGGACAGGATTAATAGCCCAAGAAAAACAAAATCCGAAATGACTGAATAATTCCCACCCTGCAAACAATTATTTTTTGTCGGAGCTTAGTCAGCCCAGTGCCAGGGACTCCACCCTCAGCACCACCGTGACCACTCCATTTTAATCAAGAATAATACTTTTAAAGAACTAAAAGTCCCAACTTAGCTGTTAAAGCGCCAAAATGCCGAGACTGTAGTTATTCTTGATTAAAATGGAGTGGTCACGGTGGTGCTGAGGGTGGAGTCCCTGGCACTGGGCTGACTAAGCTCCGACAAAAAATAATTGTTTGCAGGGTGGGAATTATTCAGTCATTTCGGATTTTGTTTTTCTTGGGCTATTTGTCTAATCCGATTGGATTCTTTTTTGCTACAACTGGACAGGATTAATGGCACCCTTCACTAATATTTGGTTGCACAACTTTTGGCAGTGATGACAGACTCCGAACGCTTCTTGTAGTCATCTATAATTTTCGTATATTTGTCTGCTGGTAGTTTCTCCGACTCTTCAACTGAAATTTCTTCTGGCTCATGAATGTTTCCAGGATTCTTTTTACCAATAGCATGTTTCAGCTTTTTCCAAAGGTTCTCGATTGGATTGAGATCAGGACGCACTGCTGGCCAGTTTAAAACAGTCAATTTGTTCCTTTTTAACCATTCTTTCGTACTTTTGAATGTATGTTTTGCAGCATTGTCCTGCCGGAGCACTCATAACCGTCGACACAGACCTAGCTTTCTGAAACTAGGTAGCACATTTCACTCCAAAATATCTCGATCGTCCTCTGACTTCAAGATTCCGTTAATATGTTCCAGGCCTCCAGTTCCTGAGGCAGCAAAACAGCCCTGCAAATACTATAGAACCTCCACCATATTTAACTGCAGGAAGGGTGCTTTTTTCCTTATAAGCTTCATTTCTTCACCCGTATCACTGGTCTGCATTGCCAAAAAGCTCAAGTTTGGTTTCATCTGTCCACAGAACATTTTCCCAGAAGGATTGTGGTTTCTCAAGATGGTTTTGGGCAAAGATCAGTTGTGCCTTTTTATATGTCTTTGAGCAGTGGGGTCCTCCTTTGTTTAGTGCATGGCGTATGGTATGGGTTGAAACTACCACTCTAGATTGCTCCAGATCAGCCTTAAGCTCTTGGGATGTTGTATGTGGTGATTTTCCAACAGTTCACACTAACCTTCAAAGATTTCTTGGATTACATTTTCCTCTTCCCGCCACATCCTGGGAGGTTCTTGACTGCTCCATGAGCAGACAACTTAACATTGCGAACTGTAGAGACAGGAATCCCAGGATCTTTGGAGATGGCCCTGTACCCCTTTGAAGTTTTATGATTGGTTGATTTAAGTCACGTCAGTACTGACAACTGATCAAAGGCACGTCTAATTTTACTGCAATGGGAATGTGATTCTTCTGTTCAAACTGATTTAAATTGTTTATAAGGGTACCAATAATCATGTCCTGGCAATGTCCCAGTTTTTATACCATTTCCTTTTTTAATTGGTCTTGTTTTATTTGATTCTTTTGTGTGTCAAATATGTGTACATATATAGCCCAAAGTCATTTCACCGGCCACTTTAAGGATATTGGACATTAAGTAGTTGAACTACAAGGGTACCAATGTTGAACACAACTGTAAATGCCCCTCCACCCTTCTGCCCCACCAAGACTGATGAAAGAGGTCATAATGCTGTCCACACAGCTGATTGCACAATACTACATCACTAAAAGCCATGACTTGCTCATGCAATAAGACCGAGTTCATAGTCTCTTACACTGGTGAGCCCTAGCTGAAGGGCCACAGCTTTGTGTGACCTTTGTGGGGACTGTTGAGACTATCGATAGATAATTGGGTGAGAATATTGTGATACCTTTGCAGGATATTGATTGTGTCTCATGATGATGCTGATAACTACTTTACAGTCAAAACTATTTGATTTTACTATTCCTGTATAGTGAGTCCTGTGTCTCCCAAATTGAGATTATTCCTGTTGTTGGGTTTTGTTGATACAGCTTTTGGAATCCTATCTACAGTATAAATGTTTGAGGAGAGCACCTCCAGTGCTGTATTATGTGCATGTATTGAATTGTCCTCCTGGAAAGCACATTTTTACTAGCAGGTTAAAGAAATTGCAGTGTATGTCAATTGATGTACCTGCTCAGTATGTTGTAAGAGACTATGACCTGGACTTATTGCATGAGCAAGTCATGGCTTTTAGTGATGTCGTAATGTGCAATCAGCCTTTGTGGAAGGCGCCATGGCTGATCCACCCATCAGCTGAACCAGGCCACCTTGACCAATCAGGAGCTACAAGAATCACTTGACTGCTGTGCTGCGCTATAGCAAACGTACAATCAGGGCCAACGGAGGAAAGACATAACAGAACCCCTCCTGTGGCCAGGGCTGTGTTAGGACGTCCAAGGCCTCCGACATTCACTTTCTCCAATGGCTGTAGAAGCAGCTGACTTTGGCATGGTCGGCGGTTGCCATGAGATCCATTAATGACTGATCTCTGCGCCGTACAAGAATGGCAAACACTAAGTTTGCTAGGATCCACTCCGCGCATCTATCCAATGCCTGCTCAGATAAGTGGTTTGGACATTGTCCTTTCCGGCCACATAAGCTGCCAACAGAGTGCTGCTTGGCCCACTGCAGAACTGGTGCGACCTCCGCTGGCAGAACCACACTGCCTGTTGATATACGCCACTGCTGAGGCATTGTCCAAGAACACTCTCATGCCCTCACTCCCTTGAGGGACGCGAACTGTTGTAGTACATAAGAACATAAGATATGCCATACTGGGTCAGACCAAGGTCCATCAAGCCCAGTCATCCATATTGCTCGAATCTCCAGACAACTGATGGACCAGAAGCTCTCCTCTTGTGACCACTGCCCCTGAGCCATGTGGGAACGGAAATGCACCCCCCAACCACTCAGACTGGCGTCTGTGGTCACCATGACACAATGCAGTTGCTCCAGCGACACTCCCTTTCTCAAGATGCTCTGTCAGTCACCACAATAATGCTTTCTTGGTGTCCCCTGGGCACTGAAGCCTGCGGGATAGGGAGCGATGTTGAGGCGACCACCTTGAGAGCAAAGCCCTCTGTAGAGGCCTCATATGCACCCTGGCCCAGGGCACCAAATCTACCACTGCCTTTAGCCCAAGAACTTGTAAGTAATGCCAGGCTGATGATGCGACATCCACAGAAACTCACGCAGCAGGCTCTGGAGCTTGAGAATGTGCTCCTCCTACAACAAGACCAATCTGACTGTCATGTCAAACCGGGTCCCAGAAAAAACAATTGCTGGGACGGGATCAACTTGCTTTTGACCAAGTTGACCACCCATCCCAAGCTCTGAAGAAATAAGATCATTGTCCGAGTTACTTCTTGACTTCTGTCTCTCGACTTCACCTGAATTAGCCAATCATCCAGATAAGGATAAATTAAGATGTCCCGCTTCCTCGGGGCCGCAGTCGCCATCATCATAACCTTGGTGAACGTTCTGTGCAATGAAAATGTCCCAAAGTGATCACAAATCTCAGGAATAGTTGGATGATCTGGGAGGATAGGAATGTGAAGGTAAGCCTCTGAGGTCCAGAGCGGTGAAAAACTCTCCCCTCTGTAAGGCCACCATAACAGAGCGCAACGTTTCTATATGGAACCTTTGTACCCACAAGGCTCTGTTGACATGCTTGAGGTTGAGAATGGGCTGAAAAGAACCCTCCTTTTTTGGCACCCCGAAATAGAGTATCGACCTGACCCGCACTGGTCTGGCAGCAAGGGCACCACTGTCTCTATTGCCAGCAAGCGCTGCAACATCGTGCGAACCGTCTGAAGCTTGCTTGGAGCTCTGCATGGGGAAATCCAAAACCTCCTTCAGTGGGTGCTGAAACTCTAGAGCATAACCCTTGCAAATTATTTCCAAAACCCACTGATCCGGGGTTATCGGGACCTAGGAATGGTAAAAGCGTTGAAGGCACACACACACCCCCCCCCCCCCCGCCCCCAATACATTCCTCTACCTCCTGACCCTGCATGGTTCATCGTGACTGCTTGGCAGAGCCGGAGGACTCCATGTAATAGCCATGGGTGGCACCTCTGCCCTGAAAGGACTGCCTTCAGAATGGAAACCGCCCTGTTTGCGGAGGAGGAAAGCGGTAGAAGTCTCTTGCTTCTCTCCACGATGGAAATGTCCGTCCTCTACCTCCTCGAGGCTTGTCCTCCGGCAACTTGTCACCATTACACTCCGCCGGGTCCTTGATCAACTCCTTCAGGGAGTCACCAAAGAGCAATTTACCCTTTAAGGGCAGTTTGCTCAACCTGACCTTGGAAGACACATCTGTTGACTAGTTACGCAGCCACAGTAACCTACAAACCGCAACTACCAATGCCATATTCTTGAAGGAAGAGTGGACCAAATCATAACCGAAATCAGATAAATAGGAAGTGGCTGACTCCGGCTAGGGAATCTCTGCCAGCTCTGAGCCAGACTCGCGGAGGTGGTCAAGCAGGGCCTGCACCCAACACACACCACACATACACCCCAGAAATGGAAGCCTGCAATGACAAGGCGCTGCCTTCAAATGCCTGACCTCAACAATGCCTCCAGCCAATGGTCCTGTGGATCCTTAGGACTGCTCCACCCTCTACCAGAATTGTGGTCTACTTGATCACTGCGGTGACCAAGGCATCAACTTTAGAGGTCCGAAACAGATCTTTTTCTGCTGGCGGAATGGGATAGAGATGGGCCATCACCCACCTGCCCCAAAGACTTGGCTCAGTGACCTCCCACTCTGCTTCGATCATCTGCATGATAGCTTGGTAGATTTGGAAAAGGATAGTTACTCACCTGTAACAGGTGATCTCCAGGAACAGCAGGAATTTAGTCTTCACATATGGGTATCATCGGTACCAACGGGGCCCGCACGGGAACGCTCTTCAGCGTCCAATAGGAACGCTTTTGGGAGTATCCCACAGCACATGCATGCTGCCTTCCCGCCTCTGTACCTATCTAACTTCAATTGAGTTTATAGCTGAGACTAAAGGAGAGAAGTAGAGAAAGAAATAGACAACACTCCTAGGGGAGATAGGTGGGTTGTGAAGACTAAATTCCTGCTGCTCCCAGAGATCACCTGTTACAGGTGAGTAACTACGCTATATCCAAGAACAAGCAGGAATGTAGTCTTCACATATGGGGACTCCCAAGCTGAGAGATGCCAAAGGGTGACCCCAGCAAGCTGCGAACCCAGGTGAGATGGTCATGCTTCCTCCCATGGACCTCTGGCATCCAAATCGTGGACGGTGGGTAGGAGTTGAATTAAGTATGGAAGAGATGCTGGAGAACAGCCTGGCCAAACGAGGCATCCCGATGGGAGTCCTTGTCTAAGCAGTAGTGGGCTGTGAAGGTGTGTACCAAAGCCCAAGTGGCTGCTTTGCAGATGTCATCCATAGACAGAGAACGAAGGTTAGCCATTGAGGCTGCCATTGCTCTCACATTGTGAGCTGTGAAATGGCCCTCAAGAGAAAGTCCTTTACTCTGATATGTATAGGATATGCAATCTGCAATCCAATTTGACAGAGTTCTTTTGGAAACGAAGTCCCAAATGACTAGAGTCAAAAGCAACAAAAAGCTGAGAGGATTTTCTATGTGGCCTAGTTGTTTGGAGATAAAAGGCTAAGGCTCTTTTACAATCCCATGTGTGAAGATTCCTTTCCGCACTAGAGGCATGAGGCCTAGGGAAGAATATAGGAAGATAAACCGACTGGTTTAAAAGGAAAGGCGAAATCACCTTTGGCATAAAGTGAGGATGAGTCCTGAGGACTACTTTATCATGGTGGAACCTTGCATAAGGAGGGTCAGCTACTAACGCCTGTAGTTCACTAATGCGTCTTGCAGAAGTGATGGCAATTAGGAAAATAACTTTCCCTGAAAGATACTTTAGGTCTGAAGTGGCTAAAGGTTCAAAGGGAGGTTTCATAAGCTGACCAAGAACAAGATTCAGATCCCATATCACCGGTGGTGGTTTAATGGGAGGTTTTGTTAAGAGTAGGCCTCTCATAAATCTTGATACAAGAGGAAATAGGTTGTCCATCGAAAGGTTTATGAAAAGCAGCAATAGCACTAAGATGGACTGTCACTGAATTGGTCTTTAAACCAGAAGTTGATAATTGGAGGAGATACTCTAGTAGCGACTCTACAGGTACCAGAAGGGGATTAAGTCCCTTTTGTGAACACCAGACAGAGAACCTTTTCCACTTAAAAGCGTAGGAATGTCTTGTGGAAGGTTTTCTGAAAGCCAGAAGGATATCCTTTACTTGTTGAGAAAGGTTAATATCCTGGAATTCTAGGCTTTCAGTAACCAGGCCCTGAGATGTAGGGACTGGGGACTGGGATGCAGTAAGCATCCGTCCTCCTGAGATAGACGATCTGGAGCATTACCCAACTCCAGAGGAGTGCTTTGAGAGAGACGCAGAAGAGGATACCACGTTTGTCGTGGCCAACGTGGAGCTATGATAATCATACGACCTCTGTCTCTCTGAAGTTTGAATAAAGTTTTGGGAATGAGGGGAATGGGTGGGAAGGCATAGAGGAAGTCCTGACCCCAGTGGCGTAGGAAAGCTTCTCTTGCCTGACCGTTTTGAGCCGGGATTCTGGAACAGAATCGGGGAAGTTTGGCGGTTTGGGCCAGAACTGTTTTGTTGCTGAGATGGGTCTGAAAGACTTGAATAGCATTGAAGGAGTGAATAAACAGGTGGACAAAGGTGAGTCAGTTGATATTGTGTATCTGGACTTTTAGAAGGCCTTTGACAAGGTACCTCAGAGACTTTTGGCAAAACTAAAGAGTCATGGGATAGGAGGCAGTGTACTATTGTGGATCAGGAACTGGTTAAAAGATAGAAAGCAGAGGGTAGGGCTAAATGGCCAATTTTCCCAATGGAGAAAGGTGAATAGTGGTGTACCCCAGGGATCTGTGCTGGGTCCGCTGCTTTTTGACATATTCATAAATGACCTGGAAAGTGGAATAACGAGTGAGGTTATCAAATTTGCAGATGACACAAAACTATTTAAAGTTGTTAAAACCCAAGAGGATTGTGAAAAATTGCAAGAGGATCTTGATAAATTGGAAGACTGGCCATCAAAATGGGAGATGAAATTTAATGTGGACAAGTACAAGGTTATGCACCTAGGGAAGAACAACCCAAACTATGGTTACACGATGCAAGGTTCCACATTAGGAACCACCACCCAGGAAAAAGATTTAGGCGTCATTGTGGATACCATGTTAAAACCCTCGGCCCAGTGTGCAGCGGCGGCCAAGAGAACAAATAGAATGCTAGGTATGATAAGGAAAGGAATGGAAAATAAAACAAAAGATATTATAATGCGTCTATATCGTTCCATGGTGAGACCGCACCTTGAATATTGTGTGCAATTCTGGTTGCCGTATCTTAAAAAGGATATAGCGATTTTAGAAAAGGTACAGAGAAGAGCCACCAAAATGGTAAAGGGGATGGAAAGATACTCCTATGAAGAAAGGCTAAAAAGGTTAGGGCTCTTTAACCTGGAAAAGAGACGGCTGAGGGGAGATATGATAGAAGTCTATAAATTAATGAACAGAGTGGAACAGGTAAACGTAGATCGATTGTTTACCTTATCAGAATATAGAAAGACTAGGGGACATGCAATGAAGCTACAGGGTAAACTATTTAAGACTAATAAAAGAAAATATTTTTTCACTCAACGTGTAATCAAACTCTGGAATTTGTTACCGGAGGATGTAGTAAAGGCTGTTAGTGAAGCTGGGTTTAAAAAAGGTTTGGACAAGTTCCTGGAGGAAAGGTCTATAAACCATTATTAAAAAGTGACCGAAGATATCAATGCTTGACCCAGTACAAGCATTGTGGAACTTGTGTCTCTTGGGGAAACTGCTAGGTACATATGACCTAGATTGGCCACTGTTGGAAACAGAATACTGGGCTTGATGGACCTTGGTCTGACCCAGTATGGCATATCTTATGTTCTTATGTTAACTCTAGGAGGTTTATGTGAAGGGGACCCTCCTGTGAGGTCCAAAGACCCTGAGTGGAGAGATCGTGCAAGTGGGCCCCCCAACTCATCTTGGACACATCTGTTGTTAGGGTGGCCTGATAAAGAGGCTGTTGGAAAGGAGAGCCTACGAGGAGGTTTTCTACAGATTGCCACCATTGCAAGGACGAAATCAGACGTGTGGTGTTTCTGATCTTGTCCATTAACTGACCCGAGGCCTGTGACCATTGAGAGGATAGGGTCCACTGGGCTGCTCGCATGTGGAGGCGAGCATAGGGAACCACATGGACAGTGGATGCCATGTGACCCAGAAGCTGAAGCATCTCTCGAGCAGTCAGGAACACCTTCATAGATGCTTGAGATGCCAGGTGTATTATTCGTAGACAGTGTGGCTGAGGCAGGAAAGCCCTTGACTGAAGTGTGTCTAGACGAGCCCCTAAGAGATTGAGAGGGGGTGAGATGCGATTTTGGGAGATTTATGACTAGTCCCAAGTATTGAAGAATTCTCATTTGCTCGAGAAAGAGTGGAGCTGGCCTCTGGAGCTGTTGATGCTCGAATGAGCCAATCGTCTAAGTAAGGGAAGACGAATATTCCCAAAGTCCTCATAAATGCTGCTACCACTGCCAAGCATTTTGTGAAGACTCTTGGAGCAGAGGCCAGTCTGAAAGGAAGAACTCTGTACTGGAAGTGTCTTCCTTGGACCAGGAATCAAAGAAACTTCCTGTGATCTGAGTGGATGAGAATATGCGTGTACGCATCTCTTAGATCTAGAGAACATAGCCAATCCTGACTTTGACGGTATGGTAGAAGTGTCCCGAGGGAGATCATTTTGAACTTTTCTCGGAACAAATATTTGTTTAATTCTCTGAGGTCTAGTACAGGCCTGTGTCCCCCTGTCTTCTTTGGAATAAGAAAATAGGGGGAGTAAAACCCCGTTCCCTGTTGGGGTATGGGTACTTCTTGAATTGCTCCTTGAGCAAGAAGTGATATGACTTCCTGCCACAAAAGGTTGGTGGCAGGGGCCTGAGAACTGAACTGTTTTATTATTGTAGGTGGGGGCGTTGAGAAAATGAAGCTTGTATCCCAGTCGTACAATGGACAGAGTCCAGTTTTCTGATGTTATTTGTTGCCATCTTTTGGCAAAATAGCATATAGTCTTCCTGGAATGGTTAAGGGTTCTGGACCTTTCAGGGGCAGAATGACTAAGTTCTCTAGGTAGAAGTCAAAGACCCTGAGGGGGCTGGGTCTGTTGGGCCGGTTGAGCTCTTTGAGCTTGCGGCTTTCTTTGCTGTCTGTTCTGTTGCTGCCCCTTCTGGGGAACATGAAGCGGACAGTGGCTTTGATGGGTGTAAGATGGGTAAGGCTTCTTTTTCTTACTGAAAAAGGGTTTTTTGAATGTTTTCTTTTTTGCTGGGTTGTCTGTAGACTTTGATAGTCTTTTCAAGGTAGTGTTTTCAGATTCAAGCTGATTAGCCTTGTCCTGCCAGTCCTTGCCAAAGAGATTTTCTCCTGTACAAGGAATGTTTCCCAGTTTTTCTTGCACCCACTGTTCTAAGTCTGATGCTTGAAGCCAAGCATTACGACGTGCTCCTATGGATATAGCAGAGGTTCTGCTAATACAGTCAAAGCAATCAAAGGTAGCAAGGTTCATGAATTTAGAGACATTCTGGGCGTGCTTGACCAGAATAAGGTAGTCTGCTCTTTTTTCCTCAGAGACAGAACGGCAAATGAGCTCTAAATCTTTTGTGACTTCTTCCAGGAACATTCCCATATAAAGAATGTAGGAACTGATCCTGGCTGATAGCATGGAGGATTGAAAGCATCGACGCACAAAGGCATCAAGTGTCCTGGATTCCCGCCCTGGAGGATTAGAAGAATGTGTTTTAGCACTCTTAATTCTTCACATGGCCGATTCCACTACCATTGAATGGTGTGGTAACTGAGCTTTTTGAAAACCAGGACAACTTGGCACTCGGTACATAGTGTCAAGGCGTCGGGATGTGACGATATCGTTAAAGGAGTTTCCCACATTCGCAACATCAGATCATGTACGATCTTGTGAATGGGAAGCATAGCTGCCTCCTTGGGAGCCATAGGCTATTGTAACATTCCTAATTCTTCTGCCCTAGGTTCGTTTTCTGGAATCACAGTGATTGCAAGACCCTTTGCTAAATCACGTATGAAGTCCTGGAAGGACATATCTTCTGGAGGAGACATCCTGCGTTGAGGAGAAGGAGCTGAATCCTCTAGTAGGTTCGCTCTGGTACCGGTAGAATCGTCAGAGTCATCGGAATCGGAAGACTCAAAGGTACTCTGTACTGGGTGCTTCCGTAACGCATGGTATCGGTACCGCTCGAAGTCGGTACCAAAATGTCTCGGTTCCTCATCCCCGATACCCGAGATAGACTCAAGGCTCGGCATGGGGGGAAGCAGGTACTGTCGGTACCGGTACCGATACCTGTTGAACCGTCTGTAGCGGTCTTAGTGGTACTGAAGCTGCTAAGAGGGATGCTAGACTGCGTTCAATAGCGAGGATTCTCTTATCCATAGCTCCTGCCGATGCCTGGGTGTTGGTACCAATGGAAGCGGCTACGACCCCAGAACATGGCACCAGTAGTTCTGCAGAGGTGGAAGCCTCTAACATCTTGGAGCCCCGTTAATGCTTTGGAGCTCGAAGACTCCTGCCGGGGCTGTTTTGCTGGTGAACTATCCTCGAAAGCAACACCAGTGGCATCTCTATACTTTGAAGATTTACCCTTCGAGGACCGGCCAGTCTTAGAAGACTTAAGTTAAGTTACCTGTGATCCATGGGAGTAAGATGAAGCCCTGGAGGACGTCGATGCAAGTGACATCATATCCGCGGTAAAAAGGGTACTGAGTTTTGCAGCTCTATTCTGCAGACCTTGTGGTCATCCTTGTGCAGGAGAGAGACTCCGTTGGACAATGTTCAGGACCTAAATATTTTAGACACCAATCATGGGTGTCAGTAACGGAAATGGTACCGCCACACTTTGAGCATTTTTTGAAACTACTAGCTGGTTTCTCCATGCCTGAAGAAAAGTGGGCCTAGTGCCCAAAATGGCGCCTAGCACCGCAAACAGGGGAAAGACCCCCAAAGAAAATACAAGGGTTTTTTTTTTTGTTTTTTTTTTAAAGAAAGATCCACCACCGGCGGTACTGGTAGGCATCGAATGAAGGCAGACGCGATCACAAAAGAAAACAAAGAATAAAAGGAAATTTTCTGCGGCGACAGGTACACGTCCTGTTGGCTCCGTGGAAAACAAAGAATTGAAGTGAGAGAGGTAGAGAGGCAGGAAGGCAGCATGCATGCGCTGTGGGATGCTCCCAAAAGCGTTCCTATTGGACGCTGGGGAGCATTCCCGACCGGGCTCCGTCAGTACCGACGATACCCATATGTGAAGACTACATTCCTGCTTGTTACTGGAGATTAGAAAGACTAGGGATCATGCAATAAAGCTATAATGTAGCCCATTTAAGACTAATCAGAGAGCATATATTTATTTTTTTTTTTTTTTACTTAAGGCATAATTAAACTCTGGAATTCGAAACCGGAGGATGCAGTAAAAGCTGCTAGTGTAAGTGGGTTTAAAAAAGGTTTGGACAAGTTCCTGGAGGAAAAGTACATAAATTATTTTTAAAGAGAACCGGGGCAATCCACTGCTTACCCCAGTTTAAGATGGAATCTGTGTACCTTTTTGGAAACCTGACCAAGGTGGCAAAACAGTGCGACAAGGCAGTGGCAAAAGCCAGGAGGATGTTGGGTTTGTCGTGGCGCCAGGCAGATGGCGCCTGTAAAAGCAGAGAAAAACACTCAGGGTAGTTTTAAAAGCAGCAGTGCAGAGCACATGGCTAGGGGTTGTCGGGGGCAACCAAGCAAAACAGAAGCACAGGCTGTAGAGAAACGCCCAGAGTTAACATTACATCACAGCTCATCAGCAAAGCAGAGACACCTGCATAGAGTTGAGCAAACGAAGCTCTCAAGGTATGACGCAGATAAAAATAGGTCAGCCTTGAGCAGAGTAGACACAGGAGCTGAATCCGGTAGAGAAGCAGCAGATTCAGCAGGAGAGCCACGTAGAGAGAAACATACAGGCACACGTGGGAAAGGAAGGAAGTACAGAGAAGCCAGCGAGGAGTCAGACCCAGTCTCTGATGTTGAGAGAGACAGAGACTCAGGGAGGACTCAAGCCAGAGGAAAGTACAGCGCTCAGAGAAACCAGGAGCCATACCTTGAAGGTTCAGAGGTGGAATCAGTCTGCAGCTCAGAGGGGTTTATCCAAACGGAGCTCACCAAGGTTAGTGCTGAGAAGTTAGGCTGCACTAAGCCTGAGTCCGTGTGGGGCCAGAGGGAGTCTCCACATTATAAACCACGAGGAGCAGGGAGAAGAGAAATCCACCATAGCAGGAACCTGGGGAGCCAGAATACTTATCCTAGTGATATTTCTCATGCTTTAGAGCAACGTCCTGTGAAAGGAAGAAAAGGGAAGAAAAGCTTTTACTTCCCGTTCACACACGAGCCAGGCAGAGCACAGCCTGAAAGCCATAATACCCTGTCTAGAGGAGCACTGAGTTTTACCTCCAGTGGTCATGAAGCGTGTGCCTCACTAAAGAAAGACTCCATAGTATATGGTAGGGAACCTTTCCACAGTGAGAGGGGGGAGTGGTGCTCAGACTCAGCAGAGAGGAGAGAAACAAGCTCTTATCCAGAATACAACCCAGCAAGACATAATTATCACGATTCACCAGAAGACATGGACTGGGCCTTTGATGAGGATAATTCTGAAGTGTGTAAAATGGATTGTACGCTTGTCTTCTCAGATGGCGTAACCTCATTTTGTTAGAAGCCTAAGAAAGCTGTCTGGAGTGAAATCTGTGAGGACACAGATTTCACAGTTAAAAGTGCCTGATTAAAAACCCTGTTTTTCCCTTCTTTTTGGTTCAGTTAAAGCTGACATTAAGCATTTCTGTTCCAGTTGTAGTCCCACCTTTATGTTATACCAGTTGTATGGTTTATTTGCTTTTGATATTTTGTTGCAAGAATTCTCCCGGGACGGGAAATAAAGCCTCTTTAAGCATAGCTACTCGACCACAACTACCTCCTTATTTCGACTAGCTATAGGGACCCAAAAATCCCTGAGGGCAATAACAGTCCTTGCTGTAGAAAAAAGGAGCAACCCCGAAGCCCTAGGCTCTCGCCTCGTGAGCCAGCCAGGTGGTTGACAGGTTGCATACAAAGAGGAATTACCAGCAGAAAGGAAGAGGTACTAATGCCAATGTATAAGTCACTTGCGAGGCCTCACTTGGAATACTGTGTTTAGTTTGGAGACCATATCTTGCAAAGGATGTAAAAAGACTGGGAACTGTTCAGAGGAAGGCGACCAAAATGATTTGGAGTCTGCGTCAGAAGCCTTATAAGAGACTTGAAGACCTAAATATGTACACTCTGGAGGAGAGAGATAGGGGAGATATGATACAGACCTTTAAATACTTTGAGAAATAATGAACAAACAAACCTCTTCCAAAGACGGGGAAGCTGTAAAACTAGAAGGCATAACATGAAGCTGCAAGGGGGTAAATTGAAAGGCAATGTCCCATTAAAAAGGTGGTAGATGCTTGGAATGCCCTCCCGATGGACATGGTAGGGGCAAATACAGTGACAGAATTCAAAATGACATGGGACAGAAACGGTGGATTTATTTATTTTGCATTTTTATACCTCTGTTTCCTAAACATCAATTGCGGTTTACAGGTAACAAGGAATTGTACAGAGAATACAAATTCAGTTTACATAGAACAATATCAACTATGTACAGTAATAACAACAACATGTTTTAACTATATACAAAATGTGATTTGTCTTGTGGTACTAGATCCCTTTACAGCAACAGGATAAAATCAAAATAAATTTAACAGAGTAGTTACTCACCTGTAACAGGTGTTCTCCAGGAGCAGCAGGAATAAGTCCTCACATATGGGTGATGTCGGCGCCGACGGAGCCCTCGTGTGGAGCATTTCCTCAGCTTTCAAGGAAAGCCTTTGGGAATGCAACGTGCATGCGCGGTCCCCTTCCCGCGCAAGGGTGCCATCTTGCTCAGTCTGACGACATAGCTAAAAGACAGCAAAAAATCAAAATGAAGTATATGACTGCAACTCCAGAGGAGGAGGGAGGGTCGTGAGGACTGATTCCTGCTGCTCCTGGAGAACACCTGTTACAGGTGACTAACTACTCTTTGTCCAGGACCAAGCAGGAAGTCAGTCCTCACATATGGGACTCCCCAGCTCTAGGCTACCGGGAACCCTAAGCTGAAAATATGGCTCCCTCTCAAGAACCTCAGCATTCGTGATAAGAATATCCTCTGAGAATGCCCCCATACGGTAGCCCAACACAAGGGCTGGAGGGCAGGAGTTGCCTAAACCTCAAAGATTATGGAGTACTGCCTGTCCAAAAGCACTGTCCCTTTGGGACTCTCTCTCCAGGCAGTAATGGGCAGCAAAAGTCTGGCTTGAAGACCAAGTTGCAGCCTGGCAGATGTCTGCCAACGGAACAGAGAGAAGATGAGCTACTGACACGGTGAGCCGTGACTCGACCCTGCAAGGGGAGGTCGGCTGCCTTATATACCCAAGCAATACAATCTGCTACCCAAGTGGACAATGTACGCTTGGAGACAGGTAACCCCATCTTATTAGGGTCAAAGGAGACGAAGAGCTGAGTAGCCCTTTGATGCCCCTGTGTACGTTCTATGTAAAAAGACAACGCCCTCTTACAGGCCAGGGTATGCAAAACTGTTTCAGCCTGGCTGGTGTGCGGCCTGGGAAAGAAGGTCAGAAGAACCACATCCTGGTTGAGGTGGAAAGAGGAGACCACTTTTGGAAGGAACATGGGATGGGTCCGTAGGACCACCCTGTTCCTATAGAACCGTGTGTACGGTCTATCAGAAAACAGAGCTTGTAGTTCACTCACACGTCTGGCCGAGATAAGAGCCACCAGGAAGAGCGCTTTTCAAGAGAGGAAGCGCAAATGGCCAATAGCCATCGGCTCAAATGGAGGGCGAGTAAGTTGCTGCAAGACCACATTCAAGTCCCACTCAGTCGCCGGTGGACGAACTGGAGGCTTGAGTAGAAGGAGACCTCTGAGAAATCGGGACACCAAGGGGTGAACCAACAAAGGCTGTTCTTCCACCGGTGAGTGGTGCGCTGACAAAGCACTGAGGTGGACCCGAACAGAGTTAGACTTAAGGCCTAGGTCTGACAGGTGAAGTAGATACTGCAGTACTACAGGCACAAGGCAAGAGAAAGGATCTTCATTGCGCTGAGCACACCATACCGTAAACCTACACCACTTGAAGGCATAGGACTTCCTGGTGGACTGCCTCCTAGAGGCCAAGACCACCTCCTCAGGTAGAAGTAAGGAAGCTAGAACTATCCTTTCAGCAGCCAGGCCATCAGATTGAGGGACCTGAGATTGGGGTGCAGAAGGGAACCTTGCTCCTGAGACAGGAGATTGTGTTGCAACCCCAGAGAGAACGGAGTTTCCACCGCCAACTGCAGCAGAAGTGGAAACCAGGGCTGCCTCGGCCATCTGGAGGCTACCAGAATCACCGAGGCCTTGTCCCGGAGAATCCTGAACAGAGTTCGGGCCACCAGGGGTGTGGGAGGAAACGCATACAGGAGGCCCGTAGACCAAGAGATCAGAAAAGCATCTGCTGCCATCCGCAGGGGATGCGGCTGTCTGGAGCAGAACCTGGGCAGCTGACGGTTCAATGGACTGGCAAAGAAATTGATGGATGGAAGTCCCCAGCGAAGGAAGATCTGCTGGGCCACTAGTGGATTCAACTGCCATTCGTGAGGCTGGAGAATCCTGCTTAGCTTGTCTGCCAGGAAATTCTCCTGACCAGGTAGGTAAACTGCTTTGAGAAACATACCCTGTTTAACTGCAAAGGAGCAGAGATCCAGTGCCTCCTGACATAGGAGCCTGGATCCTGTGCCCCCTTGTTTGTTCACGTAGAACACTACCACTTGATTGTCCGTCTGAACTAGGACAGACTGGTGAGAGAGGGCATGAGAAAATGTTTGCGGAGCTAAGTGGATTGCTCGCAGCTCCAAAAGATTGATTTGCTGCGTGGCCTCCAGAGGAGACCACAGGCCTTGAGTGCACATGCCCTAGCAATGTGCACCCCAGCCCTTTAAGGAAGCATCGGTTGTCAGCACCCTTGTGTGTGCTGGAGCCTGAAAAGGTACCCCCCTGAGAAGGTTTGGGAGATGTAGCCACCACTGTAAGGAGTCCAAAAGTGGTTTGGACACCTCTACTCTGTCTCGGAGGTCGTCTGTGGCCTGCGTCCACCGAGCTCTGAGGCACCATTGAGCAGCCCGCATGTGCAGACGGGCGTTGGGAGTCACATGTACAGTGAATGCAATGTGGCCCAGGAGTCACAGGTAGTGCCTGGCGGAAACATGAGAACTGCTTTGGAACTGGTTGGCCAAGTCCATCAGTCTGTGGGCCTTGTCCTCGGGCAAGTAGGCTCTTGCCTGAAGGATGTCTAATCTTGCCCCTATAAACTCTAGGTTCTGAGAGGGGAGCAAAGTGGACTTTGCATAGTTTATGACAAAGCCCAGATGCTGAAGAAGAAAGACAGCGTGAAGAGTGGCTTGTCAGGCCTCCTGGAGAGACTGGCCCCTGATGAGCCGGTCGTCCAGGTATGGGAAGACAAAAATTCCCTGATTCCTGAGATAAGCCGCCACCACCGCCAGGCATTTGGTGAAAACCATGGGGGCAGAGGTTAGGCCAAAGGGAAGTACCCTGTACTGAAAATGGTTTCCTCCCACCACAAATCTGAGATATTGTCTGTGGTCTGGATGAATGAGGATGTGAGTATAAGCATCCTTTAGGTCTAAAGAGCATAGCCAGTCTCACTGCTGGAGGTAGGGCAGCAGTATCCCAAGGGTAAGCATCTTGAACTTTTCCCTCTCCAGAAACTTGTTTAGGTTTCGCAAGTCTAGGAAAGGCCAAAGGGGCCTCCTGTCCTTTTTGGTACCAGGAAGTACCTGGAGTAGAAGCCTTGCCCGTCCAGGTGGTGAGGCACCAGTTCCACCGCCTGTTCCTTTAGAAGACTTGCCAACTCCTGAAGGAGGTGGTTTCTGTGTAGAGGGAGTCTTGGAGGATCCCCTGGAAAGTAGGAGGGGGTAGTTGGTGGAAGTGGAGCATGTAGCCCTTTTGGACTATGTTCAGTACCCAGGTATCCCCTGTGATGGCTGGCCACCTGTAAGCATACAGGGTCAGCCGACCTCCTGTGCTGAGTGGAGCCACCGACGGAGAAGAGGCTATGCTGTGGGAATCAAAATCCCGCTCCCTGCTGTGCAGGAGCTGGAGCCGGCGGCTTGGGGGTCTTCTGCCTATGGGGCCCATGCCCCTGCCCCTTGGCCTGCTGGCCCTGTTGGTGAGCTGGAGAGGCCTGACAATTGAGGGTAGGATTTGTAGGCAGCACCGTTCCTCGGGAAAAAGGGCTTCTTTCCCGAGTCCTTCTTTTTCTGAGAAGGGGCAGAAGTCTTTCTGGACAGCCTTGTCCTGGTGCGAGTCTCAGTCTCGATTTCTGCAGCCTTTTCAGTCATGGGCTTACCGAATAGGTTGTCACCTCGGCAGGGGACATCGACCAACTTGTCCGGCACCCATGACTCCAGGTCCGATGACTGTAGCCAGGCCTGACGGCATGCACCGATGCCGGCTGCGGCTACCCAGGCCGAAGCCTCAAAGCCATCATAGGTTGCTCGAGAGATAAACTTCAAGCACTCTCGGATCCCTGTCGACAAGGCCTTGAACCTCTGCAAGGGTTCCTCGGAGAGGCCAGCTGAGAACCCAGCAATCTCCTTTGCCAGGTCTCGTAGGTACATGCCCATGTACAGCTGGTAAGTCTGGACACGGCAAGATAACATAGAGCCCTGGAAGCAAGTTCTACCAAGGGCATCCAGGTTCAGGGCCTCCCGGCTGGGGGGCACCGAGGAGTGCATCTTCTAACTCTTCAGGCAGTGCATGGCCGATTCCACAACCATGGAATTGTGCGGTAGCTGCGCCTTTTGGAACCCAGTACTCTTATGGACTCTATAAATGGAATCGACCCATTTGCTAAGAACTGGCGCTGAGGCCGGTGCCTCCCACATAGGGAAGAGCAGCCGTTCCGGCATCGGAAGAACCGGTACAGTAAAGGCTTCCTTCGGGGGAAAATCATACTGGAGGGCATCGAGCTCCTCGGCTCAAGGATCCTCCTCGGCATCCGCAGGGAATGCCAAAGCCTTGGCCATGTCCCTCACAAAGTCCAAGAAGCAGGGGGGGGGGGGGGACGACGACCTTCTCCGAGGTTCGGACTCCAGGGAGTCCGAAGGGATGCACAGAGTCTGGAAGGTGTCCGGAGACTCCTCGTCCTCCGTCTCCCATGCCAACTCCTCCAAGGAGTCGAGCGGCTGTGGCCGTGTGGGCCTCGGTGCCACCCGCCCCGACAACCTCGGCCCCGCACGGGAGGTCGAGGGGGACCTTGACCGAGGACTGACACGAGACTTGATGGACTCTATGATCAGCTCAGCCTCCGGGGTCGACTTAGACGTCGAGGTCCCAGTGGTCGGGGCAGATGCACCAGTCAGACCGGCAATCAGCACCCGCTGCTGTTCCATGAAGGCAGCCAAGCTGCTCTCCAAGGCCGTCAGCCTGAATCCAAGCTCAGGAGACTCAGCAGCCCCTGACTCGGGCCCCAACGGCATCGGGCCCGACGTCTGTTCTCCCGGAGGAGAGTCCACAAGGACAACAGAACTTACGTGACTCGGGGACTCCGGCTTCATGCGAGGTAGTTTGGACGGCCTCTCAGACTCCGAGAGCCCGGGGCAGTGGTCAGGGCTACGCGACCGGCCACCACTGACGCCGCCCTCACGAGCTGCTTCTTTCTTTTGTGCTCCCGGGTGGGAGACCCCCCTCTCAGAGGAACCACGACAGCGCTCGGGATCAGACTCCCGAGATGTCGAGGCCTCTGACAAAGTCCGGGCCCGGCCAGACGCAGACTCTGAGTAAATTCTTTTACGTTGATGCTGACGGCTCCGAAGTGCCTTCGACGACATTTTGCCGCACAGGCCACAGACCAGCGGGTCATGGTCGGGCCCGAGGCATCGGAGGTAGCAGTCATGTGTGTCAGTGAGAGACATAAGTTTCTTGCACCGATCAAATTTTTTGAACCCGCTGGCAGCCATTGGGGAGAAAAGGGCCCCTGCAAGGTCAAAAGACCGGGCTGCCAGTGAAAATCACAAAAAAGGGCGCGAACGCTAGTCACGAAGGACAAAAAACAAAAAAAGAAATTCCAGACTCGATAAGGGTGTACCGAGCCCAGGCGGGAAGGGAAACCGGTGTCGAACCGGTTAAGAAAAAAGCGAAAATCGCAGAAAAAAAAAATCTACTTTTCCCGGGTGACACGAACTCGCGTCCATTCGGCTCCGCGGAAAAAGAAAGACTGAGCAAGATGGCACCCTTGGGCGGGAAGGGGATCGCGCATGCGCGCTGCATTCCCAAAGGCTTTCCTTGAAAGCTGGGGAAATGGTCCGCATGAGGGCTCAGTCAGCGCCGTCACCCATATGTGAGGACCACCGTTTCCTCTAAGCTGTGCGCGTGTGCGCGCGCACACACCTCACCGAGCGAGCGCACAAACTTTACAACAGAGCGCACAAAAATTACGGTTCTGATTCTGATAGAAAACAACACAGACGTCTTAAAATTTAAAAGTTCTTATGTATTTACGGTTTTCACAAGTTCTACAATGTTTTCTAGTGCAATCAATGTGGTGTACATACTGTATTCTGATGTGTAGTCAAATTTTAAAGTATATAACTCCGAGTGTCGTTATGTGGCGCACAAAAATTTAACCTTCCTTCAAAAGCTGCACAGCTGATATTTTAGGCGCACACAGCCTACAGAAAATTTGAGGGAACATTGGTGAGGACTGACTTCCTGCTTGGTCCTGGAGAATATCTAATTTCTCAACAAATAGGGGTGTCCTACACAGAGTGGTGGGTTCACCCCTAAACAAAGACATGGGGAGGGGTGGCCTGCACAGAGTGGCAGGTGCACCTACTCTTGACATTTTACTAGGCAGACTAGATGGACCATACTGGTCTTTATCTGCCATCATTTACTATGTTACTATGTACTTTTAACCTGGATTGGTCACTGTTTGAAATAGGATACTGGGCTTGCCGGATCCTTGGTCTGACCCAGTATGGCATTTTTTATGTTCTGAAGAGAGAAAAAGGAGAACTGTATATGCTGTCATTTAACACCTAATAAAATGTACTACAGTTATTTAACATTTTAAGTAGTTCTACTTTTACATAGCACTCAAGAGATTTCATGTGATATAAGGTAAACGGATTAACCAACCTTGATAAAGTCTCGGATAAGCTGCGCTGCTTTGACTCCGTTTTGTACGTTAAAACTGATGTCAACTTTTACTTCAGTGAAAGAATCAGTCAGTTTTATAATAGGTACCTATGGAAAAAAGAACTGTTAATAGCCACATAAGGCATGTACTTCTAACATAATCCATGGCATACGACCAAATTCAAAATAACTCAAGTGCTATACTAATGGCCAGCATTATCATGGCAAAAATTAAGCTGTGCTATAATTATCCAGGAGTGGAGTAGCCGCTTAGTGGTTAGAACACTGGCTTGGTAAACAAGCGACTAGGGTTCGATTCCCACTAGCACTCCTTGTGGCCTTGGGCAAGTCACTTAACCCTCCACTGCCTCGGAAGAAAGGTCTAGCAATCTACTTCCGGTGACACTGCCAAGAAAACCCAGGAGCTTCTGAGTCGCCAGGACTGACTCGAAGGCACACATTGCATTTGCATAATTATCCATAGCTCATCTATACATTTACTTATGAAGGCTGGCCTGGTGGCTCAGTGGCAGTGCAAGTTGGATGACCTCTTCATTTCTCAGGTCAGGTTCTACATTCCCTAGACTAGCTGGACTGCCATGGAAGGAAAAAAAATCATTGCTCAATGGCAATACCTGTTGGGTTCTGGAAGAAATTCAATATCTCTGGTCCTTAGCCACAGATAAGGCTAGGAGAAATAACATTTTACTTACCTGATAATGTCCTTTCTTAGTCCTGCTAGTCCAGTCTAAACAAGTGGGTTGTGCACCCCTACCAGCAGAGGTGGAGACGGAGAAGACCAATCTAGAGGTTTCTTATAACCTCATTGTGCTATTATAGCTGATGCACGGACTTCCTGTATGGTGATGAGCTAGGTCAGATGTGTGTGGCTTAGCTCCGGGGCTTCCCGTCTAAGACTCCCCATAGACAGACTTTAATTACACCTTGAATACTCGACGACTGTTGGCTTGTCTGAGCTTTTCACTCTCCATCCATCCAGGTGACACCACCGTGTACTCGTGGATGGCAGCCAAGCACCAACACAATGATAAAAGCTGCAGGGTGGACAATAAAGCGTAGTTACTCACCTGTAACAGGTGTTCTCCAGGGACAGCAAGAATCAGTTTTCACTTATGGCGTGATGTCGGCACCGATGGAGCTCGCGTAGAGCAATTCCCCAGCTTTCAAAGAAAGCCTTTGGGATTGCTACCACGCACGCGTGGTCCTCTTCCCGCCCAAGGGTGCCATCTTGCTCAGTCAGGTCCCTTAGCTTGAGCCCTACCAAGCAGATGGCAAGGGAAGGACAAAAATTCAGCAACTCATCAGGGGAGGCAGGAGAGTAGTGAGGACTGATTCCTGCTGTCCCTGGAGAACACCTGTTAGAGTGAGTAACTACGCTTTCTCCAGGAACAAGCAGGAAGTCAGTCCTCACTTATGGAACTCCCTAGCTACAGGCTACCCAACCTGTAACCAAAAGAAAAAAATGCTTCCGCGAGGCTGTAAGCAGAAGCCGAAGCCCGAAGGAGCCCGGGTCCTTGGGACGAAGCCCTCGGTAGCCGTGAAGAAGGGTCGGAGAGAAGGAGTTGTTTATACCCTAACAGATTATGGAGTACAGCCTGGCCAAAGGCGATGTCCCGGTGGGACTCCCACTCCAGGGAGTAGTGGGCAGCGAAGGTGTTCGTAGAAGCCCAGGTTGCCGCCTGGCAGATGTCCATCATGGGCACGGAGTGCAGCAAGGCCACCGAGGCCGCTTTGGCTCAGACCCCATGTGCAGTGACTCAACAATCCAGAGGGATGCCCGCCTTTGCATGAGTGAATACGATGCAGTCCACCACCCAAATAGAGAGGGTGTGCTTGGTGACTGCTTGCCCCTGCCTATTAGGATTGTAGGTCACGAAAAGTCTGTCAGACTTTCGATGAGTATGGGTATGCTGCAAGTAGAAGGCGAGGGCCTGTTTGCAGTTGAGGGTGTGGAGAGCCGCCAGCGCCTGATCAGCATGGGGCCTCGGGAAGAAGGTCGGGAGTACTATCTCTTAGTTGAGATGAAAAGCCGACACGACCTTGGGCAAGAACTTAGGGTGCGTCCGGAGGACCATCCTGTTCCAATAAAACCTGGTGTAAGGTGCAACACCTGACCCTCCCTCTTGCGTCAGTGAGTCCCTGGCAGAGCCCAGAGGAATCGAAGGCTCCTCTGACAATCTGAGCAGGCTTGGGAACCAAGGCTGCTGAAGCCACTAGGGGGCCACGAGAATCAGCCATGCCCTGTCCCGTTGAGTTTTCAACAGTGTCCTCGCAATGAGGAGTAAAGGAGGGAATGCATATAGGAGGCTAGACGACCAGTCCAGAAGAAATGCATTGGAGCCCACCCTGCCCGGGTGCAGTACCGGGCCACAGAAGCGAGGGAGCTGAGTGATCTGGGGACTGGCGAAGAGGTCCATCGCCGGAGTTCCCCAGCGCAGGAACAGCCAGCCTGCCACTCTGGGATCCAAGGCGCCACTCGTGAGGGCAAAAGATTCTGCTGAGTCTGTCCGCCAGACTGTTCTCCTGACCCAGGAGGTACATCGCCTTGAGGGACATCCTCCACAGATGAGGACTGCTTCCCTGCAGAGGGTGGGCGACCCCGTATCCTCCTTCTTGTTGATGTAAAACATTGTTACTCGGTTGTCGGTCTGTACCAGGACCGACTTCCCGCTGAGGACATCCTTGAAGGCCCTCGAGGCCCATTGGATGGCCTGGAGCTCAAGCAGGTTTATCTGCTGTTGAGCCTCCACAGGCGACCACTGCCCCTGTATGCAGAGAGCCAAAATGAGCTATCCACCCAAGCAGAGAGGCATCTGCGGTCAGAACCACATTGTGCAATGGGGCCTGGAAGAGCGATCCCCGCAGGAGGTTGTGGTAGTTCTGACACCAGTTCACGGAGAAACAGAGGTCGGGAAGAAACCTGACCGAGTCCCTGAGGTGTCCGAGGGATTGGCTCCACTGAGAGCTGAGACACCACTGGGCTGTCCACATGTGCAAGCAGGAGTGAGGAACCACATGCATGGTCGAGGCCATGTGGCCCAAGAGACGTAGCATGGACAGAGCGGTGACCTGCCGGGTGCTTTGGTCACCAGCGACCAGAGCCCGGAGGTGGGTTGAGTGATCCACCAGCAAGAAGGCCATGGCCTGCCAAGTAACGAGATGGGCCCGATGAACTCGAGAGTCTGTGCCGGCTCAAGGTGAGACTTTGGGTAGTTAACCAATAACCCCAAGCTCTCTAAGAGGACAGTGCGTGACATCGCCTGCCGGGCCTCCAACGGAAGAGTCCATAACGAACCAGTCGTCGAGTTAAGGGAACACCAGCACGCCCTAGCGCCGAAGGTGAGCGACCACCACGTCGAGGCACTTCATGAAGACTCGAGGGGCGGAGGCGAGACCGAAGGGGAGCACCCTGCACTGGAAGTGCTCTCCCTGCACCCTGAAATGCAGATAGAGTAGTTACTCACCTGTAACAGGTGTTCTCCAGGAGCAGCAGGAATCAGTCCTCACATATGGGTGTCATTGGCAATGATGAAGCCCCAGCGGAGCATTTCCCCAGCTTTCCATGAAAGCCTTTGGGAATGCTGGCACGCATGCGCGGTTCCCTTCCCACCTAAAGGTGCCATCTTACCTCAGTCAAATGACATAGCTAAGAACAGCACACAAAAATGTAAAACAAACTATGTACAACTGCAACTCCAAGAGGAGGAGGGAGGGTTGTGAGGACTGATTCCTGCTGCTCCTGGAGAACACCTGTTACAGGTGAGTAACTACTCTTTCTCCAGGACCAAGCAGGAAGTCAGTCCTCACATATGGGTGACTCCCTAGCTCTGGGCTACCAGGAATCCAGGCTGAACAAGAGAACTCACTCTAGTCCCAGCATCAAAGAAATGCTTTTCACTGACAGAACCGCCACCGGTAGCCCAACGAAGGGCTGGAGGGCAGGAGTTGCCTAAACCTCAAAGAGATTCCGGAGTACTGCTTGACCAAAAGCACTGTCCCTATGGGACTCCCTCTCCAGACAGTAATGGGCCGCAAAAGTCTGGCTTGAAGACCAAGTTGCAGCCCTGCAGATGTCTACCAAGGGCACAGAGCGGAGATGAGCCACTGAGGCAGCCATTGCCCTGACACGATGGGCCGTAACCCTACCCTGCAAAGGAAGGTCAGCTGCCTTGTAAGCCCAGGTGATACAGTCAGCCACCCAAATGGACAAGGTACGCTTGGACACAGCCAACCCCAACTTATTGGGGTCAAAGGAGACGAAGAGCTGAGTAGCCCTTCTATGTCCCTGCGTACGGTCAAGGTAGAAGGATAAGGCCCTCCTACAGTCCAGGGTATGCAGGACTGCTTCAGCCTGGCTAGCATGAGGCCTAGGTAAGAATGTTGGAAGAACCACCTCCTGGTTGAGGTGGAAAGAGGAGACAACTTTAGGGAGGAACTTTGGATGAGTCCTAAGGACTACCCTGTTCCTATAAATCCTGGTGTAAGGTCTATCACAGACCAGGGCCTGAAGCTCACTCACTCGCCTAGCCGAGGTGAGGGCTAACAGGAAGAGAGTCTTCCAGGAAAGGAAGCGTAGAGGGCAAGTAGCCATCGGCTCAAAGGGTGGGCAAGTCAGTTGCTGCAAGACCACGTTCAGCTCCCACTCAGGAGCAGGAGGACGGATGGGGGGCTTAAGCAAAAGCAAGCCCCTGAGAAAGCGGGACACCAAGGGGTGACCTGACAGAGAATGTCCCTCCACCAGTGAGTGGTGAGCTGCTAGAGCTGAGAGGTGGACCCGAACAGAATTGGACTTAAGTCCCTGATTTGATAAGTGCAGTAAGTACTGAAGCACTACAGGCACAGTACAGGAAAAAGGATCCTCTGTACAAAGCTGACACCACACAGAGAACCTCTTCCATTTGAGAGCATAGGTTTTCCTAGTGGACTGTTTCCTAGAGGCTAGGACAACCTCAACTTCCTGAGGCAGGCCCCAGGGAGCCAAAACTACCCTTGCAGCCTCCAGGCCATCAAATTGAGAGCTTTGAGATTGGGGTGCAGAAGGGAACCCTGCTCCTGTGAGAGAAGGTCGGGCTGCAACCCCAGAGGTAGTGGGGAATCCACTGCCAGTTGAAGCAGAAGTGGAAACAAAGGCTGCCTCGGCCACCTGGGAGCTACCAGCAGGACCGAGGCCTTGTCCTGAAGAGTCTTGAAAAGAGTGCGGGCCACCAAGGGCGTGGGAGGAAACGCATACAGGAGGCCCTGAGACCAGGACATCAGAAAAGCATCTGGTGCTATCCTCAAAGGGTGGGGTTGCCTGGAGCAGAACTTGGGCAGTTGCTTGTTCAGCGGACTGGCAAAGAGATCTATCCAAGGGAGACCCCACTTCAGGAAGATCTTCTGAACAACTAAGGGATGCAGCTGCCACTCGTGGGGCTGCAGAATTCTGCTCAACCGGTCTGCCAGGCAGTTCTCCTGGCCTGGAAGGTACACCGCCTTGAGAAGCATGTTGTGCTTTAGGGCAAAGGAACAAAGGTCCTGAGTCTCCCGACAAAGGGGCTGTGACCCAGTCCTGCCCTGTTTGTTCACATAAAACATGGCTACCTGGTTGTCTGTTTGAATCAAGACTGAGCGGTGAGCAAGGGCCGGAGAAAAAGCCTGAGAGCTAAGCGGATAGCTCGAAGCTCTAGGAGATTGATCTGTTGGGCTGCCTCCCAGGGAGACCAGAGGCCTTGAGTGCACTTGTCCAGACAATGAGCACCCCAGCCCTGCAGAGAGGCATCGGTGGTGAGGACCACCGAGTATTCTGGCATTTGGAAGGGCATCCCCTTCAGCAGATTGGGTGGATGTAGCCACCAGCTGAGGGAGGCCAAAAGGGGTTTGGACACCCTTATCCTGTCTCGTAGGCGGCCTGTGACTTGAGACCACTGAGTCCGAAGGCACCACTGTGCAGGCCTCATATGGAGCCTGGCATTGGGAGTCACATGCACTGTCAAAGCCATGTGGCCCAGAAGCCTGAGGCAGAGCCTGGCGGAGACCAGGGATCTGTTTAGAAACTGTTTGGCCACGTCCATCAGTCTTTGAGCCCTGTCTTCTGGCAAGAATGCCTTTGCCAGTTGAGAATCCAACCTTGCCCCTATGAACTCCAAGTTCTGGGAGGGGAGCAAAGTGGACTTTGCGAAGCTTATGACAAAGCCCACGTTTTGAAGCAGAGCAATGGTTCTGAGGGTGGCTTGTCTGGCCTCCAGGGACGTCTGACCCCTGATGAGCCAGTCGTCCAGATAGGGAAAGAAAGATGCCTTGATTTCTCAGGTAGGCCGCAACCACTGCCAGGCACTTGGTAAAGACCCTTGGAGCGGAGGTCAGGCCAAAAGGTAGTACTCTGTACTGATAATGGTTTCCTCCCACAATGAACCTGAGGTACTTTCTGTGGTCTGGATGAATGAGGATGTGAGTGTACACATCCTTTAGATCTAAGGAGCATAGCCAATCTCCCTGCTGGAGGTAGGGCAGAAGTGTTCCAAGAGTAAGCATCTTGAACTTTTCTTTCTCTAGGAACTTGTTGAGGTTCCTGAGGTCCAGAATGGGTCGAAGGCCACGGGTTCTTTTGGGGACCAGGAAATACCTGGAGTAGAATCCGTAACCCTGTAAGTGGGGAGGCACAGGCTCCACCGCCCTGTCCACCAACAGACCTTGGAGCTCTTGAAGGAGAAGGTCTGTGTGCAGGGGAGGCCTCAAGGGCTCCCCTGGGAAGTAAGGAGGAGGCAGTTGATGACAATGTAGGGCATAGCCCTTTTGGACTATGTCCAGCACCCAACTGTTGGTGGTAATGAGAGGCCACTGGTGGGCAAAAAGTACAAGGCTGGGCTGGGATGGGAAAGCAGGGACGGAGTGGCTATGCTCAAGGAGTCAAAACCCCCCACCCTGCTGAGTGGAAAGAGGGGCAGAAGGCTTGGGAGTCCTCTGCCTATGGGGCCCATTTCCCTGGCCCTTGGGCTTGCTGACCCTGGGGGACAGCTTGGGCAGCCTGATACTGAGGGTACTGTTTGTAGGCAGTGCCCTTCCTCGGGTAAAAGGACTTTTTACCCGAGCCCTTCTTTTTAAGTGAAGGGGCAGAGGTCTTCCTCGACAGCCTTGTCCGGGTAAGGTGCTCGGTCTCGAGCTGAGCGGCCTTCTCGGTCACGGGTTTGCCAAAAAGGTTCTCACCTCGGCAGGGGACATCGACCAACTTGTCCTGAACCCATGGTTCGAGATCCGATGACTGCAGCCACGCCTGGCATTGAGCCGCGATGCCGGCAGCTGCAACTCGGGCCGAAGCCTCGAAGTCATCGGAGGCGGCGCGGGAAATGAACTTAGAGCATTCCCGAATCCCCAAGGACAAGGACTTAAATCTCTGCAAGGGTTCCCCGGAGAGACCAGCAGAGAATCCGGTCAATTCCTTGGCCAGGTCTCGCAAGTCCATGCCCATGTACAGCTGGTAAGACTGGACACGGCAAGCAAGCATAGAGCCCTGGAAGCACTTTCTACCGACGCCATCGAGGTTGCGGGCCTCCCTGCCGGGGGGCACCGCAGAGTGCATGGCTGATTCCACAACCATGGAATGGTGTGGTAGCTGTGCTTTCTGAAAACCAGGGCTTTTGCGGAGTCGATAGATGGAATCGACTCGCTTGCTCAAAACCGGCGCCGAGGCCGGTGCCTCCCACATCCGGAACAGGAGCCGTTCCAGCATCGGAGGAACCGGGACAGTAAAGGCCTCCTTCGGAGGAGAGTCGTACTGTAGAGCATCGAGCTCCTCAGCTCGAGGCTCTTCCTCGGGATCGGCAGGGATAGCCAAGGCAGCGGCCATATCCCGCACGAACTCCAAGAACCTAGTGTCCTCCGGAGGGGATCTACTCCGGGGCTCAGACTGCGGTGAGTCCGACGGGACGCACCAAGTCTTAAAAGTATCGGGAGACTCCTCGTCCTCCGTCTCCCAGGCGGACTCATCTGAGGAGGAGTCAGGGTCCGACCCCGCGGGGCCCCGAGGCACACGCCCCGACGCCAGGGGCACTGGCGTAGACACCCTCGGTCCCGAACGGGAGGTCGAGGGAAACCTCGACCAAAGACGACTTCGAGCCACGAGGGTCTCGAGTATCGGCTCGGTCTCCGGGGTTGACTTCGAAGTCGACGTCCCTGTGGTCGGGGCAGATGCACCAGACAGGCTGGCCATCAGTGCCCGCTGCTGCTCCATGAAGGCAGACAATCTGCACTCCAAGGCTGTCATCCTGAGACTCAGCTCGGGAGACACAGCAGCCACCGACTCGGGCCCCGGCGGCGGCTCTCTGGGAGGAGAGTCCACGAGGGCTACGGGACTTACGTGTCCAGCAGACTCCGGCTCCACGCGAGGAACTTTGGCAGGCTTCTCTTGGTCCACGGGCCCGGGACGGCGGTCGGAGGTCTTAGACCTGGCCCTTGAAGGACCAGGGACCTCCTCCGACGCCACCCTCGCGAGCCGCTTCTTCCTCTTACATTCCCGGTCGGGGGACCCCCTGTCCGAGGAGCTTCGACGGCGCTCGGGATCGGAATCCCGAGATGTCAAGGCCTCAGACGAGGTCCAGGTCCGGCCGGAGGCAGAGTCCGAGAAAAACCTCTCCTTCTGATGCTGTCGACTTTTAAGTGCCTTGGAAGACATTTTTCCACATGGCACACACGACTTGGGGTTGTGGTCACGGCCGAGGCACCGAAGGCAGCAGTTGTGTGTGTCGGTGAGAGACATAAGTTTCTTACACCGATCACACTTTTTGAAACCACTGGAAGCCATCGGGGAAAAAAGAGCCCCTGCAAGGTCAAAAGACCGGCCTTCCAGGGAAAAAATGAAAAAAGGGCACAAACGCCAGCCACGAAGGGCAAAAACTGAAAAATAAATAAACGGGCTCGATACCAGTGTACCGAACCCGGCGGGAGGGAAACCGGCGTCGAACTGGAGAAAAATAGCAAAAAATCGCCGAAGAAAAAAATCACTTTTATCCGGGAGAACAGGACACACGTCCGGTGGGCTTCTCGGAAAAAAAGAGACTGAGGTAAGATGGCACCTTTAGGCGGGAAGGGAACCGCGCATGCGTGCCAGCATTCCCAAAGGCTTTCATGGAAAGCTGGGGAAATGCTCCGCTGGGGCTTCATCGGCGCCGATGACACCCATATGTGAGGACTGACTTCCTGCTTGGTCCTGGAGAAACTGCCTGTGTTGGGAGTGGATCAAGATATCGGCGTAAGCGTCCTTTAGATCCAAGGAGCATAGCCAGTCGCCCAGCTGGAGGAAGGGCATCAGCACACCAAGAGATAACATCTTGAATTTCTCCCACATCAGGAACTTGCTTAGTCTGCGGAGGTAGAGGATGGGCCGCAGATCCCCCGTCCTTTTGGGGACAAGGAAGTACTGGGAATAAAAGCCCCAACCTCTAAGGTGGGGAGGGACCTTCTTGACTGCCCGTTGGGGAAGGAGGGAGTGCAGTTCCCACTACAGTAAAATCTGGTGCTCGAGGAGTTGAGGAGGCTCCGCCAGGGAGAAAGGGGGAGAAAGGGGGTGGAAGCCTGTCGAAGTGGAGACGATAGCCCTCCCCGGATGACTTGGAGGACTCAGGTGTCTGAGGTGATCAGCACCCACGATGGCGCGAAGCAGGACAGTCGTCCCCCCCACGGGCTGCCGTATCGCCAGAGGGCGAGGGGCTATGCCGCTGGTGTCAAAACCCCTGAGGGGGTTGTGGGGGGGCCGGCGTCTGGGCCTTCGAGCCCTTCAATTTACGATGACTTTGGCCGGGCTTTCCCTGCGCAGGAGTGGTCGGCATGGGAGTATCCAGATACGGTAGGTATCGCGATACTGGAGATCTCTCCTGGGGAAGAAGGGCTTCTTGGCAGGCTGCTTCTTCCGAGGCAGGAAAGAGGTCTTGCGGGAGAGAAGTCCTCGTGACATACTCCGTCTCGATTTCCACCGCCTTCTCCTCAATAGGCTTACCAAAAAGTTGTTTGCCGAGGCAGGGTACGCCTGGGAGCTTCTCCTGCACCCACTGCTCCAAATCCGAAGGTTGGAACCAAGCCTGGCTGCGGGCTCTGATGCCCACGGCCGCCACCTGAGCCGATGTCTTGAAGCCATCGTAGGAGGCTCGAGAGATATATTTAGAGCAGTCGGCCACTGATTTCAAGAGACTGAGGAAGAACATGTTGAGGGACTCGCCCTTGAGGCCCACGGAGAAACCTCCCAGTTCTTTTGCCAAGTCGCGGAGGAACATACCGATATATAATTGGTACACCTGGATGTGACAAGACAGCATGGAACTTCGGTAGACCTTACGGCCCAGGGCATCCAGGGCTCTCGATTCTCAGCCCGGCGGGACCGATGAATGGGACTTTGGGCTCTTCTGCTTCCTCATGGCCGATTCCACCACCATCGAAGTGTGTGGAAGTTGGGTATTTCAGAAGCCTGGCCCTCACTGCACCTTGTACATAGTGTCAAGGCGCTTGCTCACAATGGGAACTGAGGCCGGGGCATTCCCACATGCGGAGCAGTAGTCGGGAGAGGATCGGCGGCACTGGGACAGTGAGAGATTCCCTGGGCGGGGTCTCGTACTGAAGAATATCGAGTTCTTCAGCACGAGGGTCCTCTTCGGCCTGGGTGACCAGGTTTAGGGCCCGAGCCATGTCTCGAACAAACACCAAGGAGGAGGTGTCCCTTGGGCGGCGAATGCTGCTGGAGACCAGGCGGCGAAGGGCCTGACGGAAGATCCCGGTGGGTGCGGGTCTCCGGGGATGTGTCCCCATTGGATTCCCAATGTGAGAAATCGGTCGAGGTCCCCGTCTGATGGTCGGCAGCCTGGAGCCGGAGGCCCTGGATGATTTTGCCTCCAAAGAACAGGAGAGCAAGCGAGACAGACATCGAGGACCCTCACGAGGCCCGTGGCTCTCGGGGGTTTCCTGGAAGGATTTGGGTGTCCACAGGAGGGACCCGCGGTCTCCGGGCGCAGGTCAGCGAAGCTGGCCGTGAGCGCCTGCTGGGAAGCAATTAACGCAGAAACGCGGAATTCCAGTGCCAGCATACAGGATTCCCACGTGGGCATGGGGCCCTGGGATGCCAACACCAGGATTACTGGGTCGGGTGACGAGAAAGAGAGGGGTCCTCACTGGGACGACCCTCAGGAGACTGGGTGCCTTCGCCAGAGGCCTCCGTTTCTCTGTGAGGTACCTTGCCGGGCCGCTAGTTGTCAGACTCTCAGGAACGCTGAAGGGGACTAAGCGACTGAACGCAAGAGCGCTCACGCTTATCAGGGGCCCCAGACAGCGACTTCAAGGCCGCCTTCTCCGCCTTCTTATTGCGTCGTTCCACCTCGGGGGACCACTGGTCCGAGTGCCATCTGGAACGTGGGGCCACAGGGGGTGAACCCACCGGAGGGGAGACGTCCAAGGGTGCCGCTGGAGGCTCCCTGGCGGCCTTTCGGAAAATGTCTTTGGACTTCTGCTTACGGCTAAGCAGGGCCTTAGAGGACATTTTCTTGCAGAGCGAGCAGAGCTCTGGGTCATGGTTGGCTCCCGGACACCTTAGACAGCAGTCAAGAGTGTCCGTAAGCTACATGTTCCTAGAGCATCTATCACAGTTTTTTAAACCCAGTGGCCATGGGGGCAAAAACGGCCCCTGCAAGGTCGAAGACCAATGCGGCCAGCGGTTGGGAAGAAAGGATGCAAAGCCCAGGAAAAACATATGTAGAAAAAGGTATCCCCGCAAGCTCCAAAAGAGAGCAAGGGGAGGACAGGTAGAGGACCGGTGCAACCGGAAAAAAGAAATAAGAGCCTGTTAAGGCAAGGAAAATCAAACTTTTTCCTGAGGGACAAGGACGTGCATCCGAAGGGCTCCGCGGAAAAAGCGAGACTGAGCAAGATGGCGCCCTTGGGTGGGAACAGGACCACGTATGAATGGTAGCAACCCCAATGGCTTTCTTTGAAAGCTGGGGAATTGCTCCGCATGGGCTCAGTCAGTGCCGACGTCACCCATAAGTAAGGGCTGACTTCCTGCTTGTTCCTGGAGAATATACATGTCTCCTCTGAGAACAGATAAGATCTCAGGATGACAGGGCCTGCAACTTTGAGATACATCTCACTGAGCAGACCACAACCAAGGTGGTGGTCTTGAGGGATAAATCTTTTGAGAACAGCTCCCCTGAAGGGCTCGAAGTTCTTCGGGAATTAATGTCTGAGCCTTAACTCTATTCCTTCCTGTTTCCTCGGCTCGCAACCTTGGGGTCATCTTTTAACTCCACTGTCTCCTCCACACACATCCAGATAATAATGTTATAGGGAAAGAAGAGACAGGTTTTAGCTGACAAAATTTTTCCCTTCCTTTCTGAACATGCCAATATGACCCTTATCCATTCTTTAGTCACCTCCTATTTAGACTATTATAACCTCCGCTGATCTTTCTGAATCATCTCTCCCC
Organism: Ichthyophis bannanicus; assembly: GCA_033557465.1. Taxonomy (NCBI): domain Eukaryota; kingdom Metazoa; phylum Chordata; class Amphibia; order Gymnophiona; family Ichthyophiidae; genus Ichthyophis; species Ichthyophis bannanicus. Next base: position 174,910,770 of record CM066034.1, on the reverse strand, counting down.
ACTTCATCTGTTCAAAACTCAACTGCACAGCAAATCTTCTGCCAGTCTCACTATGCTCATGTTACCCCTCTTCTCAAGTCACTTCATCGGCTCCCTATCCATTTCATACTCTTTTTTTTTTTTTTTTACCCCCCCCCCAATTTCAAAGTTTGCCATTTTTACAGCAGAAAAAGCAAAAGGAAATTAGAAGAAATAAACTATAAACTTAATTACAAAAGGAATAATCCCGATTAGTTATACAGCCCACAGTATGGTGTATAAGTTAACCTGATATTAGAAGTCAAGAAATATACAGTCTGAGAAATCTCATATCACAAATATCACAAAGGGAAAAAATAATAATCACACATACTATGGCCAATTACTGACTTAACAGATCCTATTATCTAAAACGTCCCCATGCTGTATCGAGTCCGTATACACCTATTTAACACCATTAATGGAAACCAGACATTTACGGGGAGATCACAAGGTGGTAGTCCCCTTGGCAGCTAAAACTCGAGACTTCAACTGCAGGAAGGACTTTCTCAGCATTGTTCTAAAACAGGTTATATTTTGACCACCAAAAAGAGAATTCCTTTAGAGGAAGTATGTCCTTAAAATAGCAATTCTGTCAACATCTGTACCCAGGGAAATGATTAAAGTGGCACATGTGGAGATGATATCATAAGTCTCAAGGAAATTTATCAAAATAAATTTGAATGTCTCCTCCACTAACATCACTTCCTTGTCCTGGACAAAAAGGCAAACAGGCAAATAAAGCATAGTTACTCGCCTGTAAGAGGTGTTCTCTGAGGACAGCAGGAATCAGTCCTCACATATGGGTGACGTTGGCGCTGACAGAGCCTACATGGAAGCATCTCACCAGCTTTCAAAAAAAGACTTTGGGAGATGCCACCATGCATGCGGGGTGCCCTTCACACCCATGGGTGCCCATCTTGCCTCAGTATGAAGAACTAGCTCAAGATGGCAAAAAATAAAGCAACTCCACGGGGAGGAGGGAGGGTTGTGAGGATTGATTCCTGCTGTCCCCAGAGAACACTTGTTTCAAGTTCTCACATATAGGACTCCCTAGCTACCGGCTACCTAAAGCCTGTAAGGAAAAAACACGGTAGCCCCAAGGGAAGCCGTGAGCAGCAGCAGCAGCAGAAATTGAGTCTGCAGAAACAGACTGCAGTAGGACCTGTCCCCGATGGAACCAACGCTCCGATAGCCTGAACACAGAAGGGTCAGAGGGTAGTTGTCATCTAGACCCCCCAAAGAGATTACAGAGCATGGCTTGGCCGAAGGCACTGTCCCGTTGGGACTCCCTCTCCAGGTAGTAGTGAACTGTGAAGGTACGGACTGAAGACCAGGTGGCGGCCCAACAGATGTCCAACATCAGGAAGGAGCGCAGGTTTGCCACAGAAGCCGTCATGGCCCTGACCTTGTATGCCATGACCTAGCCATGCAGTGTGAGCCTAGTCTGCTCCTAAGCAAGGGCGATGCAGTTCGCTACTCAGGTGGACAGTGTTCGCTTGGTCACCGCTTCCCCCAGGCGACAAAAAGGAAACAAAAAGCTGAGCAGCTTTGCAGTGCCCCTACATACGTTGAATGCAGAAGGAGAGCCCTTTTAGTCCAAGGTGCGAAAGATGGTCTCCACCCTGCTGGAGTGAGGCCTTGGGAAGAAGGTGGGTAGCATCACCTCCTGGTGGAGGTGAAAGAAGATACCACCTTCGGAAGGAATTTGGGGTGCGTGCATAGCAAGACCCTGTTCTTGTAGAAACTGGTATATGGCACATCTGCCATACGGGCTTGGAGATCGCTGACCCTGCAAGCACAGGTGAGCACCACCAGGAACACGACCTTCCATGACAGGTACCTCAGGTGACAAGTAGCCAGGGGCTCAAATGGCAGGCTGGTGAGCTGCTCCAATACTACACTGAAGTCCCACTCTGTCACTGGAGGGCAGACAGAGGGGATTTTGACAGCAGGAGTCCTCTCAGGAAGCGGGTCACCAGAGGTTGGACAGAGAGGTACTTCCCTCAAACAGGGTGGTGGTAAGCCGCTAGGGCATTGTGGTGTACCCTGATGGAGTTTGATTTGAGCCTGGATTGTGAGAGATGAAGAAGGTACTGCAGTACCATCTGTACCGTGCAGGACAACAGGTTTAGCAGTTGCTCTGCGCACCATACCAAGAATTTGTGCCATTTGAAGGCATAAGCTCTCCTGGGGGAGGTCTTGCGGGAGGTCAGCAAGATCTCTTCCATTTCTCCTGAGAAGTTGAAAGGGGCTAAGGTTACCCCTTCAGCAGCCACACTGTCAGTGAGAGGGACCCCAGGTTGGGATGCAGGAGAGTAAACTCCTCCTGAGAGAAGAGTCTGGAGAACTCCACAGGAGGATTGGAGCGAGCCTCCACTGACAATCTCAGGAGCAGCAGGAACCATGACTGCCTGGGCCATCGGGGGCCACCAGGATCAGTGACACTGTCGCAAAGAGTCATGGCAATCAACGGCGTGGGTGGGAAGGCATACATGAGGCCTTCCGATCACGGAATAAGAAATGCATCTGTTATCACCTGAGACGGATGAGACTGAAGGGAGCAGAAGTGGGGCAACTGGTGATTGTTCGGACTGGTGAAAAGGTCTATCCATGGGTTCCCCCAGAGTCAGAAGAGCCAGGTGGCTACTCTGGGGTCCAGCTGCCACTTGTGCAGTTTGGAGGATCCTGCTCAGTGTGTCTGCCAGGGTGTTGTCCTGGCCTGGTAAGTACATAGTTCATAGGAATATTCCCTGACGAAATGCATAGCAGCAGAGTGTCATCGCTTTGCGGTAGAGGGTTTGAGACCCCGTGCCCCCCTGCTTGTTCACATATAACACTGCCAATTGATTGTCCGTTTGGATCAGCACAGACTAGTGCCTCAGGCAGTGGCAAAGTGCTCAGAGGGCTAGATATATTGCCCAAAGCTTCAGGAAGTTGATCTGCTGGTTGCCCTCGGCTTGAGACCAGCTGCCCTGGGTGAGAAGTTCCTCGCAGTGGGCTCTCCATCCCAGCAGGGAGGCATCCGAAATGAGAACCCTTTGGGGACTTGGAGTTTGAAAGGGCATCCGTATCTGAAGGTGTTGTGGATTTTGCCACCAAGTCAGATATTCCGCCAACTGTTGGGTCACTGAGACTGTCTTGGATTTGGCCTGTGGCCTGTGTCCACCGGTCTCGAAGGTACCACTGAGTGACCCCCATGTGCAGACAGGCATCTGGGGAGACATGGACCATGAAGGCCATGTGCCTGAACAGGCACAGCAGGAGCTGAGCAGACACTGAGGGACAGTGTTGCACGTCTGCAGCTCGTGTCCTGAGACGATCGGTCCAGTCCAGGGGGAGGAAGGCCTTTGCCTGAACCATGTCCAGCTTTGCCCCATGAATGCCAGACATTGTGTCAGGAGGAGATGGAACTTGAGGGTGGTTTATCATGAAGCCCAGATTTTGTAGGACATGGATGGGGCATGCCATAGCTTGCTGCACCTCCGAGGCCGTGTCTCATTTTATGAGCCAGCTGTCCAGGTAGGGGAAAACGAATACCCCTTTGGAGGCGGAGGTAGGCAGCCACTACTGCCCAACATTAGGTGAAGACCCCGGGTGCAGATGCCAGGCCAAAGGGTAGTAACCTGTACTGGTAATGGCCTCCCCCCCACCATGAAGTGGAGGTACTGCCTGTAGCTGGGGTGACTGAGGATGTGGGTATAAGCATTCTTCAGATCCAAGGAGCATAGCCAATCTCTCTACTGGAGGTAAGGCAGCAATATTCCAAGGGAGAGCATCTTGGACTTCTCCCTCACCAGAACTTGTTCAGGTTCCGCAGGTCCAGGATGAGCCTTAGGACCACCTTTCCTTTCTGGCACAAGTAAATACCTGGAGTGGAACCCTTTGCACCCCTGAGATGTTGGGGTACTGGTTTCACCACCTTGTCCTCTAGTTCCTGCAGTAGAAGGTCCCAGTGAAGGGGAGACATGGGGGGTTCTGGGGGAAAGAAAGGGGGAGGTGGTCTGTGCCAGGTGGAGGAAGTAGCCCTCCTTGACCACTTTTAGTGCCCAGGAATCAGTGGTGATGGCTGGCCACCTGTGGGCGCAGTTGATCAGATGCCCCCTATGGGCTGCTATCCTCCTTGGGGTAAAGAGGCTATGCCCATGGAGTCAAAAGCTACCCCCAGGTTGGGACGGAGCTGACATCTGGGGTTTGGGAGCCTTCTGCTTACGAGGGCCATGCCCCTTTCCCTTAGCCTGCTGACTGCAGGAAAGGCCTGAAAATGTGGGTAGTTTTTGTAAGCAGCCCCTTTTCCTCGAGAAAAAGGCCTCCCCCCCCCCCCCCTTTAAACGAGCCCTTCTGTCGGGGAGGGCCAGCGGTCTTTTTGGAGAGCCTGGTCCTCTTCACGAACTCTGTCTCCAACTCAGCAGCCTCTTCCGTCATGGGTTTGCCAAAGAGGTTCTCCCCTTGGCAGGAGACATCGACCAATTAGTCCTGAACCCATTGCTCGAGGTCGGAAGACTGTAGCCAACTCTGGCGTCCGGCACCGATGCCATCGTAGGCTGCTCATCATGAATTTGGAGCACTCAGACAGCTTTGGCCAGGTTCTTGAACTACTGCAGGTGTTTCTCGGAGAGACCAGCTAAGAACCCCACGATCTCCTTCGCCAGGTCTCTCAGATACATGCCCATGTACAGCTGGTAACCTGGATCCGGTCGATGAGCATAGAGCCCTGGTAGCACTTTCTGCCGAGGGCATTCAGGGTGCTGGCCTCCTTACCCAGGGGCACCGAGGAGTGCATCATCTGGCTTTTCAGCAGATGCATGGCAAACTCCACCACCATGGAGTTATGCAGCAGCTGTGCTTTCTGGAAGCTAGGGCTCCGGCGGCCCCAATACATCGAATCGACCCACTTGCTCACGATGGGCACTGATGCCGGTGTTTCCCATATGCAGCGCATTAGACGTTCCAGGATAGGAGGGATGGATAACGTGAGCGATTCCCTCGGTGGGGCCTCATATTGAAGGATTTCGAGCTCCTCCGTCCGAGATTCTGATCTAGACCTTGGCCAAAGATCGCCTCGGCCTCTGGGGACGGTCTCGAGGATCGCCTCGGCCTCTGGGGACGGTCTCGAGGATCGCCTCGGCCTCTGGGGACGGTCTCGAGGATCGCCTCGGCCTCTGGGGACGGTCTCGAGGATCGCCTCGGCCTCTGGGGACGGTCTCGAGGATCGCCTCGGCCTCTGGGGACGGTCTCGAGGATCGCCTCGGCCTCTGGGGACGGTCTCGAGGATCGCCTCGGCCTCTGGGGACGGTCTCGAGGATCGCCTCGGCCTCTGGGGACGGTCTCGAGGATCGCCTCGGCCTCTGGGGACGGTCTCGAGGATCGCCTCGGCCTCTGGGGACGGTCTCGAGGATCGCCTCGGCCTCTGGGGACGGTCTCGAGGATCGTCTCGGCCTCTGGGGACGGTCTCGAGGATCGTCTCGGCCTCTGGGGACAGTCTCGATGTCGAGAGTCCAGTGGTCTGGGTGGAGGAACCAGCTGTGCCGAACAGCAACACCCACTACTGGTCCATGAAGGCAGACAGAGTGCACAACAGGGCCGCCATTCTGGTTTCCAGTCCAGAAGGTTGTCAGCTATTGGTATGGGCACAAAGGAACTCTGGGCCCAACGCCGGTTCCCCCAAAGGGGAGTCCGTCAGCAAGGATGGCCTCGAGGGTCCAAGGCTGATCTTTGGGCAATCCCTTACAGGCAACGTTGGTGGGCCACTCCCGCTCCAAGCCCTCAAACAAATGTCGTGGACTGAGGGACCTGGCTTGGGGCTTTCCAGACCTGCTGGAATAGTCCAGGGACACTGTCTTCAAGGGTTTCTTTTTCTTCTTGTGTTCTCTTGAGGGAGAAAACGTTTCTGAAGATCTGCAGTGTCCTGGGGTCTGCAAGGGTGCCACCAGAGTCCATGGGTTCAGAAGGAGCCTTGGCTTTTGGAGTCACTGGGGACTCCGCGAAGAACTTATCGTGCTGCTGTTGGTGGCTCTTGAGGGCCTTGGGGAAAGGAGGGGCTCTTCCGAAGGGATGGGCTTCACCTTAACCGGGATGGAACCAGGCTGTTGGCATTAACCTTTAAAAAGGAGATAGAGCAGCTTTTAAACTAGATAACAGGGGAAAGCCGACAGTCGCCTAAGAGCGCATGGTTCGGAAGAATGTATCCTTGAAGGATACTACCAAAAGCAGAGAAGTTCCAAAAAAGAGTAAAGTAGCCCAAATGCCCTCGAATATGGAGCAGACAGAGCTTAAAGACCCCAAATTATCCATGTCTACCAATAGGCAAATTAATATGAATAAAATACAGTCTCTAAAATGCTTGTATGCAAATTGCTAGAAGTCTAAAAAATAAGATGGGAGAGTTAGAATATATAGAACTAAATGAGAGGTTAGATGTGATTGGAATATCAGAGACATGGTGGAAGGAGGACAACCAGTGGGACACTGTGATACCTGGGTACAAACTATATCGTAATGATAGAGCTGATCAAATTGGTGGAGGGGTTGCGCTATATGTTAGAGAGGGCATTGAGTAAGAAAGGATTAAAGTTTTGCAGGAAACAAAATTTGCTGTAGAATCTCTATGGATTGAAATTCCATGTAAAAAGGGGAAGGCAATGGCAGTGGAGGTGTACTATCAACCGCCTGGCCAGAATGAACAAATGGATGATGAAATGCTCAAAGAAATCAAGGAAGCTAACAAAAGTTACAGCGCAGTAATAATAATGGGTGATTTCAATTACCCTGGTATCGACTGGGTCAGTGTCACGGCAGGACATGCTAGGGAGATAAAGTTCCTAGATGAAATAAATGACTGCTCCTTGGAGCAGCTGGTTCATGAACCGACCCAGAGGGGAAGCCATATCAGACCTAGTCCTTAGTGGAACACCAGATCTAGTGCAAGAGATAAGGGTGTTGAGGTCACTTGGCAATAGTGATCATAGCATGATCGCGTTTGATTTAATTAGTGGAGGAAGGATAGTAAGGAAATCCACAGTACTACCTTTTAATTTTCAAAAGGGAGACTATGATAAAATGAGGAAAATAGTTAAGAAAAAACTAAAAGGAGCAGTTGCAATGGTTAAAGACTTACATCAAGTTTGGGTGTTGAAAAATACTATCTTGGAAACCCAGACCAGCTGTATTCCACGCTTTAAGAAAAGTGTAAGTCAGTCCAAAAAACTGCCAGCATGGTTTAAAGGTGAGAGAGGCTGTTGTTGCCAAAAAAGTATCTTTCAGGAAATGGAAAAAAGAGTCAAACGATGAAACCTGGAAACAGCACAAGCACTGGCAAGTCAAATGCAAGGCATTGATAAGGCAGGCAAAGGGAGAATTTGAGAAGAAGCTTGCTGCGGAAGCAAAAACGTGAAATTAAGACTTTTTCAAGTATATTCATAGCAAAAAACCTGTGAGAGAGTGTCAGTTGGTCCATTAGATGATAGAGGGGTTAAAGGGGCACTAAGAGGCGACAAGGCGATAGCGGAGAGACTGAATGAATTCTTTGCTTCGGTCTTTACTGAGGAAGGTGTAGGGATGTTACCCGTGACTGAAGTAGTATTTAAAGGTGCGGAAGAATTGAAGGAAATATCGATACATCGGGAAGATGTATTACAACTATTAGATAAACTGAAGAGTAGCAAATCACCTGGGCCGGATGGTATACATCCAAGGATGTTGAAAGAACTGAAATATGAGATTGCAGAACTATTAGTAATCTGTGAATTTTCATTAAAATCATCTGTAATACCTGTACAATGGAGAAACGCCAATGTAACGCCAATTTTTAAAAAGGGTTCCAGGGGTGATCCGGGAAACTACAGACTGGTGAACCTGACGTCAGTACTGGGAAAAATGGTAGAAACCATCATAAAGAACAAAATTACTCAGCATGTAGATAGTCATGGCCCAATGGGAGACAGCCAACATGGCTTTAGACAAGGAAGATCTTGTCTTACTAATCTGTTATTTTTTTTGAAGGTTTGAACAAACAGGTGGACAAAGGTGAGTCAGTTGATATAGTGTATCTGGACTTTCAGAAAGCCTTTGACAAGGTCCCTCATCAGAGACTTTTGGCAAAACTAAAAAGTCATGGGATAGGAGGCAGTGTACTATTGTGGATCAGGAACTGGTTAAAAGATAGAAAGCAGAGGGTAGGGCTAAATAGCCAATTTTCCCAATGGAGAAAGGTGAATAGTGGTGTACCAAAGGGATCTGTTTTGGGTCCGCTGCTTTTTGACATTCATAAATTACCTTGAAAGGGGAATAACGAGTGAGGTTATCAAATTTGCAGATGACACACAACTACTTAAAGTTGTTAAAACCCAAGAGGATTGTGGAAAATTGCAAGAGGATCTTGATAAATTGGAAGACTGGGCATCAAAATGGCAGATGAAATTTAATGTGGACAAGTGCAAAGTTATGCACCTAGGGAAGAACAACCCAAACTATGGTTACCCGATGCAAGGTTCCACATTAGGAACCACCACCCACGAAAAAGATTTAGGCGTCATTGTTTATAACATGTTAAAACCATTGGCCCAGTGTGCAGCAGCGGCCAAGAGAGCAAATAGAATGCTAGGTATCATAAGGAAAGGAAAGCACAGTTACTTACCTGTAACAGGTGATCTTTGGGAACAGCAGGAATTAGTCATCACATATGGGTACGTCGGTACCGACGGAGCCTGCGTGGGAAAGCTCCCCAGCTTTTCAAATGAAAAGCTTTTGGGGCCTCCCACTGCACATGCGCGCTGCCTTCCCGCCTTCCTGACCAGCTCTCCTCAGTTCGAGTTTAAAGCTGAGACAATAGAGAGAGAGAGGACAGGAAGATAGAGGAATAGAGAGAACTCCTAGGGGAGGTGGGTGGGTTGTGATGACTAATTCCTGCTGTTCCCAGAGATCACCTGTTACAGGTAAGTAACTGTGCTATCTCTAGGAACAAGCAGGAATAAGTCATCACATATGGGGACTCCCTAGCTGAGATGCCTGGGAGATCCCCCTCCAAGGGTAACCATCTTCGGATGGATCTCAGGCATCCATTCTGGGAAGGTGGGCAGGAGTTGTTTAAGTATGGAACAGGTGTTTGAGGACAGCCTGACCAAACAAGGCATCCCGGCGGGAGTCCTTGTCCAAGCAGTAATGGGCTGTGAAGGTATGCACCGAGGCCCAAGTGGCTGCTCGACAGATCTGATCTATGGATACAGAGTGGAGATGAGCCATAGAAGTGGCCATGGCTCTCACATTGTGAGCTGTGACATGGCCTTCCAGAGAAATGTTCTTACTCTGGTAAGCAAAGGAAATACACTGAGCAATCCAATTGGAAAGTGTGCGTTTGGTGACTGGAAGTCCCAAATGAGAAGGATCAAAAGCCACGAAAAGCTGAGAAGACTTTCGATGTGGCTGAGTTCTATTGAGGTAAAAGGCGAGAGCTCTTTTACAGTCAAGAGTATGAAGGTTCCTCTCTGCACTGGATGCATGAGGAGCCGGAAAAAAGACAGGTAGATATACCTCTTGATTAAGATGAAAAGGCGAAACCACTTTAGGCATAAAGTGGGGATTCGTCCTAAGGACCACCTTATCATGATGAAATCTGGTATAAGGTGGATTTGCCACCAAAGCCTGCAGTTCACTGATGCGGCGAGCCGAAGTGACTGCAATAAGGAAAAGGACCTTCCAAGAAAGAAATTTCAGGGAGGTAGATACCAATGGCTCAAAGGGTGGCTTCATAAGTTGACCCAGAACTAAATTCAAGTCCCATGCTACCGGAGGAGGCCGGAGGGAAGGCTTAGTGAGGGTTAGGCCTCTCATGAATCTTGCAATAAGAGGATGAGAGGAAACAGATTGTCCATTTATAGGTTTTAAGGATGCTGTAATAGCACTTAAATGGACTCGTACTGAATTCGTCTTGAGGCCTGCATTGGAAAGATGCAGGAGATAGTCTAGTAGAGAATTCAAAGGAAGTGCCAGAGGGTCAAGACCCTGTTGAGCACACCAAATGGAAAAACGTTTCCATTTGAAAGCATAGGAACGCCTGGTAGAGGGTTTCCTAGAGGCATAAAGGATATCTTTCACTGGTTGAGAAAGATTAAATTCTTGAAGGCTTAAGCCTTCAGTAACCAAGCTCAGAGATGTAGGGACTTGGGGTTTGGATGCCACAAAGTCCCCTGCTCCTGAGACAGAAGGTCTGGTGCAGCTCCCAGGTCCAGGGAGGAGCCCTGGGAGAGCTGTAGAAGGAGGGGGAACCACACTTGGCGTGGCCAGCGTGGAGCAATGAGGATCATGGATCCGTGATCCCTCTGAAGTTTGAACAGAGTCTTGGGAATCAAAGGAGTGGGTGGAAAAGCGTACAGGAATTCCTGACCCCAATGCAGGAGAAAGGCATCGTTGGCCTGAGCTCCCTGACACGGAGTCCTGGAACAGAACCGGGGAAGTTTGGCATTCCACGGACTTGCAAAGAGGTCTATGTCCGGGGTCCCCCACTCCTGAAAGATTCTGCGTATTTGGTCCATATGTAGGGACCATTCGTGTGGGAGCAGAACTCGACTGAGTCTGTCTGCCCGAGAGTTTTGAACTCCTGGAAGATATACTGCCAGAAGATGAATTTGGTGCTCTCTGGCGAAGGCCCATAATCTGAGAGCTTCGTTGCAAAGCGACAGAGAGCCCGTCCCTCCTTGTTTGTTGATATAAAACATGGCCACCTGATTGTCTGTCTGAACTAGGACAGTCAGGTTGGCAAGGAGGGTATGGAAGACTGTGAGGGCAAGGAAGATTGCTCGCAGTTCCAGAAGATTGATATGAAGGGTGGTCTCTTGGGGAGACCAGATTCCCTGAGTGGAGAGATGTTGAAGATGAGCTCCCCACCCTGTTTGGGAGGCATCTGTTGTGAGGGTTGCTTGGGGCAACGAAGGTTGGAAGGGGGTCCCCAACAACAGATTTTTGGAGGATGTCCACCACTGGAGAGACCAAAACAGACGTTTTGAGGTGAGTACCTGGTCTGACAGCAGTCCCGATGCTTGAGACCACTGGGTGGCCAATGTCCATTGAGCTGCTCTCATATGGAGACGAGCATAGGGTACCACATGAACCGTGGAGGCCATGTGGCCGAGAAGTTGCAGCATTTCTTTGGCTGACAAGTGACTTCTGGACTGAGCCTGGGAGGCCAAGCTTATTAGCCTTTGGCCTCGGACCAGAGGAAGGTAGGCCCTTGCAGTGGTGGAGTCCAATTGGGCCCCTATGAATTCCAGGGACTGAGTAGGGATGAGTTGGGACTTGGGAATGTTTATCACAAGTCCCAGATATTGAAGAATACGCCTTGTGCGGTCCAGAGAAATCTGGGCTTCTGATTGAGATGGAGCTCGGATGAGCCAGTCGTCCAGATATGGGAAGACAAAGATTCCCATGCCTCTGAGAAATGCGGCAACGACTGCCATGCATTTTGTGAATACTCTTGGAGCAGAGGCCAGACCGAAGGGTAGTACTCTGTACTGGAAATGTTTTCCCTGGAACAGAAATCTTATTTGTGGGATGGATGGATGAGTATATGAGTGTACGCATCCTTGAGATCTAGAGAACAAAGCCAATCTTGACTCTGAAGGTATGGAAGGAGAAGGCCCAGAGAGAGCATTTTGAATTTCTCCTTGAATAGAAACCTGTTCAATTCTCTCAGATCTAGGATAGGTCTGAAGCCCCCTGTCTTCTTTGTTATGAGAAAGTAAGGGGAGTAGAAACCTAACCCCTGTTGTGGAGGAGGAACCTCCTCTATTGCCCCTTGGGCAAGAAGAGAAGAGACTTCCTGACCCAACAGGGTCAGAAGAGATGGGGGAGAACTGAATTGCCTCACCATGGTATGGGGAGGAAGGCTGGAGAAATGAAGCTTGTAGCCCTCCCTGATAATAGAGAGGGTCCATTGCTCTGATGTTATTTGCTCCCATCTGGGAGCAAAGTGAGCTAGCCTTCCAGGAATGCTGAGGGGCTCTGGCTGTGCTAGAGCCAGAAACGGCAAGTTCTCTAGAGGGAAGTCAAAACCCCTGAGGGGGTTGAGCCTGCTGGGATGTAGCAGACACTGCAGGCTTTGACTTTACCTGCTTAGATTGTTGACGCTTAGCCGCAAGGCGAGGCTGAGCAGATTGCTGGCCAGTATTCGTGGGAAATCTGGTCTTTTTATAGTAAGGCCTTTTAAAAGGCTTCTTTTTGGTAGGGGTAGAAGTAGACTTGGAAAGTCTATCTAGAGTGGCATTTTCTGCATCCATTTGAGCAGCTTTAATTTGCCAGTCTTCCCCAAATAAGTTCTCACCGGTACAGGGCAGATTCCTGAGGCCTTCTACAACCCAGGGTTCTAGGTTAGAAGCCTGGAGCCAAGCGAGACGTCGGGCTGCAATAGCAATTCCCGAAGCTCTGCCTGCAACCTCGAAGGAATCAAAGGCTGCCCTGTTGGAGAACTTGGAGACCTCTGAAAGTTGTGTCACCATAGAAAAGAAGTCCGCCCTTTGATCATCAGGGATAAAGGGGGTAAAATTCTGTATGTTTAGGGCAAGTTGCCCAAGATACATGCCCATATAAAGGCTATAAGAGTTGATCCTGGCTATAAGCATACTAGCCTGGAACATCTTTCTTCCAAAAGAGTCTAGGTTCTTACATTCTCGCCCTGGAGGGGTAGAAGAATGCCTTTTAAGACTCTTTATTTTCTTCATAGCAGACTTCACCACAATGGAGTGGTGAGGCAGCTGAGTTTTCTGGAACCCAGGCGAAGGAGGGACCCGATACATGGTGTCCAACCTGCGGGAATGGGGAGACAGTGTTAAAGGAGTCTCCCACAAATCCATCAAGTGTTCTTGAAGGATTTCATGGACAGGCAGAATGACTGCCTCCTTAGGAGCTTTTGAGTATCCTAAAATGTCCAATTTTTTTGATCTGGGTTCTCTTTCAGAAGATGTAGTAATAGAAAGTGCTTTAGCTACATCAAGAATGAAATCCTGAAAGGATAAATCCTCTGGAGGAGACATCCTCCTCTTGGGAGAAGAGGGCTCCTCAGGAAGAGTAAGCTCAGCAAAGTCATCAGAGGAATTAAATTCATCAGAAGAATCTGAATACTCTTTCTGTGCTTCCAATGTACGATATGCATACCGATCGGTATCGACATCGGGCGTATCGGGCATGGGATCGGTACCGGGCGAAAACCGGAATCCGGCATGCGAAACCGATCGACGTTTAGAAGTCGATGGTCTCGGTTCCAGTGTAGATACCGGAACCGGGGTCGGTACCGATGAAATCGGTACCGAGGGCGTCGCAGCCTTAATGAAGGCCAGTACGGCCTGCTGCATGGTCTGGACAGTACTGCCCATAGACGCCACTACTGCCTGGATGTCGGTACCGGTATGGGCCGGTACCCCAGAGCAGTCCAACAGGTGATCTGTCGAGGCCGTGCCATCGATGTCAACCTGTGACCCCATGATTGCTTTGGAGGCCGGAACCTCCCGCCGGGGTTTTTTGGCCTGGGCAGAATCCCCGAACTCAGAACTGAGAGCCTCTCGATCTTTAGAAAGAGATTTGCTTTTAGAGGATTTGCCCACAGAAGTTTTGGTTACCTGAGATCCATCCGGAGAGGAAGACCTGGATGACTGTGATGCTTCTGAAGGAAACAGCACATGGAGCTTGTTAGCCCGGTTCTGCAAACCGCGTTTAGACATCTGGGTGCAGGATGGGCAGTCCGGTATGGAGTGCTCAGGTCCCAAACATTTGAGACACCATTCATGGGTGTCTGTGACAGAAATGACAGCACTGCATTTGGTACATTTTTTGAAACCAGGGACTGGCTTCTCCATGAGGAGAAATTGTGTAGGCCTTAAGGCCTAACACCCGGTACCAAGCTGTGCTGAAGAAAAATAAAAAAGTCTTTTTTTTTTTTTTTTGTAATATAGAAAGAAAGAAAGACCGGTGATACCGGTTTCGGTATGGGGAAGGCAGGTACGCGGTCTAAAGAAACAAACAAAGTAACAAATTCTTCAGCGGTGACAGGAACACGACCTGCTGGCTCCGCGGAAAAAGAAGAACTGAGGAGAGCTGGTCAGGAAGGCAGGAAGGCAGCGCGCATGTGCAGTGGGAGGCCCCAAAAGCTTTTCATTTGAAAAGCTGGGGAGCTTTCCCGCGCAGGCTCCGTCGGTACCGACGTACCCATATGTGATGACTTATTCCTGCTTGTTCCTAGAGATTGGAAAATAAAACAAACGATATTAGAATGCCTCTATATCGTTCCATGGTGAGACCGCACCTTGAATATTGTGTGCAATTCTGGTCGCCATATCTTGAAAAGGATATAGCGTTATTAGAAAAGGTTCAGAGAAGAGCCACCAAAATGATAAAGGGGATGGAAAGATACTCCTATGAAGAAAGGCTAAAAAGGTTAGGGCTCTTTAACCTGGAAAAAGAGACGGCTGAGGGGAGATATGATAGAAGTCTATAAATTAATGAACGGCTTGGAACGGGTAAATGTAGATCCATTGTTTACATTATCAGAATATAGAAAGACTAGGAGACATGCAATGAAGCTACAGGGTAAACTATTTAAGACTAATAAAAGAAAATATTTTTTCACTCAACGTGTAATCAAACTCTGGAATTTATTACCGGAGGATGTAGTAAAGGCTGTTAGTGTAGCTGGGTTTAAAAAAGGTTTGGACAAGTTCCTGGAGGAAAGGTCCATAAACCATTATTAAGAAGGGACCCAGGATATCAATGCTTGACCCAGTACAAGCATTGTGGAACCTGTGTCTTTTGGGGAAACTGCTAAATACGTATGACCTAGATTGGCCACTGTTGGAACCACGATACTGGGCTTGATGGACCTTGGTCTGACCCAATATGGCATATCTTACGTTCTTAGACATCTTACATAGACCACAGGCTGTAAGGTTGTGGTCCGGCCCTAGGCAGCAGTCGTGAATATCGATAAGGGACATAATTTTTGCACACCGATCACACTTCTTAAAGACACTGGCAGCCATGGGGGAAAAAGTACTCCAGCAAGGTTGAAGACCCGCAATGCTGCCAGTTGGAAATAAGGCACGAAAGCGCCAAGAGGAAAAAATATCTAAGGACCCAAGACTCGATTCCAGGGCAGCATACTCGGCTGGCAGGAGGAGTACCATGCACCGAGGAGAGTATGAAACTCAGACACAAAGAAATCAACTTTTTTCTGGGGAAAGCAATCTGAAGGGCTTCGTGGAAAAAAATGAGACTGAGCAAGATGACACCCTTGGGCAGGAAGGGCACCATACATGAGTGGTGGCATCTCCCAAAGGATTTCTTTGAAAGTTGGGGAGATGCTTCTGCGAGGGCTCCGCCGGCGCCGACGTCACCCATATGTGAAGGCTGACTTCCTGCTTGTTCCCAGAGAATACAACTTAGAGACAAATATCTTCTCCAGTTCAGATATGAAAAGTACCTTTTTACAATATCTGTTAAATAAAATTAAAGGTGACAAGTTGTGGGGAGCTGTATCTGGTGAGAGGGACTACCTACCCGTAGCTGAACACTGCGGGTGTTTGAACAGGCAGTTGGTGAGCTTACTGCCTTCCCACTGGAACATCCAAGCAGCGTTAGGCCCCGACATCATCTGGAGGGCCTTTAATTTGCAGCCCGTAGCAGAGTCACATCTGAAGGGGCGCATCTAAAGGGCATATTTGCCCCTTTGGCACCCAGAGGAGTGAGGGTGCTGGAATGGGCAAGAAAGAGGTCGCCAAATGCGAGTATGGCAAACCTTCTAAATCCGTGAAAGTCATTGGTTCAATGGACAAGCATGTTATATCTGGAGCATGGGAAGGGCTTCCGTAGATCTCTGTTGGGCCCTTGGACTCCTCTGAGATCTCCTGTTCCGCATTTTTTTTTTTTAACACCGCCCTGCATGCTAGCAATGGTGCATTGGGTCTGGCAATTTCCTCCCCACTATTGGAGTTACAGTCATGGTCTTAGGTTATATCGCCTTCAACAGGACCTTCAATGACGACTTCTGATATTTCTGCTGTACTTTGCCTCGTCTTATACAAGTCTCAGGGGCCCTGGTTGGAGTACAAAATCTTTGTCTTGTCGGTGGATAAACAAGAGGTTCCGTTGTCTGTTATATGGCAAGTTCTTTCATGGATTGAAGCTTCTTTGACTACAGTGGTTACTCAGATTTCTTTCTAAAGAAATTGTGTTAAAACTTTCTCAACATGACTCTCATATTAAATTGTTGGAGGATCGATCTTTGAAAATGGATTAGCAGTTGGTTACCTTACAGAGTGCTACTACATCTTTTGTTAAAGATAGCCTTACTCTCCATACCCAACAAGAATTACTTAAGAATAATCTTAGAGATAAGAACCTTAGATGCCTTAATTTTCCTATTATTCATTTGTTATCACCGTAAATTTTGTTTCATAAATATTTGTCTGAAGTCTTGGGCTACCAAGAGGGGTCCAGACTTTCTATAAAAAATTTGTATTATTTGCCAAGACTGTCTAGGGGGAATAATGGGTCTATGCAGTGAGTGGAGGTTCAACCTCAGGTGGATAGCTTGAATGTATTTGATTTTATTGAATATTCAAATGATCTGATACTTACTAGGGCTACTCTTCTTATATCTTTTAATTCTGAGATGGATAAGAATATGATTATGCGTTGGTATTTTCTGAATAAAAATGCTACTTTCTGTGCAGGGAAAATTAATATTTCCCCAGACGTGTCCAGGCAAACACAGTTTAGACGCAAGGCTTTTCTTGCTTTAAAGGCTCATGTTCTGGCTCTTGGTGCCACTTTTTTCTTAAAGTTTCCTTGTAAATGCCTGGTCACGTCTTGGGGGGGAGGGTCTAAGTATCTCTTTATTGAAGTTTCTCATTTGGAAGTTTTTCTTAATAATCAAGGTTCATTATGATTATGTAGTAATCCATGGTTTGTTAAAGAGACTCGCATCCTGGAGATGAATGCATGGCTGCGTGGATGGTGTTAAAAGCGTTTTGGTTTCCTAGACCATGGGATGCTGGCTCCAAGGGTTGCAGAGCAGAGATGGCATTCATCTGTCCAAGAAAGGTTGATGCGTCTTCAGTAGTAGACTGACTAATCTACTGAAGAAGGCTTTAAACTAGATTCGTTGGGGATGGGTGAAGAAAGCCCCCAGGTAAGTGATACATTAAATACCTTTATGGAAATGGGTAACAGTACGTAACATATGGAAAGCAGTGTGTATAAATGCCCGTAGCATGGGAAATAAGATCCCTGATGTTGAAGCTTTGGTGGGAGTGGCCAACTTGGGTTTAGTAGCAGTTACAGAAACATGGTTCACAGAAAACCATGACTGGGATGTAACTATACCTGGCTACACTATATTCAGAAAGGACAGGGTAGGAAGAAGGGGAGGAGGAGTGGCACTATATGTAAAAAAATACTATTAAAGCTTTGGAATTAGAGCTTAAAAGGGAGAGAGGAGGCATTGTGGGTTAAACTAGAAAGAGGGAAAGAGAAATCTATTTGCATTGGCGTGATATACAGACCTCCCCTCACAAGAGGAAAAGGTGGCCAGAGAGTTAATTGAAGACATACACAGCATTGCTAGGAAAGGGGAAGTGCTACTGATAGGGGATTTCAATTTGACAGATGTTGATTGGCACATTCCGGCTGCAGTATCATCTAGAAGTAGAGAGATCCTGGATTCTCTACGGGGAAAACTATTCAGGCAATAGGTAACAGACCCCACACGTGAAGGGGCCATACTGGACTTGGTGCTTACCAATGGTGAAAGTGTTTCTGATGTTATAGTGGGAGATCAATTTGCATCCAGTGATCACCAGATGGTGTGGTTCAGTATTAGGACTAGGGCTGTTAGAATCCATTCAAAAGGTGAGGATCTTAGATTTAGGAAGACTAACTTTGCCAAGATGGGCCAATACCTCAGGGAGTCATTAGCGGGATGAGAACAGCTGAGGGATGTAGAAAAACAGTGGGCAAAACTGAAAGGGGATATTTTAAGGGCAACCAACCTTTTTGTTAAAATGGTAAATAAAGGTAAAAGGAAAAGGAGATCGCTATGGCTTTCGAAAGAAGTAGCTGAATAGGTGAAGAAAAACAGGGAGGCCTTCATGAAATACAAGAAATCACAGAGAGAGGAAGACAGGAATCTATATTTCGAAAAACTTAGAAAAGCTAGCAAAGTAGCCAGGAAAGCAAAGATTCAAAAAGAGGAGGAAATAGCCAATGCAATAAAATGGGGGGAGAAGACATTTTTCATATATGTTAGTGAGAAGAGGAAGGGTAAAAGTGGTATTGTCAGACAAGGGTGAAGGGGAGGAATACGTAGAAACTGATGAGGATAAAGCAGAATTGCTTAACAAATATTAATGTTCTGTGTTCACAGATAAAGAACCAGGAGCAGGACCTCAGAAAACACCCACAAACAGGAACAGAAGCAAGGGACATCTTGAACAATATTCAGAAGACTGTGTTTGTGAGAAACTTGCTCAACTTAAAGTAGACAAAGCGATGGGACCGGATGGGATACACCCTAGAATACTGAGGGAACTTGGGGATGTTCTAGCAGCTCCACTGACTGACCTTTTCAATGCCTCGTTAGAGTCGGGAGTGGTGCCAACAGACTGGAGAGGGGCTCATGTGGTGCCTTAACACAAAAGCATAAGTAAGGATGTGGTTGAAAACTACAGGCTGGTTAGTTTAACGTTGGTGGTGAGTAAATTATTGGAAATGCTGCTGAAAGAGAAAATAGTGAGGTTTCTGGAGTCCAGCGGATTACAGGATCAGAGGCAGCATGGATTCAACAGAGGCAGGTCTTGTCAGACAAATCTGATTGATTTCTTTGACTGGGTGACCAGGGAGCTGGACTGAGGGAGAGCCCTAGATGTGGTGTATTTAGATTACAAGTAAAGCCTTTGACACTTTCCTCACAGGCGACTTATAAACAAACTGAGCACCCTAGTGATGGACCCTAAAGTTACTGCTTGGGTTAGAAATTGGTTGGGTGGGAGGCGACAAAGAGTACAGGTAAATGGAGCTCACTCTGAGGAGAAGGATGCTACCAGTGGTGTGCCCCAGGGATCTGTCCTTGGTCCGTTTCTTTTTAATATCTTTGTCAGCGATGTGGTGGAAGGACTGTAGGGTAAGGTTTGCCTCTTTGCAGATGATACCAAAATCTGCAATAGAGCAGATACCCAGGAAGGTGTAGATAACATGAGGAGGAATCTAGCTAAGCTTGAAGAATGGTCTAAAATTTGGCAGATGGGATTTAATGTTAAAAAATGTAAGGTCATGCATTTGGGCTGCAGCAAGCCAAGGGAGCGATATAGTATAGGGGGTGAAGTAGCAGGAGCGATATAGTATAGGGGGTGAAGTACTTTTGTCCACTAAAGAAGAGCGGGACTTAGGTGTGGTTGTGTGATGATCTTAAAGTAGCTAAACAGGTAGAAAAGGCGACAGCAAAAGCTAGAAGGATGCTCGGGTGCATACGGAGAGGAATGGCTAGCAGAAAAAAAGGAGGTGATAGTACCTCTGTATAAGTCTTTGGTGTGACCTCATTTGGAGTATAGTGTGCAATTCTGGAGACTGCACCTTCAAAAGGCTATAAAGCAGGATGGAGTCAGTACAGAGGGTGGCTACTAAAATGGTTAGTGGTCTTCATTATAAAGCATATGAGGACAGACTTAAGGATCTTAATATGTACACCTTCGAGGAAAGGCGAGATAGAGGCGATATGATTGAGGTGTTTAAATACCTCCGTGACATAAATGTACAGGGGGAGAGCCTCTTTCAATTGAAAGCAAGTTCTGCTACGAGGGGACATGGGATGAGGGTGAAGGGCTTCAGGAGTGATATGCGTAAATATTTCTTTATTGGTAGAGTGGTGGATCCGTGGAACAGTCTCCCAGTGGAGGTGGTAGAGATGAGGACAGTATCTGAATTCAAAAAAGCATGGGATAAACACAGAGGATCTCTAAAGGAAAAAAGGGGACTGTTGTAGTTGTTGTTATAGGAGGACAGACTAGATAGGCCATGTGGTCTTTTTCTGTCGTCATATTTCTATGCTTGTAAAAGGAGAGTTTGTTATTGTGAGTGTCAGGTAACTGTTCTTTCTCCCTTGATATTATTTAGTATTTATTTTTCTGATGATAGGAATGTGCAATGGTCTCCCCATGATGTGGACTGTTGAGATGATTTTTTCTTCTGTTTTGCTTAACTGTATGATTTTTATGTTTCTAAAATCTCTCTGTGTTACCTATTGTAATTAATTGAAATACCTTAATAAAAAAAGTGACAAGTCGGGATTATGGGAAATTAGAAGTCTATGATTTTTAGCTCTCAAAACATTTTCTAAAGATTCAACCTGTTTATATAAAATGAAATTATCTTTGAGACCCATAGACCCAGCTGATTGCAAAGAATCAACTTGACTCTACAGCCTGCCGAGTCTATGGGTAACAGAAACTAATTTGTCAACAACCCAACATTTCTTAACCACGTGCTCAGAAAAATAAATAGTTTGGTCCATAAACCCTTGCAAAAGAAAATTAGTCTTGGATACCTCAATCGAAATGTCCAGCAATGTAGCCTCATTAGTGGCAGCTTCCACAGTCACTGGAGAAACCACAGGCTAAACACTAAAACATCAGAAGGAACCTGCGGTGAGTCCTCAACCAAGGACTTTTCCAAAACCTTGCAGGGGCCCATTAAGGCAGGACAGCACTACCATCCATACCTGTCTGTAGTGGCCCAGGAGGCAGAGTCCTGACTATAGGGCTAAGAGAAGCACTAGACGGGTCTGAAGACGACAAATCCAATAAAGAAACCTTCAGCACTTCTTTTCCTCCTTCAGAAAGAAGTTGAACATGTTTGTCCATAGACCTGGAAGAAACCTTTGGAGTAGATATAGACATTTTCCTCTTCAATTTAATCTTCCTTTTCCCTGAATCATGGGGCATTTCTAGTGGCAGAACGGGGCACCTTAAGGGGGCAATCCCCTTCGGGCACGTGATGCATCCGCAGAGCAGCTGAAGGTGGTTAGATAGTGTCCCAGGGGGTCACCCCCTGATGATGTGGTAGGCCTGACTCCCCTCCAGCAACCCTTCTCACTACCGGAAAATGAGAGGTTGGCCAGGCACACACAGCAGATACTCTGCAACCATAGGCTCCTCTCCCCCATGCTTTTACTAGTGACCTTTAAGTGCCTTCACTGGGCTGCGCCTCACTATCTTTCCTCTCTTCTCTCCCTACACCCCTCCTCTGGAACTCCGCTCTTCTGGAAGATCCCCTCTATCTGTGCCCTTCTCTTCCACTATCAACTCTAGACTTCAATCTTTCTACCATCTGCTCCTTATGCTCAGAACAAACTACCTGAATCTGTAAATCAGTCTCCATCTGTGGCCCTGTTCAAAACCAGGTTAAAATTCACTTCGAGACTACTTTTGGATCCTGATCCCCCGTGTCTCCTGTTCACCTCCTACATGTTTCCTTACCATTCCCCCAGATATATCCTAGTCCCCAGTTGTTTTCTGTCTTGACTGTTGTGTTGACTAGACCGTAAGCCCTCATGAGCAGGGACGTTCTATTACATGTCTCTGCAGCACTGCGTATGCCTTGCAGCACAAAACGAATAAGATATCGTTGTGGTAGTAGTAAAACAGGATGCCGCAAGTGCCACCCTTCTTGAAGGAAAAACAAGACATCACGGACAAAACCTCCACCTGAACCCTCAAGAAACGAATGGAAAGGTCTTTGTTAAATCCATCCTAAAGGAAGGCAAGTCTGCTACACTAAGGCTGACTAGACTATCACGACACCAATATTCAAACAAGTTCTAGACGCACACGTAAGCAAAAGAGGTAGAGTCTCTCCTCACTTTCAGAAGCATGGAAACTATGGCAGGAAAATAATATTTATGCATGAAGCACTGCCTTTCAAGAGCCAGGCCATAAGAGAGAAGGGAGCTGGGCTGACTAACAGGACTGGCCACTACTCAAGAGCAAACGTGATGCATAACAACCTGCATACCATGGCCTCCACAGCCAGTCCAGCACTACCAGAACCACTGGGCTTGGATGGCGCTCTATGCAGTGAAGTGCTCACCCTACGAGAGACCAAACACCATATAGTATTCATTGCCTTGGTCATGGCTGATCCAAGGGCATCTACACCCTCTAAGCCTGTGTCTCTGTGGCAACTGAAGAACCTTGCACCTTGGCATTGATACAGGTAGTCATGAGATCCATCCTGGTGTCATCCCATCTGTCCAGAATTCTTCGGAACACCATCCAGCTCAATTCCTACTCCGAGGTCGAGGGAGTGGCAACCGAGATACTGCGAGAGTAGACAATGTGGAAGCGGACTACGCTGTACTAAGAGGGCTAGGAGATTCCTCTCCACCCATTAAAATAAGAGGGCCATTTACAGGGCCACCCCAGAACTCTTTGTGCCCATTTGTCTGTTGACATATGCCACTGCCGAGCATTGTCTGAGAATATCCAGACTGCTACTGCCTTGGAGATGCAAGAAGGTCAAGCGAATGATCATCCCTTCAAGTCGGTTGATGGGCTAGGACACTTCGTCCATTTCAGCAGTCTTGTGCCATCTTTCCCTCCAAAACAGGCTGGCATTTGTCAATAAGAGAAGCCATTAGGGATTGTCCGGGGGCCTGCCCTTCAATAGATGGTTGGGCTGTCCCCACCAATGCAGGTTGGCCACCACAGACAAGGGAAAGAGAAGCCTGATCACAATGTCCTGAGAGTAGAGAGATAAGTGAGACAATAAGGACCTCTGCAACAGCCTCGTGCGAGCCCACAATGAAGAGACTAGCTCAATTGTTGCTGCCATTGAGCCAAGAACGGAAGGTGATCTCAAACCTTGGGAGCTCAATTCTTCTGAAAGACTGCAGCTTCTTCGCTTTCTTTTCAGGCAGAAGATCCTGCTGACATCGGTGTTGAACCTCAAAAGCCAAGGTACTCAAGAAACTGGGTAGGCTCCAGGTGGCTTTTGCTGTGGTTGATCACCAAGCCCAGAAACCACACCACTTGGGCCAACACTGAATAGACTTCCAACAGCAACCTGGCTCACATAAGCCATTAACCTAGGTAAACATGAACACAAATCCCTTTGTGCTATAAATGGTGGTGGTGGCCACTTCTCTATTTTAAACAACATCTGAGGTGGTGGAAAGACAAAGAAGAGCGGCGAACTGAAAATAACTTGGCTTTTGCCACAAACCAGGAAGTGTTTCCCTTTTAGATGACATGCACCTCCCTCAAGCAGAGTGACCACCACAGGCCAGCAGATCCTCTCTGCAGGTTCAACAGAAGCATGCAAGCAATAGTCACGCTCTGAGCATTTAAGTTGGAGGTGCAGACACACCACTGCATGCTGCAGATACACCCAGACATTAAGTGCCAAATCAGCACTTAATGTCTGGGTGCTAATGCCAAGTGCTGAGAAAGCATGCACAGGTTTCTGCACATACCAACGTGTGTAGCACTGTACACGGGTTCTCACAGCCAATCACCACCAATGCACGTGGACAGCACAAGCACAAGAATGGAACCAGCAGGAGAAAAAAAAAGCCACACCTAACGTTTCCTCCAAAACAGTCCAAAACGCAATGGCCAAACTGCCCAGGATACGAGGTTGTGTTGCCCTCCCTCAGACAAACTCAGTCACGCTTAAATCTGGTACTCATCCCCAAGGAGCCCAAGGCAGCAACGGTGCTGGGTTCAGTGCTACTCCCGTTTCCAAGTCCTGCAGGCACATAACTAAGAGCCTTTACTCAAATCTTCAGGGGAAAGTCAAGGGAGGAGGAGGAGAGGAAGGGGGCACCAAGGCTATGCCTGTCCTGATCCAACAATCATGGCTGTTCAACTGGCCCTTAACTAGATAAGGACAGGGAATTTAACCAATACCCTTATTTATTTATTTGTTATTATTTATTTAACATTTCTTCTATACCGCGCTATTATAATCAGCGCAGTGTACATCGAAAAAAAACATACTACAATGCATACAAGCAACATTGAGTTTACAATGAAACAGGAAATTAAACATGGGATAAACCGGGAAAACTATGTACAAGTTAACTCTATACTATGTACAATACTCTAACTCATTTAGGATGTTACATGTGCATTTGTGGGTGGATAGTACACGTGTGATGATTAGCGGTTGGGCTTATGTGTAGGCTAACCATTTTGTTTGTATTAAGGTGTTAGGGCGGCTGGGGCATGTGGGAAGCTTGCCAGTTGTGTGTTTACCTCGGATGGTTTCTGTATAGGCAATTCCCAGAACACCTTTTACACAGGTGACCCTCCAGAAGTCCTCTGTTGTCAAGCTCCAGTGAGAAGTCGCCCAAGAGAGCAGTTGCTGACAAGCTAAAACAATTTTCAAAGATCTTCAACAGAGCTGCTCAGACTGCATCCACATCTGCTAGAGACCGAGAAATACAGGAATGTGCGTCCCTAGCTCCATCAGCAGGATGAAGTCTTAAGAAATCTCTGGGTTTTCCTTCCGTTTTAATTTCTTCTGGTAAGGGTGCACAATCCACTTATCTGGACTGGTCTAGCAGGACAATATGGAAAACCATCTAAAAGTGAAGAATTATGGCACTGTGACCCAAAAGAGGCTAGTTCAGACTGAATATTTTTGTCCAACAAGATCCACGCCATTAAACAACGTAAGAACATAAGATATGTCATACTGGGTCAGACCAAGGATCTATCAAGCCCAGTATCCTGTTCCAAACAGCGGCCAAGCTTGTCCAAGTGGATTTCCTCAGTCCTCTTTAATAATGAAATTTTCTTCCAGAAACTTGTCCAAACCTCAAAGCGTAGTTCCTCACCTGTAACATGTGTTCTCCAGGGACAGCAGGAATCAGTACTCACATATGAGTGACATCGGCACCGATGGAGCCCACACGGAGCATTTCCCAGCTTTAAAAGAAAGCCTTTGGGAATGCTACCACACGTGTGGTCCCCTTCCCGCCCAAGGGTGCCATCTTGCTCAGTCAGATAACATAGCTAGGATGGCAGTAAAAGCTAAAACGAGGTAAGAAGGCAACTCCCAAGGGAGGAGGGAGAGTTGGGAGGACCGATTCCTGCTGTCTCTGAAAAACACCTGTTACAGGTGAGTAACGATGCTTTCTCCAGGAACAAGCATGAAGTCAGTCCTCACATATGGGATTCCCTAGCTCCAGGCTGCCGAGGACCACGACAGCACCAACGGGGACCAGTCGGATAGCCGTGAGTTGCAGGAGGCAAGTCTATTGAGAGACTCTGCAAAACCCTAGCGTCCAGTGACACTATCACTCCGGTAGCCTGAACACAGATGGGTCGGAGGGCAGGAACTCCGAGAATATTACAGAGTACTGCCCTGCCAAAGGTACTGTCCCTGCGGGACTCGCTCTCCAGACAGTAGTGATCTGTGAACGAACGAATTGAAGACCATGTGGCTGCCTTACAGATTTCAGTCACCAGCATTGAGTGGAGGTTGGCCACTGACGCGGCCATTGCCCTCACTGTGATCCGATGTTCCAGGGAGAGACCAGCTCGCTCATAGGTGAGGGCAATACATAGTGTCACCATGTGGTCAGCCCTCCGCCTAGGGCGCAGAGGGTTGGTCTGCCATGATAATTTCTCTATGCAGAAAGTGAGACTACGGCTAGGGCTCTTGCAAGGCCTCTTGGGATTTGTAGTCCCTTTTTAGCTCTCTGATAAGGAAGCAGTTGTAGTCCGAGTGTTTAAGGCAAAATAACAAGGATTTATTCCCCTCACAAATGGAACTTCGGTGCAGAACAAATAAGAACAGTCTCCAGGAGTTTAGCATGAGGATTATATATAATAAATAAGGTAAGTGCTTCTTCACTCTCTGGTTCCCAAAACAATACAGTGCTCGTAGTAAGTACAAACTGAAAATAAACAGCTTCTAGGAACAAAGAAAAATACCTCCTTTTTCTTTGCTCCAAGAACTCAGCACTCTTACTTCCCAGTTTTAACACAGTGACTCAATGTGGTCAGCCAAACACAGCGTGCAATCCATTCGCATATCTGCTATGTCCTTAACATTAGAGTCTATCTGCATATCCTCTATATCAGGGCTGGCAGTGTTTGTTTGCAGACGGTTACTAAGGGATTTAAAATAGCTTCCCTCTTTATACCCAGGTGTTTTCCCTTTATACAACTCTACACAGCGAGGGTTTAAAATACCTGTTACACTGGAGTTTCTTCTGTGGCTCTCCTCTAACTCTTGGCAGTTATATGGGAGTTTCTGTGCTGGGCTCCCACCTGTGTAAACTCTGAAGGCTCCCTTCTGATTGCAGGGCTCCCTGTTCTCTCCGTTCCAGCAAGTTCCTGGTCACAGGGCGTGCCTCCCTTCCTTCAAGTCTGCTGGCTTTTCTCACAAACCGGTAAGAAGTTTCTCTATCAGGTCTCCAACTCCCTGGAGTTTGAGCCTCTCCAAGCCTGCCTTACAGGAGCTCTCTCTTCTCTCCTGTCTTTCCTTCCTTGAGCTGCTTCTCTGACACAACTCCAACTCTCTCTGCTGTCACGGCTCCAACTGCCGTTCAAGCTGCAATTACCCGTCCAGCTTGCCCTCTGGCCTCTTCTCCAGCCTTTGTCTGCTGCTTCTCCACCTGGCTTTGCTTCCTTTTCTGCTTCCCTCGTGGCTCTCTTCCTGGGAGCTAATGAGGACGTTTTATAATTCTGTTCCCCTGGGCTTGGCTCTGCTGTCACCCTGAACAGGTGTGCTTGATTAAGCTCGAGGCTAGTTACTACGTCAGAGTCTGGGCGTGTCAATTCAGCTCCTGTCTTTCCCCGTTTACCTTTTCTATGTAAACAGTGAGCCATGTGCTCTAGCTGCCTGTC
This sequence comes from Ichthyophis bannanicus, assembly GCA_033557465.1. Taxonomy (NCBI): domain Eukaryota; kingdom Metazoa; phylum Chordata; class Amphibia; order Gymnophiona; family Ichthyophiidae; genus Ichthyophis; species Ichthyophis bannanicus. The sequence continues at coordinate 174,883,861 of CM066034.1, read as the reverse complement.
AGTTTTAAAGGTGGAATCTTCCTCTCTCTCTATTTCCATGGATTCGGTAGGGGTCTCTACATCAAATAGAAACAGAAATATGATGACAGAAAAAGACCACATGGCCTATCTAGTCTGTCCTTCCATATCAACAGCTACAACAGTCCCCTTTTTACCTTTAGAGATCCTCTGTGTTTGTCCCATGCATTTTTGAATTCAGTTACTGTCCTCATCTACCACCTCCACTGGGAGACTATTCCATGGATCCACTACTCTTTCCGTAAAGAAATATTTCCGCGTGTCACTCCTGAATCTATCTCCCTTCACCCTCATCCCATGTTCCCTCGTAGCAGAACTTGCTTTCAATTGAAAGAGGCTCTCTCCCTGAACATTTATGACACGGAGGTATTTAAACATCTTAATCATATCACCTCTATCCAGCCTTTCCTCTAAGGTGTACATATTAAGATCCTTCAGTCTGTCCTCATATGCTTTATAATGAAGACCACTAATCATTTTAGTAGACACCCTCTGCACCGACTCCATCCTGTTCACACCCTTTTGAAGGTGCGGTCTCCAGAATTGCACACTATACTCCAAATGAGGTCGCACCAAAGACTTATAGAGAGGCATCACCTCCTTTTTTCTGCTAGCCATTCCTCTCCGTATGCACCCAAGCATCCTTCTAGCTTTTGCCATCGCCTTTTCTACCTGTTTAGCTACTTTAAAATCAACAGATACAAACACGCCTAGGTCCCGCTCTTCTTTAGTGATCAAAAGTACTTCACCCCCTATACTATATTGCTCCCTTGGATTGCTGCAGCCCAAATGCATGACCTTACATTTTTTAACATTAAATCCCAGCTGCCAAATTCTAGACCATACTTCAAGCTTAGCTAGATCCCTCCTCATGTTATCTACACTTTCCTGGGTATCTACTCTATTGCAGATTTTGGTATCATCCGCAAAGAGGCAAACCTTACCTGACAGCCCTTCCGCTATATCACTAAGATGTTAAAAAGAATCAGACCAAGGACAGATCCCTGGGGCACACCACTGGTAACATTCTTCTCCTCAGAGTGAGCTCCATTTACTTGTACTCTGTCGCCTCCCACTCAATCAATTTCTAACCCAAGCAGTAACTTTAGGGTCCATCCCTAGGGCGCTCAGTTTGTTTATAAGTCGCCTGTGAGGAACAGTGTCAAAGGCTTTACTGAAATCTAAATACACCACATCTAGAGCTCTCCCTCGGTCCAACTCCCTGGTCACCCAGTCAAAGAAATCAATCAGATTTGTCTGACAAGACCTGCCTCTGGTGAAGCCATGCTGCCTCGGATCCTGTAATCCGCTGGACTTCAGAAAACTCACTATTTTCTCTTTCAGCAGCGTTTCCAATAATTTACTCACCACCAACGTTAAACTAACCGGCCTGTAGTTTTCAACCACATCCTTACTTCCGCTTTTGTGCAAAGGCACCACATGAGCCTCTCTCCAGTCCTTTGGCACCACTCCCGACTCCAACGAGGCATTGAAAAGGTCAGTCAGTGGAGTTGCTAGAACGTCCACAAGTTCCCTCAGTATTCTCGGGTGTATCCCATCTGGTCCCATCGCTTTGTCTACTTTAAGTTGAGCTAGTTTCTCACGAACACAGTCTTCTGAAAATTGTTCAAGATGTCCCTAGCTTCTGTTCGTATTTGTGGGTGTTTTCTGAGGTCCTGCTCCTGGTTCTTCATCTGTGAACACAGAACAAAAATATTTGTTAAGCAATTCCGCTTTATCCTTGTCAGCTTCTACATATTCCTCCCCTGCACCCTTGAGTCTGACAATACCACTTTTGCCCTTCTTCTTCTCACTAATATATCTGAAAAATGTCTTATCCCCCATTTTATTGCATTGGCTATTTCCTCCTCCTTTTGAATCGTTGGCCTTCCTGACTACTTTGCTAGCTTCTCTAAGTTTTTCCAAATACAGATGCCTGTCTTCCTCTCTCTGTGATCTCTTGTATTTCATGAAGGCCTCCCTCTTTTTCTTCACTTTTTCAGCTACTTCTTTCGAAAACCACAGTGGTCTCCTTTTCCTTTTACCTTTATTTACCATTTTAACAAAAAGGTTGGCTGCCCTTAAAATATCCCCTTTCAGTTTTGCCCACTGTTTTTCTACATCCCCCAGCTGTTTCCATCCCACTAACGACTCCCTGAGGTATTGGCCCATCTTCGCAAAGTTAGTCTTCCTAAAATCTAAGATCCTCACCTTTGAATGGATTCTAACAGCCCTAGTCCTAATACTGAACCACACCATCTGGTGATCACTGGATGCAAAATGATCTCCCCTACAACATCAGAAACACTTTCACCATTGGTAAGCACCAAGTGCAGTATGGCCCCTTCACGTGTGGGTTCTTTTACCAGTTGCCTGAATAGTTCTCCCTGTAGAGAGTCCAGGATCTCCTTACTTCTAGATGATACTGCAGCAGGAATGTGCCAATCAACATCTGGCATACTGAAATCTCCTATCAGTAGCACTTCCCCTTTCCTAGCAATGCTGCGTATGTCTTCAATTAACTCTCTGTCCACCTCTTCCTCTTGTGAAGGAGGTCTGTATATCACACCAATGCAAATAGATTTCTCTTTCCCTCTTTCTAGTTTAACCCACAATGCCTCCTCTCTCCCTTTTAAGCTCTGTAATTCCAAAGCTTTAATAGTAGTTTTTACATATAGTGCCACTCCTCCTCCCCTTCTTCCTAACCTGTCCTTTCTGAATAAAATATAGCCAGATATAGTTACATCCCAGTCATGGTTTTCTGTGAACCATGTTTCTGTAACTGCCACTAAACCCAAGTTGGCCACTCCCATCAAAGCTTCAACATCAGGGATCTTATTTCCCATGCTACGGGCATTTATACACACTATGTTACGTACTGTTACCCATTTCCATAAAGGTATTTAATGTATCACCTACTTGTGGGCTTTCACTTACCTGGGGGCTTTCTTCACCCATCCCCAACGAATCTAGTTTAAAGCCCTCTTCAGTAGATTAGCCAGTCTACTACCGAAGATACGTTGACCTTTCTTGGACAGATTGATGCCATCTCTGCTCTGCAACCCTTGGAACAGCATCCCATGGTCTAGGAAACCAAAACGCTCTCGAATACAGTCCGCCACCCAAGTGGATAGAGTTCGCTTAATCATGGGAAGGCCCAGATTACTGGGGCCATATGATAAAAAAGCTGAGGAGCTTTGCGATGGCCCGAGTCCGCTGTAGGTAGAAGGACATGACCCGTTTGCAATCCAATGTATGAAGCACTAGTTCCTCCCTGCTAGCGTGAAGCCACAGGAAGAAGGTGGGGAGGACCACCTCTTGGTTGAGGTGAAAAGGAGATACCTTCGGGAGAAATTTGGGGTGTGTGTGCAGAGTACTACCCTGTAGAACCATGTATATGGTGATCTGCCACCAGAGCCTGGAGTTCGCTCACTCTACATGTGGACATAAGGGCCACCAGAAAAGCCACTTTCCAAGACAGGTACCAAAGGTGACAAGTGGCCAGGGGTTTGAACGGTGGTTTGGTGAGCTGAGAGAGCACCACGTTGAGGTCCCATTCTGCTGCGTGCGGGCAGACAGGGGGCTTGGATAACAGAGGGCCCCGGAGGAACCTGGAGACCAGGAGCTGGCTTGAGAGGGAGTTTTTCCTCTATAGGGTGATGGTGTGCAGCTATAGCGCTCAGGTGCACCCTCACAGAGGTTGATTTTAGCCCAGTGTGTGACAGGTGCAGGAGATACTGAAGAACGAGTTGCACATGGCAGAAGGGATTCTCCTCACACCAGACAAAGAACCCTCTTCCAATTAAAGACATATGTCCTTCTGGTGGAGAGTTTCCGGGAGGCCAGTAGGAACTCCTCGACTTCCTCAGGAAGACTGAAAGGGACCAACGCTACCCTTTCAGCAGCCACACAGTTAGTGTTAGCGACCCCTGATTGAGGTGCAAGAGGGTGCCCTCCTTCTGGGACAGGAGGTCTGGGGCCCAGCCCAGTGAACTGGAGTAGCAAACACAAAGGGAGCTAGGCCCTCGCACAGAGATTCAGGCAAACACAAGAGGCAAGGGTTGGATATAATCACTGGTGCTGTTTATTCGAAACAAACCCCAATGCGTTTCGGCATTACGCCTTCTTCAGGGGGAATGCATCTTGAAGAAATAAAAATACATAAAAATCCAAAATAAAATTAAAATTACATCTTGGAAATTGTACAATGTAAAAAATTATAACACAAATAAAGCTACATTTATTAAAATATGAACTAATAAATGTTAAACATCATATAAAACCATCAGATTATAAAAACATCTGTGTATTAGACAATTAAATAACGTTCATTATAGCTAGAAAATGAAGTGATATTCATAAATTTGAGAGTAGAAAGAGCACTGCATGACAGGCAACACACTTTTTTGTATTCAATGTGTGTGAGAATATCACTTCATATTAGATTATTATAGCTTGAACATCAGCCCTAGTAGAATATGTTATGTCTTCTCGGTGTGGTTTTTACCTCTTTCACATGAAGAGGTTTCAGCAGTTTCAATTTAATACATGCTCGTCTTGTAACATACACCTCACTCCCCTCCTTAAGTTGTTGATTTTTTTTGTTATATAATTTTTTTTGATACACAATTGTTCCTCTCTGGCTCTGGGATATCACCATTCTACTATGCTTTATATAATTTTTAGCCATCCAGTACTGACTGGAGTCTTTTTAAAGACTACACACATACATGGTGCCTTCATAAGTATGTCTTCCTTGTCTCTGCATACTTGTTTTCAATTTGATTCCGATTTGTTTGTGAGTTTCCAATAGATTTGAACCTGCTAGAATGATTTCAATGGTCTCTACATGTATGTTATGTATCATTTTATGTTTCTTATAGCTATAATTAATGTTATTTAATTACTGTGTAATACAGATGTTTTTATTATCTGGTTTCATATGTCAGTTTACATTTGTTCATATTTTAATAAATCTAGCTTTGTGTTTTTATAATTTTTTACATTGTACAATTTCCAAGATGTAATTTTAATTTTATTTTGGATTTTTATGTATTTTTATTTCTTCAAGATGCGTACCCCCTAAAGAAGTAGTAACGCCGAAATGCGTTGGGGTTTGTTTCAAATAAACAATAGCAGCAGTAACAACATCCAACCCTTGCCTCTTGTGTTTGCCAGTGAACTGGAGTGCCACCGACAGGGAAAGCAGTAGAGGGAACCATGGTTGCCTGGGCCAGTATCACTGACACCCTTTCGCTCTGGACCTTGAAAAGGACCTTGGCAATCGGGGGAGGGTCGGTGGAAATGCATAGAATAGGCCTTCTAACCACAGGATCAGGAAAGCAACGGTCGCCACTTTCCCCAGGTGTGGCTGGCATGAACAAAAGCGTGGTCCGGGGGAGGTGAAGAGGTCTATCACAGGCCTGCTCCAGCAGCGGAAGAGTTGCTTCACTACCCTGGTGTTCAAACGTGACTCATGTGGATGAAGGATTCTGCTCAGCCTGTCCGCTAAGCAGTTGTCCTGGCCTGACAGGTACACTGCTCGCAGGAGCATGCCGTTACTCACTGCAGAGGAGAGGGGGGCCACTGCCTCCTGGCAGAGGGAGTACGAGCCCGTGCCCCATTGCTTGTTGATATAAGACATGGCAACCTGGTTGTCCATCTGGATCAACACAGGTCGGTGCTGCAGGTGGTGGCAGAACGCTCACAGGGTCAGGAAGATTGCCCTGAATTCCAGGAGGGTGATCTACAAGAGTGATTCCTCTTGGGACCAGGTGCCTTGTGTGCGGCGGTCCCCACAATGCACCTGCCACCCCAGGAGGGAAGCATCTGTTGTCAGGGTCCTCTGCAGCATGGGTGCCTGGAAAGGCATTCCGCCTGTAGGTGGCGCAAATTTTGCCACCAGGTGAGGGACTCCGAGAAGTGGCAGTTGACCTTGACTCTGTCCCATAGCCTGCCCATGGCTTGAGTCCACTATGAGTGGAGGCACCATTGGGCTGTCCGCATGTACAAGCAGGCTAACGGGGTGACATGGACTGTGGAGGCCATGTGGTCCAGCAGGCGGAGAAGGCGGCAAGCCAGTACTGACCGGCCATGGTTGTATGAGGCAGTCTGCCCTTTCCCTTGGGAGGACAGCCTTTACCTACAACGTGTCCAACTGAGCCCCTATGAACACCAGATTTTGGACAGGAGAGAGATGGGATTTGGGGTAGGTGCTGCAGCAGGAGGGTTGTCGGCTCTGCGGCCCGATTGACCTTTGAGGCCGAACCTCCTCTGATTAGCCATTTGTCCAGGTAGGGGAATACAAAGGCCCGTTGCAGGCACAAGTGGGCGGGCTACCACTGCCAAGCATTTAGTAAAGACCCTTGGCGAGGAGGCCAGACCGAAGGGCAGCACTCGGTACTGGTAGTGCCCTCTTCCCACTACGAACCGTATGTACTGTCTGTGGGAGGGATGGATTAGGAAGTGTGTGTATACATCCTTTAGATCCAAGGAGCACAGTCAGTCAATCTCCCTGGTGGAGGTATAGCAGTAGTGTCCCAAGGGAGAGCATCTTGAACTTCTCCCTCACCAGAAACTTGTTCAGGTTTCTCTGGTCTAGTATGAGCCTGAGGCCCCCAGTCCTTTTTGGGAAAGGAAGTACATTGAGTAGAAGCCTTTCCCCCACAGCTGTTTGGGTACAGACTCTACTACCATGTCCGTGAGCAAACCTACAAGCTCTGAGAGCAGAAGAGTCTGGTGAAGGAGAGGTCAAACAGGCTCTCCTGGGAAAAACCTGGGTGGTAACTGAAGCAAGCAGAGGAGGTATCCCTCCCCTCACCACCTGCAGCATCCACTGGTCTGAAGTGACCTCGGCCCATCTGTGGACAAAAAGTGCCAGGTGGCCCCCTGAGGGCTGGTGAAGATCTCCTGGGGGAAGGGGACCCTACCCTGGGAGTCAAAAGCTCCCTCTGGCTGGGCCGGAGCTGGGGCTTGGGGCTTCTGAGCTCCCTGTCCTTGTCTCTTGGGGCGAGAACCCTGTTGCCGGCCCAGGAAGGGCTGGTAGTTGGAACCCTGCTGGAAGTGCCCCTTTTTTCCTTGGAACAGGGCATTTACCCTGAGGGTTTCTTGCAGGGAAATTAAGTCGTCTTTTTTGAGAGCCTCTGTCGGGTCGCCACTTCAGCCTCTATCTCCACTGCCTTGTCAGTCATGGGTTTGCCAAACAGGTTCTCCCCAGTGCAAGGGATGTTGAGCAGCTTGCCCTGGACCCACTGCTCGAGGTCTGATGACTGCAGCCAAGCTTGGCATCGAGCCCCGATGCCTGCTGCTGCTACTCAAGCTGCTGACTCTAATCCATCATAGGCTGCTTGGGAGAGGAACTTTGAACAGTCCTTGATCCCAGAGGTCAGGGCTTGGAGCCGTTGGAGAGGTTCCCTGACCAGCCCCACTGAGAACTTGGACCACTCCTGGGTTAAGGCCTTCAAGTACATGCCTATGTACAATTCATAGGCCTGGATTCGACACCCCAGCGTCGAGCCTGATAGCACTTGCACCCAAGAGCGTTGAGGGCTCTCGTATCCCTCCAGGGGGGACAGAAGAGTAATTCTTCTGGCTTTTGAGTTTCTGCATGGTTGACTCAACCACCACGGATTTGTGTGCAAGTTGGGGCTTGTGGAACTCAGGCCCCTTCCCAATACGTTATATGGCATCGAGGTATCGGCTGATCACTGGCACTGACACTGGGATCTCCCACATTCTCAAAAGCAGCTGCTCGAGAATCGGCTGTACCGGCACCATGAGAGTTTGCTTGGGTGGATACCTGAACTGGAGGATCTCCAGTTCCTCTGTGCGGGGGTCCCCTCCACTTCCATTTCCACCGATAGGGCTCGGGACATATCCCTGACAAAGTCATGGAAGGCCACATCCTCTGGAGGAGAATGGCGCCAGGGTGCCAGGTCTGAGGATATGTCTCTGTACAGTCTGGTTTCTGGGGAGGCCTAGTCATCAGTTTCCCACTCGAAGTTGAAGGGAGATGACAAGTCCGAGGCCTGGCGGCTCCGTGCCTCAAGGCTAGGGCCAAAAGACCAGTCCGCCACCCTCCCCCCCAAGGACCTGGGGTCAGAGTCTTGTAAACTCGCTGGGGAGGACCGGATGGTCTGAGGAACGGGACCAGGACTTAGGACGTACCCGAGGCTAGTGACGCTCGGAGCTCAGCTCGACGACCAGGGACTTCCCCGCTAATTAGGGGCCCGGTCATCGGAGCATATGTGGACGAACATGACATCATTGTCTGTTGCATGGGAAGGATAGCAGTGATGTTCTGGTATCCAAGCCAGAAGGCTCCACAGCTTTCCGCACAGGCATAGAGAATTTAGGGCCCAACGCAGGCACTCTTGCGAGTGCGTCCTTAATGAGGACCACAGCCTCAAGGATCCTCGCACTGTCTCCGCTGGCCGAGGAATCCTTTTTGGGGACCTTGGTGGGCCACTTCTCGGAGTAGCCCAAGTCACTCCAGCTTATCTTACCGTGTTTCACTGGTGTAACCTCAACGAGCTTCGAGGCCTTTCCAGAGGAGCCGCCGCCTTGGGACTCAGAGGATGCTTGGGCCTCACAAGAAGTACTGGGCTTGGAAATCTCCATCGGGGAGGCCGGTGTCAAGTCGGACCTTGGGAATAGCTTCTCCTGCAATTCCGACCTCTTTTTATTAGTTTTAGGCTTCATGGCCTGGCATAGGTTGCAATAGATGCTATCATGGTCCAGTCCCAGGCAGCGTAAGCAGCAGTCATGGGTATCTGACAGACATGGTTTGACTGCAGTGGTTACATTTTTTGAACCCACTGGGAGACATGGTGGGAGACATCCGGCCGGGGCCGATGATCCCCAGGCAAAAACAGGCACAAATGCTGGTCGAGGCAAGCCTCAGAGAAAAAAAACATAAAAAGAAAGAGGAAAAGAGCTGAGAACAGGTCGGACTCTGTGCCGGCATTAGACGGGAAGAGGAATCGGTATGCAAACCAGGATAGCTAATTTTTTTTAAAGGATTTTTCCCAGGGAAACTGGACGTCCGTCCATTGGGCTCTGTGGGAAAAAAGGAGACTGAGCAAGATGGCACCCTTGGGCGGGAAGGGGACCACACATGCGTGGTAGCACATCCCAAAGGCTTTCTTTGAAAACTGGGGAAATGCTCTGCGCAGGCTCCGTCGGCACCGATGTCACCCATTTGTGAGGGCTGACTTCCTGCTTATTCCTGGAGAACACAGAAGTTACGTTCCTGCTCGGTAGCAGGTAAAGCCGGGCCATGATCCTAGATCCCCTAAGACAGCCTCCGAGAGATCCCACTCATCCTGGATCACCTGCCTAACCACCCAGTGTTAAGGGGAAAACTTCGTTACTTGTGGACAGCCTGAAACAGCGGGTTTTCCAGCGCGTCCTTGTCCAGCTGCGCCCCTGCCAGCATATTGAGCATTCTCAGTGACTGAGTTATAAGGGTCGCCAGATCCTTACAGTGGAATACTTGGCGATGCGGGATTCCCACCCCTGTGGGATCTCCCCCTCTTCCAGGTCCTCTGACTCCTCTGCATCCATATTCAAATCTCCTGGATCATCCAAATGAAGAGAGCCCATGTCCTCACCCAGTCACCCGCGAGCCTTCTCCGGCTGGAGACTGGCTTCTCTTGTAGCATGGACTGACAGGAGCTCCATAGTCACTCTTTTTTCCTCGCTCCGGAGCAGGGGAAGGAATATCTTGTCCTTGCAGCTACACACAGAACACCTTGTGCATGAGGACGAATGAACTTGGGGGAGAACGCCCCCCCTAGAGGGAAATCCCCCTCAGTCCATTCCTGCGACGTTGAGGGTCTGGGAGACATATGCTCTTTGCCCCGACGCTCCAATACCAGTGGCGCAGAAACGTCACTGCCTCCAGCAGGGCAGGCGCCCCTTATCCCAAGGAGGGCGAACCCTGTCCCCCCTTTCTGCTGTGAGCACCCGGACTCCCCAAAAGAACCTGATCGTCCTGACTGGTCTGCACTTACCTTTCTGTTTGCTGTCTGGGCATCAGCCTCATAGCCACAACATATCTCTGCGGCTGAGACAGTGTCCAGACGTGCTCCACATGCTAAGCATCTGGCCCTGGCAGGCATGATAATACTAGGAGGAAAAGCGGCCCCCTGGTGCCCCTTTCCAAACCTCCTGCCTGTGTTCAATCTGTCCTGTGCACTTTCCTTGGTTGTTGGTTTTTTTTGCGAAACCAATGAACCGATGTCAGCTGAAATCATAGACCAAAAAAAAAATTCACAGAGGAACAGCTCCAGAGTCCGGTAGGCCTTCCCTCCACCCACTCTGGCTCTGTAGCATGTGGCTGACCTGCAGGGAAAATGGCACTGCTTTCCGCGCTTGTGCAAAATGGCTGTCCACCACACACTGTCCCCAGCGGCTAGCTGGAGCCTTGGAAATTAAAGTAAATACCGCCGCCGAGCTTCTCTGCCCTGCAGGCTTTCAGCGCACGCGGTTTCCTCCTTCGAGCCGACCACCTTTCATTCTGCCCTACTCACCGGATTTGGTGCTGAGGTGGGAAATGACGGGCTTTGTCAGCGCTAGTGGCTCCTCACCAGATTACAAGTTCGGGAGCTGCTGCAGGCTCACAAAAAGCACAGCAAGCTTCCTCCTGGTTCCAGAGAGGAGCTCCTGCCTGTACAGGTGCCCCAATCGTTCTCATCTCTTTTCTGTTTTTTTGGGGGAGGAGAGAGGGCTAAATCAAATTTATTGATTGGTAAGGCACAAAAATCCTGCTTATTTAACTGGTTTTGCTATGCCATTTTTCTACCAGTCAAAACGGTTAACATACAATGTTTGAAATTACAAAACAATTCTAATAGCATATGGAGCAAATGATAGAGCTGTGTACAGGAAGCTTTAAACAGCACAAGGATGGTATCCGACAGTAAGAAGGATAGCATTAGACAGAGGGTTTAAGGTACTGTCATCACCCTTATGGAGGCGGGTAGGTTATATAGCATTAGGGAGGGTGAGTGCATGGTAGGCTGTCTTATGAGTCTGAGTCGTAATGCTTTTGGAAAAAGTGTGTTTTCAGGTGTTTTCTGAAATCGTGATAGGACTAGATGTTTCTCAGGGTAGGGGGCAAAGCGTTCCATAAAGTAGGGGCATAGAGTGTAAAAGCTCTTAGGCAGGCATACTCGCTGCTTTTTCGTATTTGTGGCAGCAGATTAAGGAAGTTCTGCGTGCTTGGACTCCACAATCTGGTAGTGCTAGGGGCGCTGACAAGCATTTGTAGGCACTCGGCATTGAGGCTATTGCGGGCTTTGTGAATGATGGTTTGTGTTTGTGCCAAACAAATCTGAGTTCTTTGACTGAGTGACCAGAGAACTAGATCAGGGGCATGCAATGGATGTCATCTACCTGGATTTCAGCAAAGCCTTTGATACTGTTCCTCATAGGAGGCTTATCAATAAACTCAGTAGTTTAGGGATGGGTCCCAAAGTGGTGAACTGGATCAGAAACTGGTTGACTGACAGACGACAGAAGGTGATAAATGGAACTCACTCGGATGAAAGGAGGGTGATTAGCGGGGTGTCCCAGTGTTCGGTCCTGGGCCTGGCACTGTTCAATGTATTTGTGAGTGATATTGCTGAAGGACTACATGGAAAAGGTGAAATTAGGCTTAACTGCTAATTGCTGTTCCTTGAGGAACTCTAGTCTAGTCCCGGACCTCTGGGTTTATGCCCCTCCTCCAGCAGCTTTGGAGACTGAGAAACATCATTCTCTTTTGATGATACCTATATATCCACTCCAGATCCGCCTCCTTACACTAGTAACCTATTGACAAAGCAGACTCACCGGAGCAACAATTAAGTAGCCTAACGACTAGCAAACTAGCCAAATTACTTCTAACAAACTTAAGAATCCAAAACTTTTCATTTGGTTGTATATGTCTTTTTTTTTCTTTTTTTTTTATACAGAAATTAATTTTACTACCAACCTTCCCTTGTGAATGAGTCAGGTCTGCCCCCCACCCCTCTTTTTAGGGAGGTTAGTGACCCAAACTAATCCCCATGCCTAGAAGCTGATTTCTCTTACCTGTCATCTCTCACTTGCTTCAGGCACTAGCACACAGAATCAGGGCGGGATACAGGACTAGACTAGAGTTCCTCAAGGAAGAATTAGCAGGTAAGCCTAATTTCACCTTCCTTATCGTCCCTCTAGTCTAGTCCCCGACCTCTGGGGATATAACAGAGCAGTGAAAGAAATCAAGGGGAGGGGCCTGCTAGACCAGCCTGAAGCACTGCTGATCCAAACTAGGTATCCCTGTCCGCCTGAACATCCAAACGATAGTGCTTAACAAAGGAATTCAAGGAAGACCAGGTAACCGCCCTACAAATTTCCACCGGCAGCATCAAACGGAACTCAGCCCAAGACGCCGTTTGTGCTCTATTAGAGTGTGCTTTGAGCCCTTCTGGCACCACTTTCACCTTTAAAATGTAAGCGGACGCGATGGTCTCCTTAATCCACCTGGCAATCGTCGCTTTAGACGCTGCCTCTCCTTTCTTTGGTCCTGCAAACAATATGAACAGCCTATCTGACTTGCGAAAATCCGCAGTAGTACGAATATACTTCTTTAATGCCCTACGAATGTCCAACAGGTGCATCTATTCCGTGATGGAGACCTCCAGCTGCTCGCTGAACACCAGCAATGAAACTACTTGATTCACATGAAACGCTGAAACCACCTTGGGCAAAAAAAGGACAGAACCGGCCTCAAAACCACCTTCGGATCATAAAAGGTCAAAAAAAGTCTCCTTGCAGAACAACGCTTGTAACTCCGAGATCCTCCTAGACGAGCCAATAGCTACCAGGAACACCACTAACAGTAAGGCCCTTTAAGGAAGCTCTTCCCAAAGGCTCAAATGGTTTTCGACCCAATGCCTGCAAAACTAAAGGTAAATTCCACTTAGGTACCACCTGTCTACGCGGCGGCCGCAAAAGAGAGACCGCCTTTAAAAACATTTTAATATCCGGATGGGTACCTAATCCTTCTCCACCTATCTTCCCTCTATAACATGACAACGCTGCTACCTGTACCCGCAAGGAAATGGCCGCTAAGTCCTTATCCAGCCCATCCTGTAGAAACGCCAACACCAGTGGTACCGACGCTCTCAGCGCCGCGCACTGCTGTTCTCCACACCATGCCTCAAACACCCGCCAGATGCAGATGTATGCTAGAGAGGTAGATCTCTTTCTCGCCCTGAGCAAAGTTGTCACCACCGTAGCAGAATATCCCTTTTTTGTCAACCTAGCCCTCTCAATAGCCAAGCCGTAAGCGAGAACCGATCCACGTGAGACATGTGTAGAGGACCCTGAGACAACAGACCCGCCCGAAAAGGAAGCCGCCATGGCTTCCCCACCAAAAGCTTCTGCAGATCTGGGTACCACGGACGCCTTGGCCAATCCGGCGCTATCAGGATCACCTGTCCACTGTGCCGCTCTATGCGCTGCAGCACCCTTCCTACCAACACCCACGGCGGGAACACATACAAGAGCTTCTCCTCCGGCCAGCGCTGTATGAGAATCCAGGCCTTCAGACATCCTTTCTCTTCTTCTGCTGAAGAAACGGTTCAGCTTTGCCAACTGAAATGTCACCATGAGATCCATGACAGGCTGTCCCCAACGACGGACCAACATCTCGAATACTTCTTAATGAAGAACCCACTCCCCCGGGTCCACCTTCACCCGACTCAAGAAGTCGGCCTCCACATTGTCCACTCCTGCTACATGCGCCGCCGACAAGGCTATCAGATGAGCTGCGGCCCATATGAACAGACTCTCAGCCTCAGTTTCCAGTGGAACACTGCTTGTGCCGCCTTGACGATTCATGTATGCAACCGCCGTTGCGTTGTCGGAAAAGACCCGAATGGCCCTGCCTTGAAAATAGGGGTGAAAGTCCTGTAAGGCTAGCGACACTGCTCGCAACTCCAATCTGTTGATTGACCAGCTCTTCTCCCGCTCGGTCCACTGGCCTTGGGCGTACTGTCCTTGGAAATGAGCTCCCCAGCCCAAGAGGCTGGCATCCGTCGTTAGGGGTAACCAACAGTGCGGTTCCAACGGCATCCCTTTCTCCATGCACCCCGTCAACCACCACTGAAGAGCTGCTCTCGTCTCCGGCAGACAAGGTAGCCTCCGTGAGAGAAGATCATCCTGATAGGACCATCGCCTGAGCAATGCCCTCTGTAACAGCCTCATGTGTGTCCTTGCCCACTGAACGAGCTCTAGCGTCGCCGCCATGGTCCCGAGCAGCTGTAGATACTGCCACACCATGGGAGCTGTTCTGCTCAGAAACCCTCTGGGCAGTCTTCGCAAGCCCTGAGCCTGCTGCGGAAACAGAAAAGCTTTTCCTGCGCTCGTATCGAATTGAGCTCCCAAATATTCTAGCTGTTGTGACGGTACCAACTTGCTCTTTGCCATATTGACTACCCAACCTAGACTCTGTAGAAATGCTACCACTCTGGCCGTAGCCGATGCGCTTTCTGCCCTGGACTTCGCCCGGATTAACCAGTCATCTAGATAAGGATGCACTAGCACCCCCTCCTTTCGCAATGCTACCGCCACTACGACCATCACCTTGGTGAATATCCGTGGTGCTGTAGCTAGCCCGAACGGCAATGCCTGGAACTGAAAATGTCCCTGGGGAACCGCAAACCTGAGAAACTTCTGATGTTCTGGCCTGATAGGAATATGTAAGTATGTCTCCGTCAGGTCGAGGGAAGTAAGAAACTCCCCTTCTCGCGCTGCCACGATCACCGACCTTAAAGTTTCCATCTGGAAGTGAGACACGCGTAGGCAATGATTTACTCTTTTGAGATCTAGAATGGATCGAAACGTTCCCTCCTTTTTTGGCACCACGAAGTAGATGGAGTATCGACCGCAGCCACACTGGTCTGCAGGCACCGGTACCACTGCGTTGAGGTCGAGCAGCCTCTGTACCGTCTCCCGCACCGCCGCGGCCTTGGCTGGCGCCTTGCACAGCAACTGCACAAAAGAATCCATTACCGGCCTCTGAAGCTCCAATGCATACCCTTCTCGTATGACCTCCAGTACCCACTGGTCTGACGTGATCTGGGCCCAGGCAGTGTAAAAATCCCGTAGTCGACCCCCTACAGGCACCAGCTCCCCCTGGGCCCTCCTGATTTCGTCCGCGAACCTGCGAAGGTCGCAATGAAGAAGAGGCACCAAAACCTCTGCCTGCTCCCCGAAACCCCTGGTTTCTATTGGAAAAACGTCCTCTCTGCGCTTGATTGAACCTTGGAAAGCGAAAACGACGAAACTCCCGCTGTTGCCCCCTGGATGCAGGAGTCGACCGACCTTGCTTCTGTTTGTCTTCCGGAAGCCTACCACCCTTGGATTCCCCCAGATTCTTTATCAGCTTGTCCAAATCTTCCCTAAACAGGAGCTTACCCCTAAACGGAAGCTTACTGAGCCGAACTTAGAAGACCCGTCAGCAGCCCAATTACGCAGCCAAAGATACCTGCGGGCAGCTACCACCGATGCCATGCTCTTCCACAGCCCTCGAATGAGGTCATAATGGATATCTGCCAGGAAAGCTGCCCCTGACTCCAATCTGGCTGGCTCTCCTGCCATGTCTTCTCCCTGCTCATCCTTAATTCCTTGGGACCAGTGGAGGCAGGCTCTTGCCACCCATGCTCCGCAAATAGCCGCCTGAATTGATAAGAGCATCGACGTCGAATACCTGCTTCAACAAGGAATCCTGTCTTGAGTGTCCTTGAGCGCCGCACTGCCTTCCACTGGAATAGTAGTCTTTTTTGTAACCGCCGAGACGGTGGCATCCAACTTCAGAGACTTAAACAATTCTATATCCTGGTCTACCAGCGGGTAAAGGCAGCCCATAATTCTAGATCCTTTCAACACCGCCTCTGGCATGTCCCACTCTTCTTGGATCATTTCCCGTAGCACTCTGTGCACTGGAAAGGCCCTCTGATTCTTCTGAAACACCTGCAGCAACGGATCCTCCAAGGTAGCATCCTCCGCTGGCCGAAGCACTGGCATATTGAGCGCCTTCAATGTCTCCGCAATGAGAGCAGGCAACTCCTCTCTCTGGAACAGATGTACCACTCTAGCCTGGTCTTCCCTGTCCGTGATCTCTCCTTCCTCCAAATAATCGTCCAACTCTCTGTCGGGATCTCCCTCGTCGGAAGGAAGACCTTCCGAGGCTACCGATGTATCCTTCTGTGCTTTCTCCATCCTAGCCCTCTTTGCCAGGCTCCCTGCTGCTCTTACACTCAGCGGGGTACCAGTTCTCTTCTCTGCCTGTCCCCCATCCCTGTTGCCAGGCCTGCCTGCCGGCTCCCAAAGGCTTGCTGAATGAGCGAAATAAACTCTGGGGAAAAAATTGCCGCTAGTCCGCCCGGCAAGGTCACCTGCGTAGTGGGGGGATCTGGAGCCGAAGATGGCCCCGCCACCAGCTCTCCTAGTGGCGACTCTGGGGAAATTGGGTTCTTCTGAGCCATTGGTGCTCCCTGAGCGGCAGCACCCCCCTCTAAGGTGTGCTCCCATTGCTTCTGCTTCCTGCGCACCCCCCCTACAGATGCCTGTCTCCGATACCCCCCCCCCCCCGTCTAGTCCTGCAGATGCTGCACTGCGGTCTCGAAGGCATCTCTTTGCAAAATGCTACACTTACTTTTTTTTTCTCTCTTTCAAACTGTATGTGACTGGGACCGCTAAGGCCCCTGAGCTAGAAAAACACAGTTTCCCGGCGAAAACGAAGCTTCCCACCAGAATTACGAGCCCCGAAGGCCCTGAATCCAGCCCTGCGCTTTCCGCGTTGCCGCCACGCGGTAGGCCCGCTGTAGACCACATGGCTCGCTCACTCCACCCCCTCTCCGTTCGCCTCTATCCTCCGGCGAAACTGACCGCCCAATACTCATAGACAACGCTCTTGCCGTCTCCCACTCCATCGACTTGCCTTGTTCCAGCGTCGGGAGCTGATCCGAGCCCGGACCGGAGAGAGTGAAAGGAGGGAGCCTTCCTCAACGTCTGTCACCTCCTGTCAAGCTTCAGAGCACCATCAGGCAAACCTTCTGAACGCGCTACTGAAAGCTACACCGCCCCAGTTCCTCAACCCGCTGACCTGGATTGGGACCCGGAGCTCTGATCGCGGCCAAGAAACAATAACGGCAGGAGGGAGGCGGGGGGGGGGGGGAGGGGAGGCCACAGCTCATCCGCAAAGACAGAAAACCCCTTGAACTAAACTGTTCCTTTCTTTTCTCCTTTCACTTTTCTCTTTTCTTTACTTCAGTTGACTAACTCAATCGTTCCTTAGTTGTTCCTCCAAAGTGAGCCCGGACCTCCAGGCTCACCCAATCCTCCAGCTGCTTGGAGACTGAGACAACTGGTGTGAAGAGGCAGATCCAGAGTGGATATACTGGTGTCATCACAAGAGAATGACATTTTTCAGTCTCCAAAGCTGCTGGAGGAGGAGCATAAACCCAGAGGTCCGGGACTAGACTAGAGGGACAATAAGGAAGTCTGTCTTTTTGCAGATGACATGAAAATTTGCAAGAGTGGACTCCCCTGAGGGAGTGGTTAACATGAGGAAAGATCTACAAAAGCTGAAAGAATGGTCTAATGCTTGGCAGTTAAGATTTAATGCGAAGAAATGCAGTGTCATGCACTTGGGAAGCAGAAATCCAGGGGAAATGTACACAATAGGGGGCAAGAGGTTGGTGTGCACAGACCAGGAGAACCACCTTGGTGTGATTATTTCTACGGATCTCAAGTTGGCAAAACAGTGCGATAAGGCAGTGGCAAAAGCCAGGAGGATGTTGGGCTGCATACAAAGAGGAATTACCAGCAGAAAGAAGTACTAATGCCACTGTATAAGTAACTGGTGAGGCCTCACTTGGAATACTGTGTTCAGTTTTGGAGACCATATCTTGAAAAGGATATAAAAAGACTGGAAACTGTTCAGAGGAAGGCAACAAAAATTATTTGGAGCCTGTCTCAGAAGCCTCATTAGAAGAGACTTGAAGACCTAAATATGTACACTCTGGAGTAGAGGAGGGGCAGGGGAGATATGATTCAGACCTTTAAATACGTAAAGAGAAATAATGAACAAACAAGCCTCTTCCAAAGACGGGGAAGCAGTAAAACTAGAGGGCATAACATGAAGCTGCAAGGGGGTAAATTGAAAGGCAATGCCAGGAAATACTTTTTCACTGAAAGGGTGGTGAATGCTTGGAATGCCCTCCCAATGGACGTGTTGGGGGCAAATACAGTGACAGAATTCAAAATGGCATGGGACAGACACAGTGGATCCCTTTACAGCAACAGGATAAAATCAAAATAAACTTAACTATCTAATTTCTCAACATACAGGGTGTCCTACACGGAGCGATGGGTTCACCCCTAGAACAAAGACATGGGGAGGGGTGGCCTGCACAGAACAGCAGGTGTACCTACTCTTGCCATTTTACTGGGCAGACTAGATGGACCATACTGGTCTTTATCTGCTGTCATTTACTATGTTCCTATGTGTTTGACTCTAGATACAATGGAAAGCCAGTGGAGTGATTTTCAGTATGGATGCAGTGTGCGTATGCCTGCAAGCTCCAAAGATGATACATGCAGCAGTGTTCTGTGCGAGTTGTAGTGATAAGGTAGTTTGTTTGGGTAACCCTTGGTCGATGGTGTTACAGCTGTCAAAGAGAAGGGTGATTGTGGCCTGGCATACGGCGCAAAAGTTGTCTGTGGAGAGGAGGGGGCATAGGTGGTGTAGTGTTCCGAATTTGTAATATACTGACTTGGTGGTTTTGCAGATATGGGATTGGAAGCTTAATTGCTGGTCAAGAGTGATGCCGAGGTACTTGACTTTGGCTTTGACCTGGAGATCTGTTATAAATTCTGATAGCTGTCTCTGGCATGAAATATGGGTAGGATTTCTGTCTTGCTGAAGTTGATGGCCAGGTTATGGAGTTGAAGCCAATTGACTATTTCCTTGAAGTAGGTCGAGATACTGGAGTAATCGGGAGTTGATGTTGTGAAGGGAGTGTATTTTATTTATTTATTTTTATACCGCTCCTTCCCAAGATCGGGGTGGTATACAATGAACAACATTTCTACATAGAAAGCACAGTTACTTACCTGTAACAGGTGATCTCTGGGAACAGCAGGAATAAGTCTTCACATATGGGTACGTCAGTACCGACGGAGTCTGTGCGGGAACACTTCCCAGCGTCCAATCAAGAAGCATCCCACCACGCCTGCGTGCTGCCTTCCCACCTTTCCCAACTGCCTCTCCTCAGTTAAGTTTTAAAGCTGAGACAAAGAGAGAGAGAGAAAAGGGAAAGATAGAGATAGAGAATACAACTCCTAGGGGAGGTGGGTGGGTTGTGAAGACTTATTCCTGCTGTTCCCAGAGATCACCTGTTACAGGTAAGTAACTGTGCTATCTCCAGGAACAAGCAGGAATGAGTCTTCACATATGGGGACTCCCAAGCTAAGATGCCTGGAGTCGTCCCAGCATGTTATAGATTGGAACATGCTACACCTCATATCGCCAGGCATCCTCAGGATGGAGGGTAGGAGTTGAAACAGAAAGGTGCTGTAAAAGACAGCTAACCTAGCATAGGACTGCAGACAAGAAGTCCTTGTGTGGATGACAATTATCATCAAATATATTGAAAATGAAATATTGCAGTATGGACCTCCCCTAACAGGATTGCAGAAAAGTAAGGAGGTTCATGAGATCTACTGGGGATCCAGTAGAGGAACCTCAAGGAGGACCTCACTGTGAAGTGGAGGTAATAAACCTGTTGGAAAAAAAACAGTGGAGGTCAGAATCCTGAAAGGTGAGAGGTAACCCCATGGATCAACTGGGGTAGTACAAAAACGGTAGGCTTTCAGCGGAAGGCTTTATGGAAAAAGCCCAAACTCTTTTGGCTGCAGAGTGGCTCACTCTTAGGAGCAAAAAAGAGGAAAGGCTGACCGATTTGGACAAACCGGCCTAGTCCTTGTGGGAAGAAGGGGTATGGAAAAACCTTGTATCCCAAAAAGAAAGGGCAGGTGTCTGAGGTGTTAAAGCCTCAGATTAACTAAAGATCCGCAATGTCTTTCCTAACTGGTGGTAGCTAGGAAAGATACTGGAACATGGAGAGCTTCAGGGGTACCTAACCCTTAAGGTTATGGTAGAAAAGTTGTTAACTACCACGGGAGTGGTTGTGTGTGTAGCACCCCAAACATGCTGGAACAGCATGGGTATGGGTAGAGCCTAACTGTCAGAATCATATAGAGACATATATATCTATATGAGCATAGACAATCAGATAGATAAGTATGTAAATACATATCTACCTATAATAAATATCTAGACAGATACACATTTTATATATATATACATATATATATATATATACATATATATATATATATATACATATATATATATATATATACATATATATATATATATATACATATATATATACATACATATAGATATATAAGAATATCTATAGTGAGATATAGAAGGGCATAACATATACACACACACAAATGACAGACATATATATCTATAGAGATGTATACAGATATATATATAGATATGAATATATAGGCCTATATATAGGTGTCTGCAATTAAGCAGACAGAGATATGCCTATAGAAAGTATATTCACATAGATGAATCTTTCCTCTTCACATCTCCTAACAAGAAGGTGGAACCTACTTGAGAAGATATATAGATAATCTATTCCCCCTGGTTATGATGGAAGGAGTCAGGGGAAAAATCTCCCTGACAAGGAACAGACTAGATTGCTGCAAGAATGCTAGCCAGTGAAATAACCAGGATGGTTACGTGAAAAGCAGAGGATAATATCAGTCTGCAGGCAGCAAGTCCCGAGTCCTCCAGATCTCTAGCATGGTAAATGGACAGAAGACGCATAGGAATGAGATACCATGTTGACCTACTTGAGGGGCAAATAGGGTATCATGCGTTCTTTAGCTAAATATGCGCTGTCCATGAAGGATTAGGATACCATGAGGACGAGCTGCAAGGAAAAAAAAGAGCATATTCCCGGTGGGAATCCTGAGGACCAAACCAGGGAATTGAACAACTCTTTAAGCTTTCACGTAAGAGAAAGCCCATGTCCTTTGTTTTAAAAAGGAGATAGTAGGGTAGGAAGAACCCTTCCAGTCATGAGGGGCATGACTGAGGGAGCCTTTTCCAACCATCTAGGACAGCTGTTTGAGAAAATCCTAATGCTCTCTAGCAAGGGCCCATGGTGGAAAGCTTCTCTGTAGAATTGCAGAGAGCATAATGCAGGAGAATTAGGAGATAGAACTGGCTGCTGGAAAAGCCAGTACCTACGTCAACTATGCTGCCAAACCCAAGGGAATTGGAGATGGCAAGAATAGAAGACAATCCGAGAAGCCTGTAGTGATAAGATTTGCCAAGAAAGATGAATCCACTGTCTTGGAGTCACTACTAAGGCCAGAAAGAATGTAGTAGAGGACAACTCTGGATGCTTGTAGAGAAGAACCAGTGGTCCAATCACTAGGGCTCCTGCATGGGCAGCTGCTAGTAAGACAGCAGAAAGAATCTTTCTGTTTAAAAACAGAAAAAACAGACAGAACAGGAGTAAGAAAACTCTGGACCTGTCTGATAAGCTGCCCCAAAGCAAAAATGAAGAAGGGAGTTAACTCAGAGAGGAAACTCCACACTGGAATAGTGAGAAAACTAGAGGGGCTGAAGAAGAAGCCCTCCAGTGTAATAGTACCACTCTTACAGAGGAAATGCTTGGTAAGAGGGTAGAGAAGATGGAGCTGAATGGAAACTTACAGTATGGTAAGTCTGTAGAAAGGAAAAATTGATGCTGGTACAGAAAACTATCGTTTGATAGTTGTTAAACCTCTTTCCCTAGCAGGAAGAGGAGGAGAAACCTGTGACCTATAGGCATGAACATCCTAAGAGCTCGTATAACAGAGAAAAATGGATGTTTTGTGAAAAGAGATCCATGCCTAGAGTTTAGAATGAAAGCAGTGGAAGGCTTCTACTGAGAAGAAGTCAACTGCGGGTTCTAAACCCCAAGAGGCACAAAAAATATGATGATGATTAATCAGAAACC
This sequence comes from Ichthyophis bannanicus, assembly GCA_033557465.1. Classification (NCBI taxonomy): domain Eukaryota; kingdom Metazoa; phylum Chordata; class Amphibia; order Gymnophiona; family Ichthyophiidae; genus Ichthyophis; species Ichthyophis bannanicus. The sequence continues at coordinate 174,861,713 of CM066034.1, read as the reverse complement.
CTGTGGTTGCTGGGTTTGCTGAGCCTGGTGAGAGTTTGGATTCTTCAGACCAGGGCGATGTTTCCCCTGTTTGGGAACATCTGTATGATGGGCAGAAGATGAATAAAACCTTCTCCCCCTAGGGGAAGAAAGTTTGGTAGGACATTTCCTACCTACTGGGAAAGAAGGCGTAGAACAGCCCTTAGAAACAGGTAAGTCAGTGGACCACTGAGTAACCTGACGTAAAGACTCCTTATTGAAGAGATTTTCTCCAGTGCAAGGAGTATTACCCAGTCTTTGTTGTGCCCATTTGTCTAAGTCTGAAGCTTTGAGCCAGGCTCTACGTCGTGCCCCTATAGCTATAGCAGAAGTCCTGCTAACAGACTCAAATGAGTCTAGGGAAGCACAAGTAAGAAACCAAGAGATATTTTGAATATGACTAAGCAGTGAGGAATAGTCTGCACTCTTGGGCTCTGAAAGAAAAGGAGTCAAAAGATGTAATTTCTTTGTGACCTCCTCAAGAGATAGACTCATATAAAAAATATATGAGAGAATTCTTGCTGAAAGCATGGATGTCTGGAAGGTTTGACGTCCAAAGGCATCTAGTGTCTTAGACTCACGACCTGGCGGATAAGAAGAGTGCTTTTTCTTACTCTTCACCCGCCTCATTGCTGATTCCACTACAATGGAATGATGAGGAAGTTGAGTCTTTTGAAACCCTGGAGAGGGGGGCACCTGATATAGGAGATCAGTTGCTCTGAAAGGTGGGGGGTACCCTTAAAGGTGCTTCCCACATTCCTAGAAGAAGATCCTGCAAGGAATGATGCAAAGGAAACATTATGTTCTCCTTTGCTTCGGTAGAAACAGAGCCTTGTGTAGGATCATGTCCAGGGATAGGAATGGCAAGTGATCTTGCCATATCCAGGAGGAAACTCTGAAAAGAAGGATCTCCAAAGAGAACCTCCCTTGGACAGGTTAGATCTGAAGAACTAGCCTGGGCACCGAAGGATCTATCTGAGTATATAGGAATATAAGATCCTGCACGGTGCAGTATGGGATCCTTACGGATGGATGCTGGTACTGGGAGGTCAGGACCAGCGACAGTCAGTACCACATCGTCCATGCCAGGTATCGACTCCAAACTTGGTATAGACAGAGCGATCCTGTTGAAAGAAGCATGGAAGGAGCTGGCCACGATGCTACTGTGGATACCGGTACCGATACAGATACCGGTACCGCTGTCGGAACTGAACTCGACACCGACATCGGAGCAGCAATCGGTGACAGCCCAATCGGTACCGAGGTAACCGAAAGCCTTCGGCAGTCACCCTCGGTACCGAGCGTCCGGTACCGATAGGTGTCGGTACCAAGACGTGTCGGTACCCAGTCTTCCAGACTAGAGATCTATTCCAGACTTGGCATCGAAGGAAGCGAGTCTATCGATGCACGTCTGGAGGGTACCGACGTCGGTGGTAGTATCGGTGCCCGTACCGATACTGGAAAGTCAGTCTGGAATGTATCCACCGGTCCCATAGGTACCGAGGACGCCAGACGACGATCCCTGGTGAGGAGTGTTTCGTCCAACACCAGTGCCGATGCCGGGGTATCGGTACCGCTCGAAGCGGATGCCACCACCAGGCATGGTTCAGGTATGTTCTGTGAGGGGTGAGCCCCAGGAACAACCTGAAACCCCACATAGGCTTTGGAGGCCGAAGACTCCCGCCGGGGTTTTGAAGTCAATGGGCCCTCGAGGGCAAGGCCGGAGCCGTCTACATGCTATGCATGAGACCTACCACTCGAGGGTTGGCTAGTCTTAACAGACTGTTTGTGGGTTATCTGATCCTGTGTAGAAGAAGAAATGGTCGGTGCCCTGAAGTTGGAAGGGAACCTCATATCGAGGGAAACTCGATGTTGAAAACCTCTTCTCACAATACTGTTGCCCGAGGGCTCCGGAGGAAAAAGGTCAGGACCCAAACAGGTTAGACACCAATTTTGGGAGTCTAAAAATAAAGTTGTACCGCCACAGTTTGAACATTTCTTGGAGAAAGTGGCTGGCGGTTCCATGAAGGACATGGAGAGGCCTAGAAGGCCTGAAAAACCGTAAGACACTCCGAAGAAAAAATATTCCCTTAAAAGGAAAAATTTACAAGAAAAGAAAAAAGAAACACCAGCGGTACCAGTGGCGTCGGGGAAGACAGCCGCGACCACAAGAAAACTAAAGAATTAAAAAAAAAAACAATTTCTGCGGTGACAGGACGACGTCCTGCCGGCTCCGCGGAAAAACGAAAACTGAGGAGAGGCAGTTGGGAAAGGCGGGAAGGCAGCACGCAGGCGTGGTGGGATGCTTCCAAAAGCTTCTTGATTGGACGCTGGGAAGCGTTCCCGCACAGACTCCGTCGGTACCGACGTACCCATATGTGAAGACTCATTCCTGCTTCTTCCTGGAGATCACAATTTAACATAATATGGTTCTAACAGTTGCAACTATGTACAAGATAGGATGGGTACTTAAAGGATAATCAACTTACAGAACTATGTACAGTTACAGCAGGTAATACTATTTACAGTTGGCACAGTGAAGAGTGTCATTGTGAGGGTTGTATGTGTGTTTCGTGGGACGAACCAGTGTCTTGTATATGATCTCTAAAATGTTGGATGAACAGAAAGGTTTTTAGTTCTTTTCTGAACTGTTTTATGTCTTTAGTTGCACTAGGAAGGCCGTGAGGTCATTCCATAACCTGGGTGCAGCTAGCAAGAATGCTCAGTTGCTTGTAACTTGTTCAGTTTTGTGGTAGGTGGGAGGGAACAAGTGTGTTCTGGGAGTATGGAGAAATTAGGTCTTACCTGCTAATTGTCTTTCCTTGAGTTCTCTCCGGGCCAGTCCAGGGAACGGTAGGGTTGTCAATCCCCTTCAGCAGCTGAGGACTGAAAACTAAGATTTTTCCATGACAGGCTTAGCCACACCCCCTGCTGTTCCTGCTCCAGTCTCCTCTTGGCCAAGCAGCTTGACACCTAAGACTAGAAAAACAGGAAGGAACAAACAAAAAAAGAACAGTGCATACTTCTCTAGCAGAAAGCTCACCCGCTAATAAGCAATGCGGCTTCTGTATAGCACTCATCTTATCCCAAATGGAGGAGGAGGTTTTTTTTTGTTTGTTTGTTTTGGAAACGCAAACACACACTCCATCTAAACTTGGGGGAGCCCCAAGAACCCCTCTACGCAAATAATCTGAAAGCTTACTTCAACTGTTCGGATTCACCAGTAGATGCACACTCTGGCCTATAGGGAGATGAGAATCAGATGCAAAAAACTCGAACTGGGTGGGCCCTGGACTGGCCCGGAGAGAACTCAAGGAAAGACAATTAGCAGGTAAGACCTAATTTCTCCTTCCTTATCGTTTCTCCGGGCCAGTCCAGGGAACGGTAGGGCAGTACCAAAGCAGTACCTAAAAACGGGAGGGACCCACGAGCCCTGCTACAATGGCAGAAGCCCCCACATTTGCATCGCCTCTGGCCAGCACATCCAATCTATAGTGCTTAGTAAAAGTATGCAGTGAAGACTACGTAGCAGCCCGACATATATCCACCGGAGGAACCAACGCATGCTCCGCCCAGGAAGTTGCTAGACTACGGGTGGAATGAGCCTTAAGCCCCTCCGGAGGAGATTTCCCCGCAGATTCGTAAGCCACCACAATGGCACTTTTCACCCATCTGGCAATGGAAGCCTTCGATGCCGCTTTACCTTTGCGGGCTCCCCCAAAAAGCACGAACAACCTATCGACTTGCGGAAAGACTGAGTGGCCTTTAGATATCTCCGCAACACTCTGCTGAGATCTAACCTTTTAAGCGAACGATCGATAGGCGACTCCGTCAAATCGGAGAAAACGGGCAATGACACCGATTGATTCACATGAAACGACGAAACCACCTTAGGGAGAAAAGAAGGAACCGGACGCAATACCACTTTTTCCGGCAAAAATTGAAGGTACGGCTCTCGACAGGAGAGAGCTTGGAGATCTGAAATTCTTCGAGCCGAACACAAGGCAACCAAAAAAACTGTTTTCCAAGACAGTTCCCTCAACCGGATAGCCGAATTGAACGAAGTCCGAGATAACGCTTCGAGAACGACGTTCAAATCCCACGGAGGGATTATTTGCCTCACCGGTGGCCTGATAAGCTTGGCTGCACGAAACAAACGCTGCACATCTGCATGAGCCGTCAAACGACGTCCCTGCACCGAACCTCTATAAGCAGGACGCCGCCGCCAAGTGAACTTTGAGAGTATTGAGAGCTAAACCTTTCTCCAGCCCATGCTGCAGAAAAGATAAGAGAGCCGGAAGAGACGCCGACATGGGTCGAAAACCCCGCTGCGCACACCAAGATTCAAACACTCTCCAGACCCAAACATACGCGAGAGAAGTGGACGGCCGTTTAGACTGAAGCATCGTGGCGATCACTGACTCCGAGAAACCGCGATGCGTCAGCCGTTGCCCTTCAAGAGCCAAGCCGTAAGCAAGAAGCGATCCACCTGCGGCATTAGCACCGGTCCCTGAGCCAATAGGTTGAGATGAACCGGCAGATGCCAGGGAGGCTCTATCAGTAGCCGTACGAGATCTGCGTACCAAGGCCGCCGTGGCCAATCCAGAGCTATGAGAATCACTGTCCCTCTGTGCTGCGCTATTCGGTGAAGAACCCTGCCGATCATCGGCCAAGGTGGGAAAACATAGAGCAGGGTGTTCAACGGCCATGGTTGTACCAGCCCATCTAGGCCTTCCAACATGCACTCCCTGCGCCTGCTGTAAAACCGTGATGCCTTGGCATTGAGGAAGGTAGCCATGAGATCCATCACTGGCATCCCCCAGCGGCTGGTAATATCGTGAAACACCGCAGCGTTCAATTCCCATTCGCCGGGATCGAGAGTATGGCGACTGAGAAAATCGGCCTGCACATTGTCTTTCCCTGCCACATGGGCCGCTGACAGAACTACGAGATGAGCTTCTGCCCAAAGAAGCAAATCCTGGCTCTCCTCCAGCAGAGGCACACTGCCGGTACCCCCTTGACGATTGATATACGAGACTGCTACCAGATTGTCCGAGAAAACGCGCACCGCCTTCCCTTGTATCAAGTCTGTGAACCAAGGTAAGGCAAGACGAACTGCCCGGAGCTCCAAGCGATTGATCGACCATGCCTTTTCCTCCACTGACCAGAGATCCTGCATCACGCGACCCAGACAATGAGCCCCCCAGCCGGAAAGACTCGCATCCGTGGTGACGAGCACCCATTCTGGATCCTGCAGGGGAACCCCTGCCCGAAGATGAGTCGCATTCAGCCACCAGTCCAGGCTGACGCGTACCTCCGACGGGCAAACCAATCTCTGCGTGAGTGGGTGAAGCTGCGGAGACCAGCGGGACAGCAACGCTTGCTGAAGAGGGCGCATATGAGCCCGGGCCCACGGCACTAAATCCAACGCCGCTGCCATTGACCCCAAGAGCTGTAAGTACTTCCACGCCGAAGGAGCCGACAGATGCAAGAACGCCTGAACCTGACTGATGATTTTCAACACCCTGCTCTCGGGTAGGAAGACGGACCCCACTGCCGTGTCGAAGAAGGCCCCGAGATAGGTAAGCTGTTGTACTGGCTGTAAGTGACTCTTTGCCCTGTTGAGAACCCAACCGAGTTCTTCCAGGACCTGAACGACCTGCGAGGTCGCCGCGACTGCTTCCGGAACAGACCCGGCTCTGACCAGCCAGTCGTCCAAATAAGGATGCACCCGGATGCCTTCCTTCCGTAGAGCCGCCGCTATGACCACCATAACGTTCGTGAAAGTTCGAGGCGCTGTGGCTAGACCGAAGGGCAATGCTCGAAACTGAAAATGACCCTTCGGAACCGCAAACCTCAAGAACCGCTGATGATCTGCTCTGATGGGAATGTGCAGAAAAGCCTCCGTGAGATCGATGGACGCGAGAAGTTCCCCCGGACAAACCGCTCGAATAACGGATTGCAGGGTCTCCATACGAAAATGGGGCACCCGCAACGAACGATTCACGCTCTTGAGATCGAGAATCGGGCGATATGACCCCTCTTTCTTTGGAACGATAAAATAGATCGAGTATCGATCGGATCCGTATTGGTCGGGAGGCACTGGCACTGGCAGAAGCGTGTCGGTAACCGCTTGTCTCTTGGGTCCTTGACCACAGGGAGAAACCATAAAGGCCTCCTTTAACGGCTGTGCAAACTCCAGGGCATAACCATCTCGAATAATCTCTAGCACCCACTTGTCCGTGGTTATTGCGGTCCAGGCGGAAAGCAAGCCTTGTAAGCGTCCCCCCACAGGCACTTCCGCCTGGACCAGCGGACCTTCATTGCGGCTTTTTAGCGGAACTCTGCTGGGAGTTGAAATAGTTCCTGCCAAAGCCGCGTGCTCCGCGAAAGGACTGGCCGCGGATTCCGAAGCGTCCTCTGGAATAGGGTGCAAAGTGCACTCCCCGGAATCTTCTGGAATCTCGATTTTGCCCCCACTGGAGCGAAGTCCCCCTGGGAGCTTTCGGCCGATCCTCTGGCAAGCGACCCCCCTTGGAGTCTCCCAGATCTTTCACAATTTTCTCCAAGGCCTCGCCAAAGAGCAACTTACCCTTAGAAGGAAGCTTACTGAGCCTGGATTTGGAAGATGCTTCCGCCGCCCAATTCTGAAGCCAAAGGAAACGCCTGGCAGCAATGAGCGAGGCCATAGATTTCGCCGAAATCCTAACTAAATCATAACAAGCATCCGCTAAATACGCCGCCGCCGATTCCAACTTGGCGCCCTCCACGGAAGAGCCTTCTCCCCCATCCGCAGGAACCTCACCCTGGAGCCAGCAGATGGAGGCCCGAGACACATACGCTCCACAAATGGACGCCTGCAGAGAAAGAGCACTGGAATCAAAGGCCTGCTTCAACAGCACTTCCAGCTTGCGATCCTGCAAATCTTTAAGCGCCGCACCCCCTTCCACAGGGATAGTGGTTTTCTTAGTCACCGCGGAGACCAAGGCACCCACTTTGGGCATTTTCAAAAAATCCTTTTCCTCCTGAGGAACAGGGTAGAGACGGCTTAAAGTGCGACTACCACGCAGGGTAGCCTCTGGGAATTCCCATTCCGCCTCAATCATCTGTTTGATCACGCGGTGCACTGGGAAACAGCGGCTCTCCGTTTTGAAACCCTGCAACAAGGGATCTTCCAGCGGCTCTTGAGCTATTGAGGGAAGAGGAATATTCAGAGCCGCTAAGGAGTGGGAGATAAGCGCCCCTAGTTCCTCTTTGCGAAAAACTCTAAAGACATTAGGGTCCTCGCCCGGCGCAATCTCCCCTTCCTCCAATTCCCCTGGAGCAAAGTCTAAGCCCGCCTCAGAGAAGAGTTCCCCCTCCTCCAACCCCTGAGGACCGGACAGCTGAGGGTCAAGGTCCCCCAAGCCGGAGCCCACATGAATGTCTTTCTGTGAAGAACCTTCTCCAGGATCCACTGCAGACAAATTAGGAGTATTGCCATCCAGAAGGGAGGAAGAAGGGAAAGGACTGATCCCCTGAGACGTTTTCAATAAATAGGCCTTATGCATTGCTAAAATGAAATCCGGGGAGAACAAGGAGGAAAACCCCTGTTGAGACTCTGGCAATTGTTTAGAGGGCTTACTCTCAGAAGGCACTGCCTTGTGCAATTTTGCTTTCCTTTTCCCCTGTTTGTGAGGATCCGCGGGAGAAACGGCAGGCTCCATCAAAATGGCCGCCGTTCCCGCTTTTTCTGAGGCGCTCAAAGGCTTGTCTAAATCACCCGGAGCCTTGCAGTCCATGACTAAAACGGACGTTCCGACGAAAATAAGAAAAAGAACTACCCTGCGCTATCGCAAAAGCTCCCGTTGAAAAAAGAAAAGAGCAGCCGCACACCGCAGACAGCGCGATCGCCTCGCTCTGGGCTCCAGAGCAGAATGCGACGCCGCACAGTTTCCCGGGGAACAAGAAGGCCGCTGACTCACAGAAGGGAGGGGGAAGGACTCCCGATGTTAAAGTGGAGTGGAGGAGTGGCCTAGTGGTTGGGGCAAGGTACTTCAGGCCGGAAGGTCGGGGGTTCAAATCCAACTAGAGGACAGCAACCTTGGGCCGGAAGGACCGGGGTTTCTAGTCCCACAGGTGCTCCTTGTGGTCTTGGGCAAGCCACTTAACCCTCCATAGCCCATGTTCCCTGTAAAATAGTTATCTCCAAGTTATAATGCCCTGTTCAATGTAATTTCAGTTTGTTCAATGTAAACCGCACTGATGCAGAATAGCGCGGTATATAAGCGAATGTAAATAAATAAATAAATAAAGTAAGCTCCGCCGCCTCGCGTTCCGGCAACCCCGCTGCCAGCGGAGAATGGAACCGCGGCAGTAGAGAAGAGATTCGTGGGGCTCCCAGAACCGATTCCCTTACCCATAAGTTTAGAATCCCTGAGAGGCAGGCTCTGCCTTTTAGCGCCGCAGGCACTCGCAGCCAGGGAATCCTAAGGGTTATCACTGAGAATTAAAATTAGTGCCAGGAAGAATGCAGAGAACAGCCCCGCTAGGACCAACTGCACAAAAAACAAAAAGAAAGGAAATAAAAGAAATTCTAACAGAGTAGAAGCAGGAGATGTGACCATCGACGTCCTATTCAGTTGCTGAGGACTGAAAGACTGGAGCAGGAACAGCAGGGGGTGTGGCTAAGCCTGTTATGGAAAAATCTTAGTTTTCAGTCCTCAGCTGCTGAAGGGGATTGACAACCCTACCGTTCCCTGGACTGGCCCAGAGAAACGATAAGGAAAGTCCTGTTGGTCTAGTGTTGGTGGATTGAGTTATTAGTGTTGAAAGGTAGGATGGAGCAATATCATTAATCGTCTTGAATATTGTCATTATTGTTTAATATTGGATTCTGCTAATTATTGGTAACCAGTGAAGGGTGTATAGTAGGGGCGTTATATGGTCAGAGAGTAAGGCTTTGCATACAATTCTTGTGGTTACATTTTGTGCTGTTTGGAGTTGTTTGAGATACCTTTTTGGAATATCGTATAGGAGGCTGTTACAAAAGTCAAAATGAGGGGTGATCAGTGCATGAACTACTGATCTGAAATCATGAGTGTCTAAAAGGGGCCTGAGGTGTTGTATTGTTGTTAGCTTGAAGTAGACAGATTTGGTTATTTGTTTTATGTGGGCAGATAATGTTAGGGATTGAGCCAGCATGACGCCTAGATATCTTACTTCTAACAGGGAAGGTTGTGTTAAGAATTTTGAATTTCTTGATATGTATAGTACTTCAGCTTTTTTTTTTTTTTTTTTTTTTTAAGTTGATGGACAGATTGTTTAAGTTTAGCCACGCTTGTGCTTCCAAAAATAGAAATTACACTTACCTGGTAATTGTAGTTCCTGGAGGGTCCAGTTTAGTCCTCCACATCCGGGTAGTGCACCTCCTCCTGCAGCAAGGAGACTGGACCAATCAACTCTTTAGTAATCTAGTCTGTATACTGCTTGAACTCCCATCAGCCCTGAACAGATTAAAGAAATAAGTATGTATCAGTATAGATGACCCCTGAACCAGCTAAGTGACCCCCTCCCCAAACGAGAGGGCTCAAACTCTGCACCTTGCTTCCGTCCCCGGCACTTAAAAGAAACTGGCAGGCAGAGCAGCAAGCAGAATAACAAACAATGGAACAGAAAACCCGAAGGTACGAAGAAACTCCTAGAAAAACAACAAGGTTCCTTCTCCTGCAGTTTTTTTTTTTTTTTCGAGCCGAGAACATACCGACAGCATCGCACAACAGACTTAGCGCCGCCCAGTCAAAGAAGTCACCGAAAATTCCGGGCGGGAATGAGGACTAAACTGGACCCTCCAGGAACTACAATTACCAGGTAAGTGTAATTTCTATTTCCTGAGCGGGTGTCCAGTTTAGTCCTCCACATCCGGGATGTACCAGAGCAGTTAACGGGGGGAGGGGGGGATCTTGCCAAGCGGCGAGCAAGACCGCCGACCCAAAACAAGTATCTCGTGCCGCCGCCACATCCAACCGGTAATGTCTACTGAAGGAATGGAGAGAGGACCACATAGCCGCCCTCTTGAGCAGGAGAAACTCAAAGGCCCCCTGAGACAACAGGGTTGCCACCTCGGCTGACAGGAGATCGGCCTGCAAGACCTGTTGCAGGATAATCTTTTGTGGAGGTGGTAGGTAAGCTTTGGAAATGAAGCAGATAGTCCCTATGTTCAATTTTGAGTCCATTGCTCTGAAGTGATGAGATGCCACCAGTCTGCCTGCAATGTGGAGGAGTTGTGGACCCTGGCGAGGCAGAGTAGCTATGCTCTCTAGGAAGGCGTCAAAACCCAAGTGCCGATTGTGGCTGTGCCGGTGGTTGTGTCTTAGGGGTTCTTCTGCTTCTTAGCCAGTCAAGGACCCGGTTGTCTCTGCTGTTGCTGAGGTTGATAAGTCACTGCAGGTGGATAAGGATATCATTTCCTATTTTTAGAATAAAAAGCCTTCTTTGGATTGGTCTTTTTTCTAGAAGAGTCTGAGGTCTTTCTGGAAAGACACTGGAGGGCGAGATCATCCGCTTCCAGCTCCCCAGCCTTCTCTCTCCAACCTTTTCCATGAGAGGTTCTCCCCAGAGCAGGGAATATTGACTAATTTATCCTGAACCCAGTGCTCAGTGTCAGAAACTTGGAGCCAGGCCATTTCAAACACCAGTCATGTTTGTCAGTGACCAAAATTGTACCAAGTGCTCTGGTACATTTTTTTTTTTTTTAAAGCCACTGACATGTTTTTCTATTGTGACGGAAAAAAAAATAGGCCAAAGCCTAAGTTGACAGTGAAACCACCAAAAAACAGAAAAATTTAGAAGCAAACAGGGCCAGTATCAAGGAAGGTACCAGCGTTGACAGAATGGCAGGGCACAGAGTTTTAGCAAAAAAATAAAGTTTTTCGGCAGTGACAGGAAGGAACAATTTGCTAGCCCCTTGGAAAACAAAGAACTGAGGAGAGTGTGGGGGGAAGGTGGGAAGGCAGATGCACAGTGGAGTGCTCCCAAAAGCTTTCCTATTAAGACACTGGGGAGCATTCTTGCTTGGTCCTGGAGAAAGAAACATACTGAGGTGTGCCCCTAGCTGCATCTACTAGTATAGCAGGATGATGTCATAAGAAACCTCTGGAATATGTTCTCTGTCTCCACCTCTGCTTTAGATACAAATGACAGAGCTCCAGAAGAGTTATGGAATGACATCAAGAAGGTTGTGTTGGAAGAAAGCGAGAAGTCTCTACAAAAGGTGAAAAAGCAAACGTGGCCAAAATGGACGACGGAAGAAACTCTGAAAATTGCGAAGAAACGCAGAGAAGCTAAAGCCAGAGGAGAAAGAAAGACAATCGCAGAACTCCGAGATTTCCAACGTTGTGATAAGGAAGCTTATCATAGTTCAGGAGGGAGCTATAAAAGAGGTGAATTGGCTCTGAACAAGCAACCTGTCTTTTCTGGTAGAAAAACTAAAACAGAAAGTTTTCATAAAAGACTACCAGTCCCAGAATGCACCAGGTTTCAAACAGCCTCTAGAAGGGCTGAAGTGGGGAAACGTGTGTTCAATCAGGAGAGCTATGAGGTAATCCCCAATCACTCATCTCCAAGGGCAGGGCTTGATTCAGCACACCTGGGCTGTGCTAGGGTGAAGTGTCCCTCTAAGCACGTTAAAAGTAAAGGATATTCTACACAGAGATGGAACAGACAGAACCAGGAGAACTAGGAGAGAGAGAAGCAGAAGCCACTGGAGAAAGAAGAGAGAGGACTACAACAGCAGAAGCAACGTGGAAGGAAGAAGAGAAAGACATCTTGGAGGTCTAAAGAAGGAGGCCACAGCAGTACGTGTGTTGGGTGTGATTCCAGAGGCAAGCATACTCCTTTGGACTGGAGGAAGCCAGAGGATTGGGGTTATAGAGCCAGGAACTCCCAAACGGCACCTTTGAAGGAGACGGCTGCATTTGGAAGGGGCCCTAAGACCGGTGCAAGAAGGTATGTGAAGAGAGACCCAGTGTCCAGGGATCTTGATTGGAAGGCTGGACATAAAAGCTGGACTACTTACTGGACAGGATACCTGGAGAGGAAACCTAACAGCAAAGGAAGCTCAGGTATGAACTTTGATCTATGCCCTAGCTCTTCTCTCCAGGAAGACAGCAGGGAAACAAATATTATCCTGAGTGTGATCAATTAAGGAATTCCTCTGAGCCAGACCATGATATTGATTCCATGATATTTGAAGAAGAAGGAGATATTTCAAATGATCAGTTAGAATACATGGACTGCTCTCTGTCTAGGCTGCTGTTTTAAAGTACTTTCTCACTAATACAACAACCACCAAAAGGAACTATAACTTGTTCTTTTATCTACCCAGAAAAGTCTCTGCAAGAAAGCTTTAGGGTAGGATTGAGCCACGTAGAGAGAGTGAACCAGCAAAGGGGTTTGCAGCTGGCTAATTAGTAATTGAGCCAGGCACAAGTGCACGTGAGCTCTGGAAGGAAACTTGTCTTTTTTTTGTGTGTGTAAATAGAAGAAAGTTATCCTTGATAAAGAACAGTTTTTTTTGTTACTTTTGGGTTTTGTTTTTGCCTTTTGGAGCACTGCTAAGAAGGTCATTAGCAGGAGCCATCAAAAAGACCTTTTCAGTTTCCCATCAAGGTCTTTATTGATTGATTGCTTAAGAAGTTCAGTTACCTTATAACATGTTTTGTTTTTCCTGAGTACAATACTTGAAGCAAGTGTCCTTTTGTGTTACCAAGTAAATCTGTGTGGGAGAATTAACCCCATGAATAAAATCTGTTTTCTTTGCTTACACTCGAACATCACAACTCATTATTTTGTGAACGGCTGATTCTGGTATGAATGAACTACATCCCCCACAATCCTTTGCAAGTCATAATATTTTGCCTTTGCCAAGACTGTGGACATTCACGACCAGCGCCCCCATTTACAACGTGCATCAAGTCAGGACAAGGAAAAGTACTACAATGACACTTGCAAGGAAATAGAAGCAGAAACTATTAGAGGAAGAACAAGATCGGCTTTCCTAAAGCTACGAGAGTTAAAGAAAAAGTTCCAGCCTCGAACTGGAATGTTACAAGATGCTCAAGGTTCTATGTTGAATGATGCCGAGAAGATCAAGAAAAGGTGGAAGGAATATACAGTTTTTTTATATGATAAAGATCAAGTGGACCAACAACCGTTTCAACCTGTACCTTATGAGCGGGAACCATTGGTGATGAAAGAAGAAGTTGAAGCAGCATTGAAAGCCTTATCAAAGAACAAAGCACCAGGCATTGATAGCATTCCTATAGAAGTATTGCAGCAATCTGATGCAGCTGTTACCATACTTACAAGGCTCTGCCAAGAAATATGGAAGACAACATCATGGCCAACTGACTGGAAAAGATCTGTGTTTATACCAATACTAAAGAAAGGTGATCCAACTGACTGTGGAAATTAACGAACAATCGCTCTGATCCCACATGTCAGCAAGATTTTAGTGAAGATTATTCAAAAGAGACTACAACCATACCTGGAACAAGAACTACCTGAAGTGCAAGCAGGGTTCAGGAAAGGGCGAGGAACAAGAGACATCATTGCGGATGTGAGATGGATCCTTGAAAAGACTAAAGAATACCAAAAGGATATCTATTTGTGCTTTATCGATTATAGCAAGGCTTTTGACTGTGTAAACCATGAGAAACTCTGGGCCACATTAAGAAGCATGGGTATACCAGAACACCTGATCGTACTCTTGCACAATCTGTACATTAATCAAGAAGCAACAGTTCGAACGGAACAAGGAGAAACAGAATGGTTTAAAATAAGCAAAGGTGTAAGACAAGGCTGCATACTTTCCCCCTACTTGTTTAATTTATATGCAGAACAAATCATCAGAGAAGCAGGATTATATGAAGACAGAGGTGTGAAGATTGGTGGAAGACTCAACAACCTTTCGCTATGCTGATGATACTACATTACTGGCTGAAAGTGAAGATGATCTGAAATATTTGCTTCTCACAATCAAAGAACATAATCTCAAAATGGGCCTGCACCTTAATGTAAAGAAGACAAAGATCATGACAACTGGCATAATCAACAGGTTCATTGTTGAAGGAGAAGAAATTGAAATTGTGAACAACTTTAACCTACTTGGATCAACTCAATAAAGAAGCAACAAGCAGTCAAGAAATCAAACGACGCATTGTTCTTGGCAGAATGGCTATGAAAGACCTAGATAAGATTCTCAAGAGCAGAGATGTCTCTCTCCATACAAAGATTTGACTTGTTCAAGCCATGGTATTTTCAATAACATCATATGGATGTGAAAGCTGGACAGTGAAAAAGACAGACAGGAAGAAAATTGATGCCTTTGAATTATGGTGCTGGCGGCGAATACTGTGTATACCATGGACTGCCCGAAGAACAAACCAGTCGGTACTAGAGGAGATCAAACCTAAGCTTTCTTTAGAAGCTCAGATGACAAGACTTCGACTTTCATACTTTGGACACATCATGCGAAGAGAGATCATTAGAGAAAGACATCATGCTTGGCAAGATAGAAGGTCAACGCAAAAGAGGAAAGCCAGCAATGAGATGGATTGATACAATAACAGCAGCTACGGCTACCAGTCTGTCAACAGTGAGCTGCCTGACTGAAGACCGAACATAATTTAGGATAGCTATCCAGAGGGTCGCCATGAGTCGACTCCGACTCGACGGCACTTAACAACTCCACCTCTGCTTGTAGGGGGGGACGGGACACAACTCACTCGTATGGACTGATCTAGGACGACACTATGAAAGTGGGATTTAAGAAAGGGCTCAATTTACAGGTGGATGTCCTTCCTATATCAAAATTGTGATGGGGTGCGAATAGGGAATGGCCTGGGTAAGATCAACACAAAGATCCTGTAGAGAACCTATCACAGTAAGCAGGAAGAAAAGCCTTTTCAGTGTAACAAAGCAGCAAACTTACTCATGGCAGGAATGGTGAGGAACACTGGGTGATGTCTATGGGGACTAAGAGAAAGAGAGTGAGTGATGGCTGTGTGGGAGGGGGGAATATGAGAGAGAGACTACATGAAGGCAGGGTGCAAGGATTAAGCAAGATCTTTTTTGCTTCATATATAGTGATGTGTGAAACAAAGGAGGAAGCTGCCGCAGGTGCAGCTATAAAGGGTCACCAATATGCTGCTCACAACATACTCAGTAGGGTTAGTAGGAGGTGAAGGAGAAAAAGGTTTGCTGTCTTTATTTCCCAAAGAAACTGGGAAAACAGTAAATTAGACCTTTAAAAAAGGTTCTGTGATACACCTTTTGGATTGAGTTGGGGGAGGGGGGCACTATGACAGATCTTGAAGGCCAGCTCCTAAATTTTTAAACTGGCTCTTAGATTCCAAGAAAATCAGTGAAAGCCTGTAGTAAATCAAGCCCAAAAAGCTCCATTTTAATTCCACACCCCATATCACAAGTCAGTTTTATTCACAAGACCTGAAAGGCTGAAAACAATTAGAAAACAAACATTTTGAGTAAGACAACATGACAAATATTTTGACTTTATCAAACACTTACCGTTGCTTTGTCGAGCACTTTGACTGAATTTTCATCAGCTACATTATGCTTTCTCAGAGCCTCTTCCAACGTCCAGAGGGGTAAGGACTCCCATTTTCCAAAAACAACAAGATCTATATCACTGAAAGATCAATTACATTTTCTTACTGCAATTATGAAAAGTAACGCCATCTATACACACCACAAATTAAAAATCAAACTTCTGCTCATCAGCTTCACTGCAGCTCGACTGCAGTCCCAGCGTGCCTATGCACAAGGCGTAAAGCCACGATATAAGCTGGAAGCTCAGAAGTAGAGATTCATTTACAAAGTGGGAGGACTTTCATTTTACTTTTAATTTGTTAAAGAATTAAGTCTTGAAAAGGAGTAATGAGGTGGCTAAACAGGAGAGGATATTAGAGAGTTATTTTGGAAGGAAGTCTAGCAAGGGGATAAAGCACACTTACTTACCTGTAACAGGTGATCTCTGGGAACAGCAGGAATAAGTCTTCACATATGGGTACGTCGGTACCGACGGAGCCTGCGCGGGAACACTCCCCAGCGTCCAAAAAGAAAGCCTTTGGGAGCATACTACACGCATGCGCGCTGCCTTCCCGCCTAAACACTTCCCTCTCATCAGTTGGGTTTGTAGCTGAGACCGAAGGAGGGAAGTAGACAAATCAGAAAGAGAGAGAGAGAGAAAAAGAGAGCAACTCCTAGGGGAGGTGGGTGGGTTGTGAAGACTTATTCCTGCTGTTCCCAGAGATCACCTGTTACAGGTAAGTAACTGTGCTATCTCCAGGAACAAGCAGGAATGAGTCTTCACATATGGGACTCCCAAGTTAAGATGCCTGGAGGAGGCCCCAGCATGTTGCAAATCCGATGGATGGGTAATGCTTATCCTTTAGAACCCCAGGCATCTAAGGGATGGAGGGTAGGAGTTGAATTAGAAAAGAAAAAAGGTGCTGTGGAACAGCTTGACTAAACAAGGTATCCAGAGGGGGGCCCTTGTGTAGATCATAACTGTTAGAAAATATTGAATCCCAATTTTCTAATGTGGATCTTACTCAAAATATTGCAAAATTATTTGTTGAGGCCAATATGGGTCTGTAATTGAGAACCAGTATATTATCCTCAAAGAAATTCCCTCACTGTGAAGTAGAGGAAAAATAAATTTTGCAATACAGGAAGAGATAAGAATTCTTGATGGCTAGAACTAACCCCAGAACAGAAAGTGGGGAAGTTAATGGGGTTGGACTTTAGAGAACTAGGTAAAGCTTCTGTAAAGTCCAATTTTGAACTCTTTGTCCTTGGAGCAGAATAAGGCCCTAGGCAAGAGTGGAGATAAAGCTGACTGGTTTGGATGAAAAGGTAGAAATACCCCTTACAGAAGAAAGGGGTAGGTCTTTAAGACCCCTTTATCCAAAAGAAAAACAGTTATTTGTATTAGGCGTTGGGTCACCAACTTCTTGAAGATCAGTAAAAATCTTTCATAAGTGATGTCACTTATGATAATGACTTTACATGAAGAGCTTCAGATGTGATGTAACCGAAAAGGTTACAGTAAGAAGGTATTTCCCAATTTACCAGAGAAATTGGTTGTCCATTAAGTTTTATGATATGCTGGGACAGCATTAATATGGACAGTAAACAAATCTTTCAAAGTCAGATATTGTATAGAGATTGACTCAATAACAAGAAGGATTAAGACTTACTTGAGAATATTGATGGAGAATTTCTGCTTGGTTAAAAATGGAAGAACTATAGGGAAAGTTTCGTCGAAACTGGTATTATGTTCTTCACTTACAAGGAGAGGACTAGATTTCTTTAAAAGATCTAGGTCCTGAATAACCAGATCTGGAGACCTACGTGAAGGAGTGCAGAGGAGATCCTTAGTCTTAAGACAGCAAGTCTGGATCCTTCTATAACTTCAGGTAGTAGCTGGAGAAAAAGACGCAATATAAGGAGATACTCATATTGCCCTCATGGAGGGGCAAACATGGTATCATGCATCTTTTTTATTCATTATAAGCTACAATGAAGTATAGGGATTAGAAGGAAAGTAGTAATTAAGGACCGACAGCAGTGAAAAGAATGCATCCCTGTTGTAGGAGTTCCAGTGAAATGTGGAACAACCCAGGGAATTGTGTAATTTTTTACACCTTCGCGTGGTCTAAGCCCTGGTAGTTTTCCTTAAAATAAAATTTTTAAGGAAGATGGTAAGAGTAGGAACAAACCAGTCATGTAGGAGCATGACTGGGCAGAGTTTACCAGCTGAAACCCTTTTAACCATCTGGAAGCTACCTGCTAGGAGTAGCTCTTAGGCTCTCTGGCAAGGCCCATAGTTGCAGAGCTTCCTTATATAATGGCAGAGAGCATGTTGTAGGTTGGTTAGATCTGGCTGTTTAATTGCCAGTGTGCAACCTAATCTATTCTGTTGGAGCCAAAAAGAAATGAAGATGGCTAAGAATAGTAGACAGGCCTGATGCCTGCAACAATAAAGTGTAACCTCTCTTGGAGTTATCTGTTATTAAAGCAGCAGAAAAAGTAGGTCCTATAGGTTGGAGAGGACCGACAGACATAATTTGGAGTGGCAATACTCAATTTCTGTCAGATAAGCTGCCTTAAAGAAGTATCTGAGATACATAGAGAAGAAGATGAACCACAAAGGGGAAGAAAATTCTGTATGGAAACTACCTACTGGAGTAGGTATTGAAGAAAAAATCCTATGGGCTTAGAGAATAAGCCCTCCAGTTGATTAGTAGTACTCTTAGAGACTGAAAGTCTGGACTAAGAGGGAAAGAAGTAATACAGAGTTGAAAGGACTTACAATTTGGTAAGTCTTTGAAGAAGTAGGGTCCCCTTGCAGTTAAAAGAATAAGATATCCTCATACAGAAAAACTGTCAAGGTGAAGGGTATATCTCACCTTGTTAGTTGTTAGTTCTTCCTTTCTTTTAAAAGGAGAAACCTGTTATTTCTAGGGTATGATGGTCCTCAATAGCTCTTGGAGCTAAAAAGATGGATTTCCCTTGTAGTAAGAGATTCATGCCCAGAGTCGAGGATTGAGTCAATGTATGAGTGGTATCTCAGCATGGATGAGATGAACCTTAGATGCTTCTGTTAAAAAGAAGTAGGCTCAGAGGTTCTAAACCTCACACAGAAAAACAGAGAATAGAAATATCAGAAACCCTGCGACTGCTGGGCTTGCTGAGGCTGTTGAGGTCTTGATTTTCTTAGCCTGGTTAGATGTTGCCTGTCTTTGGAAACATCTGCATGATGGGTAGGAGATGGATAAAACCTTTTTCCCCTAGGGGGATAAAGCTTTTTAGGAGAGTTTTTATTGGCTGGGACAGAGGAAAGTTTGGACAATCCTCTGACAGTAAGAGCATCAGTGATTAACTGAGTAGCTTGAAATAAAGCATCCTTGTTAAAGAGATTTCCACCAGTACAAGGAGTATTTCCCAGCCTTTCTTGTACCCATCCGTCCAAGTCTGAAGCTTGGAGCCAGGCCAGGCGTCGTGCTCCTATGGCTATAGCAGAAGTTCTGCTAATAGACTCAAAACAGTCTAGGGAAGCACGATTAAGGAACCTAGAGATATTTTGAGCATGATTGACTAGTATGAAATAGTCTGCTCTCTTATGCTCTTGAAGGAAAGGGTTCAAAAGCTTTAAGCTCTTTGTGACCTCTTCAAGAGACAATCCCATATTTATTTTATTTATTTATTTATTTATTTAAACAGATTTATATCCCACTTTTTCCTTCAATCAAAGCGGTCACAGTACAAGGTTAAACAGAGGTAAATGAAACATATACCACTCTTCATAAAACCAGAGTGGTAATAAATGGGATTACATAACACAGGGAGTACATTACATTACATACATAGAATAACTATACAGAATAAGTTACAACATGGGATACAGTATATTACATACCATCTGCAAGGGGTGAAAACAGACCCAGCCACCGCACCTCACCCAAAGGTCAAGCCAAACCATAACAGTATGAGACCACAACAACCCAAACCAAAGGAACTTCAGAGACAGACAGAAAATATATGAGACAATTCTTGCTGAAAGAATGGATGCCTGGAAGCATCGTCGTCCAAAGGCATCTAAAGTCCTAGACTCACGACCTGGCGGATAAGAGGAGTGCTTCTTTGCACTCTTAATACGCCTCATTGCTGATTCTACAACAATAGAATGATGAGGAAGTTGAGTCTTTTGAAAACCTGGAGAAGGTGGCACTTTGTACCTAGTTTCAAGTCTCTCAGAATGTGATAATACCGTTAAAGGAGTTTCCCACATCTTTAAAAGTAGATCTTGTAAGATCTGATGCAAAGGAAGCATGATTAGCTCCTTTGGCAACCAGGGGGATTGCAGGGTCTCTGAACCCCCTGGTAAGGATTCTTCACCAGGTATAGAAATGGCAAGTAACCTCGCCATATCAAGCAGAAAAGCTTGAAAAGAAATCTCCCCTGAGGAGGACCCTCTAAAATGAGGGGTAAAGGCTAGACTTGTTGAAGATTCAGCCTTGGTACCGATGGGCTCATCCCAGTCATCGGTATCGGAAGACTTGAAAGGATGAAGCATCGGATTTTCCCTAAATCGATGTCTTCGGTACCACCCGGAGTCGGTACCGAATCATCCATGCTAGGGATCGATTCCAGGCTCAGCATCGAAGGAATCGAGTCTGTCGAAGTAAGCATGGACAGTACCGACACCGATGCCGATACCAAAGGCGATACCAATACTGGAGGAACAGTCTGCAGCCACTCTAACGGTACCGAAGTAACAGAGAGCGCTAGACTACGTTCATCGATGAGTTTCATCCATCACCGTAGCCAATGCTGGGGTGTCGGTACTGCTTGAAGCGGCCACAACCACTGAGTATGGCCCAGGTATGTTCACCGAGGTGAGAACCCCGGGAACGACCTGAAGCCCCGTTAATGCTTTGGAGCCAGAAGACTCCCGCCGGGGCTTTATTGCCAAAATGTCCTCGAGGGCAAAGCAGGAGCAATCTCGATACTGGAAAGGAGATCTACCACTCGAGGACTGGCTAGTCTTTACAGACTTTTGTTTGGTTACCTGATTCTGTGGAGATATTCTAGCTGGTGACAGAGTGCAATGTGAACCGGGTATCGATTTCTTCTGTTTGAACTCCAGCAGGAAAGAGACTCCAGTGAGCAATGGTCAGGATCCAAACATTTTAGACACCAAGTATGGGTCTCTAAACGAATATTTGTACCGCCACACCTAGAGCATTTCTTAAGGGTAGTGGATGGCTTTTCCATAGCGGAAAAAGGGAGGCCTAGTGGCCTAGAAACTGTCAGACACTAACAGGAAAAAATTTCTGTCGAAAAGAAGAAATTATTTAGAAAAAATAAAATAAAAGCACCGGCGGTACTGGTGGCATCGAGGGAAGGCAGACGCGACCACAAAAAAGTAAGAATAAAAAGAAGAATTTTCTGCGGTGACATGAATACGTCCTGCCGGCTCCGCGGAAAACGGAAAACTGATGAGAGGGAAGTGTTTAGGAGGGAAGGCAGCGCGCATGCGTGTGAGATGCTCCCAAAGGCTTTCTTTTTGGACACTGGGGAGCGTTCCCGCGCAGGCTCCGTCGGTACCGACGTACCCATATGTGAAGACTCATTCCTGCTTGTTCCTGGAGATAAAGTATTCCTTAAAGTGATTTACATAGTGCAAGATACTACAAAAACACAAAACCCAGGATATGTTGCAACTTCTGTTTTTGAATTACAAGAACATTTTTCCCACCACACAACTCAAGAAGTCCCAATAAAAATTAGAATGCTAACCTTGTAGGTAAATATAGTCCAGTTTTGAAACTTCCAAATATCTGAACCTGAAATATAAAAAAAATATATATTGAACTGTATATGTTCTTGCATGAAACTAAAGTAAACAAAGAGATAAATAAATAAAACTTTTTAAAAAAATACATATTATGTTTAATTGTTCAAGCAACTAAACCAGTCCCTTATTTAGTTATACTATTTGAAAACTCTGTTACCCCCTTACTGGTATGTAACACAGCACAGTTACTTACCTGTAACAGGTGATCTCTGGGAACAGCAGGAATTAGTCCTCACATATGGGTACGTCGGTACCGACGGAGCCTGCGCGGGAAAGCTCCCCAGCTTCCCAGAAGAAAGCTTTTGGGATCCTCCCACAGCGCATGCGCGCTGCCTTCCCGCCTTTCCTGACCAACTCTCCTCAGTTCGAGTTTAAAGCTGAGACAATAGAGAGAGAGAGGAAAGGAAAGATAGAGAGAAAGAGATACAACTCCTAGGGGAGGTGGGTGGGTTGTGAGGACTAATTCCTGCTGTTCCCAGAGATCACCTGTTACAGGTAAGTAACTGTGCTATCTCCAGGAACAAGCAGGAATAAGTCCTCACATATGGGGACTCCCTAGCTAAGATGCCCGGGAGATCCCCAAGGGTATGAGACCCTGAAAGGTTCCTCGTCTTCCTATGGATCTCAGGCATCCATTCAGGGAAGGAGGGCAGGAGTTGTTCAAGAATGGAACAGGTGTCTGAGGACAGCCTGACCAAACAAGGCATCCCGGCGGGAGTCCTTGTCCAAACAGTAATGGGCTATGAAGGTATGAACCGAGGCCCAGGTGGCTGCTCGACAGATCTGATCGATGGATACAGAATGAAGATGAGCCATAGAGGTGGCCATGGCCCTCACATTGTGAGCTGTGACATGGCCCTCCAGAGAAAGGTTCTTACTCTGGTAAGCAAAAGAAATACACTGAGCAATCCAATTGGACAGTGTTCTTTTAGAGACTGGAAATCCTAGATGAGAAGGATCAAAAGCAACAAAAAGCTGGGAAGACTTTCTATGTTGCTGTGTCCTGTGTAAGTAAAAAGCAAGAGCTCTTTTACAATCTAGAGTATGAAGGTTCCTCTCTGCAGTGGATGCATGAGGAGCTTGAAAAAAGACAGGTAAATATACCTCTTGATTAAGACGAAAAGGTGAGACCACTTTAGGCATAAAGTGAGGATTTGTCCTAAGGACTACCTTATCATGATGGAACCTTGTATAAGGTGGATTAGCCACTAAGGCCTGCAGCTCACTAATGCAGTGAGCAGAAGTGATTGCAATAAGGAAAATAACCTTCCAGGAAAGAAATTTCAAGGAGGTAGTGGCTAAGGGTTCAAAAGGTGGCTTCATAAGCTGACCAAGAACCAAGTTTAAGTCCCATGCCACCGGAGGAGGTCGAATGGGAGGTTTAGTTAAGGTTAGGCCTCTCATGAATCTGGCAATAAGAGGATGAGAGGAAATAGGTTATCCATTGATAGGCTTAAGGGATGCTGCAATAGCAATAGCACTTAAATGGACCTTTACGGAATTTGTCTTAAGGCCTGCATTGGAAAGATGCAGGAGATATTCTAATAGAGAATTCAGGGGAAGTGCTAGAGGGTCAAGACCCTTTTGAGCACACCAAATGGAAAATCTCTTCCATTTAAAAGCATAGGAACGCCTAGTGGAAGGTTTCCTGGAAGCATGAAGGATATCCTTCACTTGTTGCAAAAGATTGAAGTCTTGAAGGTCTAGGCCTTCAGTAACCAAGCTCTGAGGTGAAGGGACTTGGGGTTTGGATGCCACAAAGTCCCCTCCTCCTGAGACAGAAGGTCTGGAGCAGCTCCCAAGTCCAGGGAGGGGACTTGGGAGAGATGCAGAAGTAGAGGGTACCACACTTGGCGTGGCCAGCGTGGAGCTATGAGGATCATATATCCTTGATCCCTCTGAAGTTTGAACAGAGTCTTGGGGATCAAAGGAATGGGTGGAAAGGTATACAGGAAGTCCTGACCCCAATGAAGGAGGAAGGCATCCTTGGCCTGAACTCCCTGACACGGAATCCTGGAACAGAACCGGAGAAGTTTGGCATTCCACGGACTTGCAAATAGGTCTTTGTCCGGGGTATCCCATTCCTGAAAGATTCTGAGTACCTGATCCATGTGCAGGGACCATTCGTGTGGGAGCAGAACTCGACTGAGTCTGTCCGCCCAAGAGTTTTGGATTCCTGGGAGGTATACTGCCAGGAGATGGATTTGATGCTCTCTGGCGAAGGCCCATAATCTGAGAGCTTCGTTGCAAAGCGACAGAGAGTCAGTTCCTCCTTGTTTGTTTATGTAAAACATGGCTACCTGATTGTCCGTTTGAATGAGGACTGTCTGGTAGCTGAGGAGGGTATTTATTTATTTATTTATTTAACATTTCTTATATACCGCGCTATTTGTCATCAGCGCGGTTTACATCAAAACAATAGAACACTTGACCAGATACATTGGCCGTCGTTTACATAAAACGGGTATGAAAGACCTTGAGAGCTAGGAACACTGCTCGAAGTTCCAAGTGGTTGATATGAAGAGAGGTCTCTTGTGGGGACCAAGTGCCTTGGGTGGAGAGGTCTTGCAGATGAGCTCCCCAACCTGTTTGGAAGGCATCTGTTGTGAGGATTGCTTGGGGCAACAAGGGTTGGAAGGGGGACCCCAACAACAGATTTTGAGTGGACATCCACCATTGGAGAGACCAAAGGAGACGTTTGGAGTTTGCTATTTGGTCTGAGAGAGCTCCTGACGCTTGAGTCCATTGGGTGGACAAAGTCCATTGAGCTGCTCTCATGTGTAGACGAGCATAGGGTACCACATGTACTGTGGAAGCCATGTGGCCTAGTAGTTGCAGCATCTCCCGGGCAGTGAAGTGGTCCTTTGACTGAATCTGGGAGGCTAACTGCACTAGACGTTGGCAACGAGCCTGGGGAAGATAGGCTCTTGCAGTAGTGGTGTCCAACCAGGCCCCTATGAATTCTAGGGACTGAGTAGGGGATGAGCTGAGACTTTGGGAGATTTACCACAAGTCCCAGATACTGCAGAATGCACCTGGTAGTGTTCAGGGAAATTTGGGCTTCTAACTGGGATGGAGCTCGGATAAGCCAGTCGTCCAGATATGGGAAGACAAAGATTCCCAGAGTGCGCAGAAATGCAGCAACTATTGCCATGCATTTGGTGAACACTCTTGGAGCAGAGGCCAGACCGAAAGGAAGGACTCTGTATTGGTAAAGTTTTCCCTGGAACAGAAAACGTAGAAATTTTCTGTGGGATGGATGGATGAGTATATGGGTGTATGCATCCTTGAGATCTAGAGAACAAAGCCAATCCTGACTCTGTAGGTATGGAAGGAGAGTGCCTAAAGAGCATCTTGAACCTCTCCTTGTACAGAAATTTGTTCAATTCTCGGAAATCTAGAATAGGTCTGTATCCCCCTGTTTTCTTTGGGATGAGAAAGTAGGGGGAGTAAAAACCTGACCCCTGTTGAAGAAGAGGAACTTCTTCTATGGCCCTCTGGGCCAGAAGGGAGGTTACCTCCTGATCCAGGTGGTCAAGGAGAGATGTGGGAGAATTGAAATGTCTCACCATGGTGTAGGGAGGAAGGTCTGAGAAATGAAGTTTGCAGCCCTCTCTGATGATGGAGAGGGTCCACTGCTCTGATGTGATTTGCTCCCATCTGGGAGCAAAATGAGCTAACCTTCCTGGAATGGTGAGAGGTTCTGGCTGTTGTAGAGCCAGAAAGGTTAAGTTCTCTAGCATTAAGTCAAAACCCCTGAGGGGCTTGGGACTGCTGGGTTGCATGCGCTGTGGGAGGCTCCCAAAAGCTTTCTTCTGGGAAGCTGGGGAGCTTTCCCGCACAGGCTCCATCGGTACCGACGTACCCATATGTGAGAACTTATTCCTGCTTGTTCCTGGAGATTACTATTTACACAGCAACCATTTGTATGAGTTTTACAAGCTCAACTCTTTTTCTGAAAAACAGGACTTTTCAAAAGGTTTTCTGTTCATGGTAAAATCCTTCCAGAAAAAGAGAGCTTACAGTATCTGTAGACTGAATAATGCAGTAAACCATCCAGCACAGATCATTTACTTAGAGGCAATATAGGATTTTACACCACTCCTCTCAGACCACCTTTTAGTTAAAAGCAATACAGAGAAAAAGAGAGAGAGAGAGAGAGAGACTGCTAAAACTGAACCTGATCCAACTGTAGAACATATCCCACTAGTGCCAAGCACTTGCTCAACTGTTCTCAGTTATTAGGAATGCTTCTTCCTAAGCAGATTCCCCAAGGTTATAAAGTGGACGATACAAATGCCAACCTTGGTAGAGTTACATTATAAACACCTTTTCTCATGTTCTCCAACATTACTTATCTACATGCAGATTCATATGAGCTCTTAAAATGCTTCCATTGAAATTCTAGTTAGTATGCATTCTCTTTCAAGTTTGCAGATTTTTCCAATACAGATGGAAATTCTAAACCATATAATTATTGAATAAAAAAACAAACAAAAACCTATGTCACTTCAAGATTTCTGAAAACTTGGCACAACAGATAAATATTTTAAATGCTGGCCATGTTTCAGAAGAAGTTGCATACCAAAAGTTTATAGCAAGCCTTCTGGCATAAAAGTTGCTTAGATCTTTGAGCTGCTTGCATGAGGTTGCTTTAATTTGCAGCACCTATCTGCTCAGTTTACAGGCTATTTATAACTTTTTGAAGTTCATTTAATGCACAGTACGAATACATTAGGCTTTCACTTATGCTTTACAAAACTAGCATCAGTAGCTAGTGCCTCATTACATCATGTCAGTTTGTAAAGGAACTGCTCCGAGCTTTGCATGCCATTACACTGCTTTTTTTTATATTGGCCTTTGAAGAAATAATATCCACCCATCTTCAAACACCCATTTGCAACTTAGTCAAACAAAACCAAGAGTTAAATGATCACACACTACAGGTACTTCTATTCCAACTAATGTATGTTGCTTTGGAGTATTACATTTACAATCTGTGACATTAAACAAAATGAGATTGCAAATCATAAAACTTGCAGCGCTTCATTCCATTCTTGGAATGGCTCTGACCCACTGATTTCAGATTACAATGATTAGAAATATCTGTGGTGAAGAGCAAACCACTAACTAACCAACTATGCCATGTCATCATATGAAGAAACAAATAGAAAAAGGCTACAACCAAATTTCTTTAGATCATGTTTACTAAGCTGGGCTGTTAGCATGCATCATTTCTAACTAGGTCCCATTAAACAACATGGGACCTAGTTACAAATAGCGCATGCTGACCATTAGCCCAGCTTAGTAAACATGCCCTTTAGTTTAAGTCAACCTGAAAGACTTGGATTCCTGGATCAGGTCTTCTGCCCCTTTAGGGTCCACTAGATCTGGAGATGCCATGGGAAGGGGGTCCCAATTCCAGACACCTAGTAGTTGATTTTTATGCCAATTGCTATGTTCTAGGAGCAGCTCTTGTGCCAAGGTTTCGGTCCAAGGACTGGCACTGCAAGGACTAGGCTGACTACGTTTGAAAGAGGATATATGAAAGGGGAAAATCTAGACATACGAGTAGTTGCAAATGAAGACTCATGGGTCAGTAACCCAGAAGCAGCCCACTCTGATTGAGCCTGGAGGCCAGTGAAAGAAAAGTGCCAGATGAGAAGGAAAAAAAAGTTTTAGCTTAACATGCAAGCTAGGCAACCAAGAACAAAGGGCTCCAAGATCTTGGAGGAGCCTAGTTGTTAGAGCAACTGACTGAGAATCAAAGGAAGGAGGCTGCAAGTCTCTTGCCGACCACTTGTGAACTTACAAAACAAAATCACTGAACCTTCTTATTTCCTCTGACTGTAAGCCCTTTTGGGCAGGAAAATAACTATTGTATACACATATAACTCATTGAGTTTGGATTTGGAAAGGTGTGTGTAATCAAATCTCAAAGTACAGATCCAGAGTGGAATACTTTTTTTTTTTTTTTTTAAGTAATATGTTAAACTTTTTTTTAGGCAATAAAGTAATAGACTGCTGAACACAGCAAAATTTTAATTTTGCCCACAGTAGGCAATGGTTACTACAAGAAGGAAAAGCAAGGATAGGGGGGTAAAGGCTTTTAATTCTTCCCTGAAGCTTTTTTAAAATTTGAATTGGATAACATTGCCATGGTTTCATTCCGACACTTCCAAGAGGATAATGTGTAGAGGCTTAGAATATGCCTGTTCTGAATGTGAGTAAGAAGAAATTAGACCTTACCTGCTAATTGTCTTTCCTTGAGTTCTCTCCGGGCCAGTCCAGGGATAGTAGGGTTGTCAATCCCTTCCAGCAGCTGAGGACTGAATCTTGAAGTTTTGCATACAAGCTATCTGGCTCCACCTAGCGAACAAACCTCAGTCTACTGTTGTCAAAGCGGAATAGGAACAAAAAAACAACCAAACGCTCCTAACCTGCTGACCACGGGAAACACTGGAAAACACCGCCAACGGTACCAAACGCTGAGGTCCTCTTCCTTTATTGAAAAGGCGGTTTTTTTTCTCCTTTTGGTCCTTGTCTTTTTTTTTTTTTTTATGGTGTATGCGTTCGTGAGCAAGACTCCCGAAACTAAATGGAAGCCCCACAGCCCAACACAGAAAGTAAACTGCGACGGTGTGCCGCCAACAACAAACACTAAATGCCGCTATGCAAGACCTGCACCGGCTAACTGCCATGGGTGGATGGCGTACACTAACTACCTGACCAATACGGAACTCGACGAGCGCGAAAGGCAGACGGGTGGGCCCTGGACTGGCCCGGAGAGAACTCAAGGAAAGACAATTAGCAGGTAAGGTCTAATTTCTTCTTCCTCTTCGTCTCTCCGGGCCAGTCCAGGGATAGTAGGGTAGTACCAAAGCAGTATCTAACCGCGGGAGGGAACAGCAAGGCCCGCCACAATGGCTGATGCCCCCACATTTGCATCCCCTCTGGCATGAACATCCAGTCTATAATGCCACGCAAAAGTATGAAGGGAAGACCAGGTAGCCGCCCTGCAGATGTCCAGCGGCGGCACCAACGCCAATTCCGCCCATGAGCGCGCAGTCCCGAAGGAGGAACCTGTCCACTGGCTTGATACGCCGCCGAAATAGCATGCTTCACCCAACGAGCAATGGTAGCTTTGGAGGCCGCCTCCCCTTTCTCAGGACCACCAAACAGCACAAACAAACGATCCGTACGGCGAAAAGACTTCGTCTTGCGCAGGTATCTCCGCAGCACTCTACCCAGATCCAACCTCCGCAGTACCGCATCCATGGGCTGCCCTCCCTGGACCGGAAAGGTCGGCAGGGAGATAGGCTGATTCAGATGAAAACGAGACACCACTTTCAGAAGAAAGGAAGGCACAGGCCGCAACGTTATCTTTTCCTCTGAAAATTGGATAAAAGGCTCCCGACAGGAAAGCGCCTGCAGATCGGAAATTCTCCGCGCCGAGCATAAGGCCACTAAAAACGCCGTCTTCCAGGAACAATCTCTGATGGACACTGCATTAGCTGGTTCAAAAGGAGGGCGCGCCAGCGCCTCTAGCACCAGGTTCAAATCCCATGGGGGAACCACCGCCCCGACCGGGGGCCTCAGATTCTTAACCGCCTTCAAAAACCTCAGAATATCCGGGTGCCCGGATAAAAAGGTCCCCCGAATCTTGCCGCGAAAACATGACAAAGCGGCCAACTGAACCTTCAAGGTACTAAGGGCTAAGCCTTTATCCAAACCCTCCTGGAGAAAAGACAACACATCAGGCACTAAGGCGGATCCGGGCGTAAGCTGACGCTGAACACACCAGCGCTCAAAGATACGCCAAACTCGAATATAAGCCAAAGAAGTGGACCGCCTCCTGGCCTCCAACATTGTGGATACGACCGCCGACGAGTAACCCCTACGACTCAACCTTTCCCTTTCAATAGCCAAGCCGTAAGCAAGAAGCGATCGACATTGGGTATCAGAAGCAGTCCCTGGAATAAGAGGTTCATCCGGACAGACAGCCGCCAGGGTGCATCCGCGAGGAGACGTATCAAGTCGGCATACCATGCTCTCCAGGGCCAATCCGGGGCAATGAGAATCACGAGCCCCTGGTGACCTTCTATTCTCCGAAGAACTCTCCCGATCATTGGCCACGGCGGAAAAACATAAAGAACCCCCGCCGGCCAGGGCTGAGCTAAGCCATCCAGACCCTCCAACATGCGTTCCCTGCGCCGGCTGAACAAGCGTGCGGCCTTGGCATTGCCGAAGGTGGCCATGAGATCCATGACTGGCTGCCCCCAACGCAGCGTCAACTCGTGAAAAACAGCTGCATTCAACTCCCACTCTCCTGGGTCCACCGTGTGCCGACTGAGGTAAATCGGCTTGAACATTGCCTCGACCCGCTACATGAGCCGCCGACAATGCCACCAAGTGCAACTCCGCCCAATCCATTACGCGCCGACTTTCCTCCAGCAGGACTGCACTGCCCATTCCGCCCTGCCGATTGATGTAGGACACCGTCACCACGTTGTCTGAGAAAACCCGAACCGCTTTGCGAGACAAGAGCGGAAGAAAGTGCTGAAGGGCGAGGAACACCGTCCTGAGTTCCAGGCGATTGATGGACCATTCTCGCTGCTCCGGAGACCAACTCCCCTGCATTATGTGGGAGAGACAATGCGCTCCCCAGCCTGCTAGACTGTCATCCGCTGTAACGAGAACCCAATCTGGCTGCGCCAGAGGGACCCCTGCGCGAAGATGGCTTGGCTCCAACCACCATTGCAGACTGACTGTGACCGCCTGAGAGTAGGGCAATCTGAGATCCAGTGGTTGGTCCTGCGGCGACCACCTCGTCAACAACGCTTGCTGAAGCGGACGCATGTGCGCCCGCGCCCAGGGTATGAGATCCAAGGCAGCCGCCATGGACCCGAGAAGCTGTAAATACCGCCACGCTGTTGGAGCGGGAGTGCGCAGAAAGGCCGACACCTGTTCTAGAATCTTCTGAACCCGCTCCTCCGGAAGAAACACTGCTCCCAATTCGGTATCGAACACAGCGCCGAGATAAAGGAGACGTTGAACCAGTTGCAAGTGACTTTTGTCCCGATTCACTACCCGAGCTGCTCCAGAAAACTCACCACCTTCGCGGTAACCGCCACAGACTCCTCCACAGATGGCGCCCGAATTAACCAATCATCCAGATACAGATGCACCAGAATGCCTTGTTTGCGTAGGGCGGCCGCTACCACCACCATGACTTTGGTGAACGTACGCGGCGCTGTAGCAAGGCCAAAAGGAAGCGCTCGGAACTGAAAATGCCCCTGCGGAACTGCAAAGCACAAAAACCTCTGATGTGCTGGCCGAATCGGGATATGAAGGTAGGCCTCCATCAGATCGATGGACGAGAGGACCTCCCCCGGGAGAACTGAGCGAATGACGGAGCGCAGGGTCTCCATGCGAAAATGCGGGACCCGCAAACAGCGGTTCATGTGCTTGAGATCTAAAATAGGTCGAAAAGAACCTTCCTTCTTGGGAACCACGAAATAAATCGAGTACCGACTGAATCCTAGTTGGTCCCGAGGAACAGGGACTACCACCCGAAGGCTTAGTAACCGCTGAAGAGTTGCGGAAACCGCCGCTCTCTTTCCCGCAGAGCAACATGGAGATACCACGAAAGCGTCCCCTAACGGGTGAGCAAACTTCAGCGCATACCCGTCGCGAATAAGTTCCAGCACCCACTGGTCTGTCGTAATGGTGGCCCAAACGGAGAGGAACTCTTGCAGGCGTCCCCCCACCGGACACTCCGCCTGGGCCAGCCTCGTTTCATTGTGGCTTTTTACTGGGGGTTTGCTGGGCCCCGAAATAGCCTCTACTGAACCCCCGAGCTCCCCGAAAGGACTGACCCCTAGCCAGAAAACGCCCCCTCTGGTAGGGCGCAAATTTCGAACCCCGGAATCTACCGAATTCTCGGGCTGGACGATTGGGCAACAAGCTAGCTTTCTGCCCTTTCGGACGGTCCTCTGGAAGTCTACCGCCCTTGGAGTCCCCAAGATCTTTCACAATCTTTTCCAGCGCCGCTCCAAAGAGCAGCGACCCCTTATAGGGCAGTTTGCTAAGGCGAGACTTAGAAGAAGCGTCCGCCGCCCAATTCCGCAGCCAGAGGAATCTGCGAGCCGCAATCACTGACGCCATGGACTTAGCTGAAATGCGAACTAGATCATAAAAGGTATCCGCTAGATAAGCCGCGGCAGATTCCAACTTCGCGCCTTCCGCGGCTCCGGGATCTCCAGTCTCCCCTCGAACCTCCCCTTGAATCCATCTAATGGAGGCTCGAGATACATAAGTCCACAAATCGCTGTCCACAACGCAAGAGCGTTAGAGTCAAAAGCTTGTTTAAGCAGACTATCTAACTTACAATCCTGCAAATCCTTAAGGGCCGCACCGCCCTCCACTGGGATCGTGGTCTTCTTGGTGACCGCAGCCACCAAGGCGTTCACTTTCGGCATCTTTAACAAATCCTGCTCCTCCTGCGGCAATGGGTAGAGCTGCCCAATGGCCCTCGCTCCACGCAGAGTGGCCTCCGGGCATTCCCACTCGGATTCCACCATTTGTTTGATCACCTGGTGCACCGGAAAATACCGCTGCTCTGCCTTAACGCCCTGAAGCAGAGGGTCCTCCAAAGGCTCCGCCTGGGACTGTGGGATAACAATATTTAAAGCCGAGAGGGACTGAGTAATCAGGGACCCTAACTCTAATCTCCTAAAGACCCGAAAGAGATTAGGATCTTCGCCAAGCCCCATGTCAGCGTCCTCCAACTCCTCTGCCCAGGGCTCCACTCCTGAATCAGAGAGGATCTCCCCCTCTTCAGCACCTTGCATAGCCGGAGTTGGGGGACTGACGCTATCAGTCCCTGCTCCAGCCCCCAAAACCACGGTGGAGAGCCCCTCCGCCGGATCTAGGGAAAAGACATCCTTCTGCTGAGCCCCTGACTGCCCGGAGAGAG
This sequence comes from Ichthyophis bannanicus, assembly GCA_033557465.1. NCBI lineage: Eukaryota > Metazoa > Chordata > Amphibia > Gymnophiona > Ichthyophiidae > Ichthyophis > Ichthyophis bannanicus. Next base: position 174,829,293 of record CM066034.1, on the reverse strand, counting down.
AGGCAGCGCTGCTGGCCTGTTGACGCTGCAGACAGTAAGCTTTATGAAGAGATAAAATAAATTCAGGAGGGAAAAAGGATTCCCAGCCCCCCTGCATCACAGGGGATGGCTGCGGAGGATCCTCCTCCTACTGGGCAAGGCTGCTTCAATTTAGTTTTCTTTTTCCCTGGCTTTCTCTGAGATGGCACAGGAATGGGAGCCTTAACTAAAATGGCGGCCATTCCCGCCTTTTCTGACTCTCCTGGAGAAGGGCCTAACGCCGGCGAGGCATCCGCCTTAACTTCCATGCTGCCACTAGCGTCCTGGGACAAAAGAGCCTAAACGCACACACCGACAACAAAAACCCGCATTGGAAAGCCCTCTCTGACAGTGACACAGCACGCAGCCTGGCAAACGCGGCAGCATGCGTCTCCGCCCTACTCCACCGGGTGCGAAACGAGCGGGGAAAGAACCGCGTGACGTCGGACAGCCCGCTAAGCCCGGTCGCCTCACTTGCAGCACGGAGAGTCCGAACCCTCGAGCTACTCAGGGCCGCTGCTAGCGGTAGAGTACTCACTTCGCCGGATGCAGTAGATTGGGCTCTGGGGCTCCCAGGACCATTCCCGCTGTCAATTCAAGGAATAGGCTGGAAAACGAGGCAGACTCTGCCTCTCGCCTACTTCTGCCGGTGTCGGACCTCCGATTTACTTTATTTTTTTTATTTTTTTTTTAATAAAGGAAAAAGATCCCTGTGCTGACAGAGAGGCACCCCGCTAGGGCTCCCCACCGCAAATACTCAAAATAATAAACTCCTTTCAAATTGTCTATTCAGGAGCCAGAGGAAAGTACGTCCTTTTCAGCTGCTGAGGACTGAAGACTGAGGTTTGTTCGCTAGGTGGAGCCAGATAGCTTGTATGCAAAACTTCAAGATTCAGTCCTCAGCTGCTGGAAGGGATTGACAACCCTACTATCCCTGGACTGGCCCGGAGAGACGAGGAAGAGTGAATTATTGCGGGTTAAGTAGCTGCTGTTAAAAGCTGAACTTCCACTACTGTAGGTTGCAAGCTACTGCTTGCAGACATCTTCCGAAGTGTGGAATTTAGGAGTATTTTTGAACGCCTGACATTGAAGCATCATAGCAAGTAAAAAGGTGTCTATGGCCTTTCATAAGCTTTGTTTGTTACATAGACCAGAGGTTCCCATAGATTTGCACACAATGAAAACAGTACATGCAAATCTCTTGCATGCATATTCATTGTGGGAATCACTGGGCTGGGAACCTCTGAAAGGCTAACATGCATCTTGTCGGCTCCTGATTTTAGATCTGTGGTGCAGGCTATGACCATGTCCAGTTTAGACTATTGCAATGTGATCTCTGTCTGGGTCTACCTGTATCCTACACGCATTCACTGCAAGTTGTTCAGAATGTCAGCTTGTTCTGTCACTGGGTGTGGTCATCAGGAACAAAATCACCTCTGTTCAAGTAACTGCATTAGTTACTACCAAAAGGGTCAAGTTTAAGATTTGTCTGCTGGTTTAAAAACTTTATGGGTCCCTACATATTTGGCTTATCTGATCATATAACTATAGGCTGCAGCATGTGCTTCAATCAACTAATACCAATTTGATCACAATTCTTGCTGTATATTGTGCTAAATTGTCAGTTACTTGCGCTGCTGCATTCTCTGTGGCAGGTCCATTATTGTAAATCCAGTTATTAAAGCCTATTAAAACCGAGATCAATATGATGAAATTTAGAAGTTTTGTTTTGTTTTTTTAACTTTTGGAGAGTAGAGATCAAGAGGGACAGATGGTCAGCAAAGAGCTTTAAGATGGGTGATTAATCATGGTTTTGTATTGTTTTTTGTTTGTCAAATTGTTTGCATTTATGGATGTAAGATGTACACCACACAGAACAACCTTTTCACTAATTTTGCAATATAAAAACGTCTGTAGTTAAAAATGTTCCAATAACTAAAAGGTTGAAATCAGAAATATCTAGGTCATAACAAATATCTCAAAATCATTGACTGATATTACCATTGCAAAGAGTGGAAAAATACGTTAGAGCATGTCCTCAATTCATTTATTAGCCATGAGATGCCCCTCACAGGGACTGCTCCTCAGAGGTTAGGGAAAAAAAACACACCACATTTTTACTGGTTGAAACTGCCACTTAAGCTATGAAAATTTCCCAAATTACCTACTTTAAATAGTCATAACCCTTGAAAAATACAAGTCACAGAAATTTATCTGCTCATTCTGCAATCAATTATGCAGCACACTAGACTAGGCCTGCGTTTCGCATAACACTGCTGCATCAGGAGTGTGTTCACATATATTCAGTGTAGAGTGAACTCTTACAGACATTGCTGGTCAACGTTAAAATAGGCATTGCTACTGTGGTCTGTTCCTAAAAACCCTACAAGCAGCTCCATAGGATCAGGTAGAGAATGAATGCAGCAGGATGCAAACTTAACACAAGCAGAGCTACCATAGCACCCTAAAAGGATGTCCACCTATCCAAGAAGGGTCAGTTGTCTACCGCTGCTGGAGTGTGAGGTCTGACTTTGGTTGGTGGATCAAGCTCCATTCATCCTGCTCTCACACAGTTTATTTCACAAAGAATTGTTTCAGTGCAACTGGGCATTCTTTACTAGGATCTGAACTGTAAAATTAGCAGCTATCTACTGACCTTGATTCAATAAGGAAGTCCCCGATGTAATTAGTAAGAGCAGTATATCAAATATAAATAAAACAAACAAAAGAAATGCTATACTGGGTCAGACCAAAGTTCATCAAGCCCAGTATCCTGTTTCCAATAGTGGACAATTCAGGTCACAAGTACCTGGCAAGTTCCCAAAAGCCACAGGTTCCACAATACTCGTCCTGTGGTAAGCAGTGGATTTCCAGGGCCCTCTTTAATAACGATTTATGGTCCTTTCCTCCAGGAACTTGTCCAAATCTTTAAGCCCAGCTATATTAACAGCTTTTACTACATCCTCCGGTAATGAATTCCAGAGTTTGATTACACCTTGAAGGAAAAAATATTTTCTCTTATTAATCTTAAATGGGTTAACACTGTAGCTTCATTGCATGTCCCCTAGTCTCTCTACATTTTGATGGCATAAACAACCGATCTACGTTAACCTGTTCCACTGCATTCATTCATTTATAGACCTCTATTAGATCTCCTCTTAGCCTTCTCTTTTCAAAGTTGAAGAACCCTAACTTTTTAACCTTTCCTCATAGGGATATCCTTCCATCCCCTTTATCATTTGGTTGCTCTTCTCTGTATCTTTTCTAATTCTGCTATGTCATTTTTAAGAAATCAGAATTGCACACAAAATTGAAAGTGCAGTCAAATCATGGAACAATACAGAGGCATTATAATATCCTGGTTTTATTCTCCATTCCTTTTGTTATGATTCCTAGAGAGAAATTAGACTTACCTGCTAATTGTTGTTCCTTGAGGAACTCCAGTCCAGTCCCGCACCTCTTGGGACTGGACACCTCCTCTCGCAGCTTGGAGACTGGGCATGTCAGATTCTGAAGCCACCACACATACTGCTGGCACCTCCTACCAGCTCCCAGTGACCTATAGACAAAACAGACCTAAAGGAGCAACAAATAAGTAGTGAAAATCTCAAGTAACTACATTAACTAAATACTTAACACAACTCTTCCCTCCCGCAAATAGAGGAAACTGTTCCCTCCAACGCCACAGAAGATCTGGATAGACAAGAAGACAGAGAGCATGCAACAGAGTAAAAGAAAGAATAGCAAGCTAAAATTAGCTTGAGCTGCACTAAGTTCGTGACTATCCTTCGCTCCGACTGCACATATCGCAACCAAACAAGCTCCGACTTGGATGACCAAATCCCAGGTGAGATCCGGGACTGGACTGGAGTTCAAGGAACAACAATTAGCAGGTAAGTCTAATTTCTCTTTCCTTATCACTCCAGTCCAGTCCCGCACCTCTGGGATGTAACAGAGCAGTACAATAATGGGAGGGACCTGACAAACCAGCCCGCAAAACCACGGATCCAAAGCAGGCATCCCCTGCTGCTTGAACATCCAGACGATAATGCCTAATGAAGGTATGCAAAGAAGACCATGTAGCTGCCTTGCAAATCTCAACCGGAGGAACCAAAGTATACTCCGCCCACGAAGTAGCTTGAGCCCTGGTAGAATGCACCCGCAACCCTTCAGGGACCTGACGACCCTGTAAAATATAAGCAGAAGATATCGCCTCACGGACCCATCTGGAAATGGAGGCCTTGGCCGCCGCTTCGCCCCTATGCGGCCCCCGAAAGAGGACAAACAACCATTCAGACTTGCGAAAAGACTCCGACGCTTTAAGATGACGACGAAGAATCCACTTTACATCCAGCAAACGCAAAGTATGGTCAGAGACACAGTCCTCCAAAGTCCACAAAACTGGCAAGGACACCGGCTGATTCACATGAAATGCTGAGACCACCTTCGGCAGGAAAGACAGAACCAGACGCAAAACTACCTTATCTCGAAAGAAAGTTAGAAAGGGCTCTCGGCAAGACAAAGCCTGCAACTCCGAGATCTGGCACGCGGAACAGATAGCCATGAGAAAGACAGCCTTCAACGTCAAATCCTTCAACGAGGCCTGACAAGGGCTCAAAGCGTTCTCTTGTCAACACCCCTAAGACCAAATTGAGATCCCAAGGAGGGATCACTACTCTCCTCGGAGGACGCAGTCGAGATACCGCCTGCAAGAAACGTAAGACATCTAGGTGGGAGCCTAAGGTGACGCCCTGAATCTTACCACGATAGCAAGCAATAGCTGCCAGCTGGACCCTTAATGACCTGACTGCTAGACCCTTATCAAAACCATCCTGCAGGAAACCCAACACCTCCGGAATGGAGGTGGATGATGGCTGCGCCTTCCTCTCCTCACACCAATCCTCAAAAATACACCACACGCGAACATAGGCTAGTGACGTCTACCACTTTATGGCTAAGAGCTAGGGCGTTTGGGATTCGAGCGCATTCTACTAGGGCACAGGCCACTTCCTGGGCAGAACATGGTCTGGTTCCGCCTGGAGAGATCTGTAGGGCAGCTACTTGGTCGTCCCTTCATACTTTCAGTAAGCACTACCATCTGGATGTTTTGGCGGCGAAGGACGCCTGTTTCGGTTTGGCCATTTTAAAGGCCAGCGGGAAAGGTCCCTCCCAACAAATACTGCTCTGGTACATCCCAGAGGTAGAGGACTGAACTGGAGGAACGATAAGGAATGGTAGTACTACCGGTAAGTATGAGTATTCAAGGTCTATAAATGCTTCTCGTGCTTTACTGTACAGTTCCTTTCTCTGGCATGCTTTCTATTTTTGTATAAGGCGAAAGGGTGAGGTGCAAGAAGAGCCTTGCTAATTTCAATCTCCATTTTCAAAAAAAAAAAAAAAAAAAGGGAGAAGGTAGTTATATTATCTATTGCGTTTTACGTTCAGGTTTCAGTGTAAAGTTGGAGTTTTTAGGATAGCTACTTATTTGTTGCTCCTTTGAGTGTGCTTGTCAATAGTTAACTGGGGCTGATGGGAGAGGTCAGCAGACTATATCCAGTGATGTCACAATTTTGACATGCCCAGTCTCCAGGCTGCTGGAGGAGGTTGACAACCCAGAAGTAGAGGAATGAACTGTCGCCACTCAAGGAACTACAATTACCAGTTAGGTGTAATTATCATTTATTAGTCTTAAATAGTTTACCCTATAGCTTCATTGCATGTCCCCTAGTTTTTCTATATTCTGATAACGTAAACAATCGATCTACGTTTACCCATTCCACTCCGCTCATTAATTTATAGACTTCTATCATATCTCCCCTCAGCCGTCTCTTTTCCAGGTTAAAGAGCCCTAACCTTTTTAGCCTTTCTTCCTAGGAGTATCCTTCCATCCCCTTTACCATTTTGGTGGCTCTTCTCTGAACCTTTTCTAATAACGCTATATCCTTTTTAAGATACGGTGACCAGAATTGCACACAATATTCAAGTGCGGTCTCACCATGGAACGATATAGACGCATTATAATAGCTTTTGTTTTATTTTCCATTCCTTTCCTTATCATACCTAGCATTCTATTTGCTCTCTTGGCCGCCGCTGCACACTGGGCCGAGGGTTTTAATACATTATCCACAATGACGCCTAAATCTTTTTCCTGGGTGCTGGTTCCTAATGTGGAACCTTGCATCGTGTAACCAAAGCTTGGGTTGTTCTTTCCTAGGTGCATAACTTTGCACTTGTCCACATTAAATTTCATCTGCCATTTGGACATCTAATCTTCCAATTTATCAAGGTCCTCTTGTAATTTTTCACAAACAACTTTGAATAATTTTTATTTATTTATCCATATTTATATACCACTTTTCGCCGTGTCAAAGCAGTTACAACAAACACGGGAAGAGTACACTGAACAGATACAAGTGAGGGGGGATACCATCACCCGAGGGGGGGGTATAGCACATTTACAATGATATTATATTATTTACACTCTGACATTACTGTCCTTCTCTTCAGTGAAATTTGCATTTCAGTACTATTTACATTTCAGGTTCTCTCCGTTCTCAGCCTGTTTTGTGAAGTCCCAAGATGCTCCCCGAAGAGGAGAGTTCTTATCTGCCTTTTAAATGCAGGGAGATCTTTGTTGTTGCGGATAAGGTTTGGGAGGGCGTTCCATAGTGAGGGTGCATAAAGGTCGAATGCACGGTTACAGGTTTGAGTATTAAATTTTGTTCTGTCATGAGAAACGAGAGTATTGTTTGAGGTCTGCTGAGTAATTTTGTGTCATCTGCAAATATGATTACCTCGCTCATTATTCCCATATCTAGGTCATTTACGAATATGTTAAAAAGCAGCGGGCCCAGCACAGATCCCTGCGGTATTCCACTATTTACCTTTCTCCATTGAGAAAATTGGCCATTTAGCCCTACACTCTCTGCTTTCTATCTTTTAGCCAGTTCCTGATCCACAATACTACACTGCCTCCAATCCCATGACTTTTAAATTTTGCCAAGAGTCTCTCATGAGGGACCTTGTCAAAGGCTTTCTGAAAATCCAGATACATTATAATCAACCGGCTCACTTTTGTCTACCTGTTTATTCTCATCTTCCTCTCCTCGTCTATTTTACACCTTAAAATACATATCAGAGGTTCCTTGAGGTAGATCTATGCAAACAAATCATATGCAAACCAGAAAAACTACCAAGCCTCGATAGCACCCAGCAAAGAATCAATGATTCTTCAGCAGAAGTCAGCACTGCACATAACATGCACACCCCCACACATGCTATATGATTTTACATTTCTATACCACTGTTCTTGCATAAGGTGAAATTAGACCTTATCTGCTAATTGCCTTTCCTCGAGTATCTCCAGTCCAGTCCCATCACCTGAGGATTGTCACGCATCAGCAGCAGCTTGGAGACTGAGCATGTCACAAACCTGTAACATCAGCATACAAGGACAGCCGGTAGCACCTCCCAGCCCCCAGTATCCTAATGATAAAGCAGACTCACAGGAGAAACCAGTAAGAATAGTATCTTGGGGAAAAAAAAACCACGCTATGTAAATCTCTCTCCACATCAAACAATAATTACCATCCCAAATTTATGGAGGAAAAGAAAAGCTAACCTTATGCTGAGCAGAGTCCTGCCAACTGCAGGAGCCAAACCCATCCCCTGTGGGAATCGCCCCCATCCATTGACGCTACCTATGTTCTGACATCTTCTTCAGAGGTCATTGGCCAGTCACCGCTATCTCCCAGCCTGCTTACGGTTTACTTCTTACAGGCCCGGGGTCGCAAATCCTGATGGCAGAAAAAAGAATTAGAGAAGTCTGGGAAGGTCCGGGACTGGACTGGAGATACTCAAGGAAAGACGATTAGAAGGTAAGGTCTAATTTCACCTTCCTTATCGTCTCTCCAGTCCAGTCACCTGAGGGATGTATCACAGGTGGACAAAGGTGAGTTGGTTGATATAGTGTATCTCGACTTTCAGAAAGCCTTTGACAAGGTCCCTCATCAGAGACTTTTGGCAAAACTAAAGAGTCATGGGATAGGAGGCAGTGTACTATTGTGGATCAGGAACTGGTTAAAAGAGAGAAAGCAGAGGGTAGGGTTAAATGGTCAATTTTCCCAATGGAGAAAGCTGAATAGTGGTGTACCCCAAGGATCTGTGCTGAGTCCGCTGCTTTTTGACATATTCCTAAATGACCTGGAAAAGGGAATAACGAGTGAGGTTATCAAATTTGCAGATAATACAAAACTATTTAAAGTTGTTAAAACCCAAGAGGATTGTGGAAAATTGCAAGAGGATCTTGATAAACTGGAAGACTGGGCATCAAAATGGTAGATGAAATTTAATGTGGACAAGTGCAAAGTTATGCACCTAGGGAAGAACAACCCAAACTATGGTTACACAATGCAAGGTTCCACATTAGGAAACACCACCCAGGAAAAAGATTTAGGCGTCATTGTGGATAACATGTTAAAACCCTCGGCCCAGTGTGCAGCGGCGGCCAAGAGAGCAAATAGAATGCTAGGTATCATGAGGAAAGGAATGGAAAATAAAACAAAAGATATTATAATGCGTCTATATCGTTACATGGTGAGACCGCACTTGAATATTGTATGCAATTCTGGTCGCTGTATCTTAAAAAGGATATAGCGTTATTAGAAAAGGTTCCGAGAAGAGCCACCAAAATGGTAAAGAGGATGGAAAGATACTCCTAGGAAGAAAGGCTAAAAAGGTTAGGGCTCTTTAACCTGGAAAGGAGACGGCTGAGGGGAGATATGATAGAAGTCTATAAATTAATGAACGGAGTGGAACGGGTAAACGTAGATCGATTGTTTACGTTATCAGAATATAGAAAGACTAGAGAACATGCAATGAAGCTACAGGGTAAACTATTTAAAACTAATAAAAGAACATATTTTTTCACTCAACGTGTAATCAAACTCTGGAATTTGTTATCGGAGGATGTAGTAAAGGCTGTTAGTGTAGCTGGGTTTAAAAAAGGTTTGGATAAGTTCCAGGAGGAAAAGTCCATAAACCATTATTAAGAAGGGACCCAGGATATCAATGCTTGACCCAGTACAAGCACTGTGGAACCTGTGTCTTTTGGGGAAACTGCTAGGTACGTATGACCTAGATTGGCCACTGTTGGAAACAGGATACTGGGCTTGATGGACCTTGGTCTGATCCAGTATGGCATATCTTATGTTCAGCCTAGGTCCTGTAAAAACTTTACTACCTTGCCGGTAACGAACACTTTCGGCCTCTGACTTCGTTCGAATCAATCGTCGAGATAAGGATGAACCAAAATCCCGTCTTTCTGCAACGCCGCCACCACTACCACCATGATCTTGGTGAAGGTTCGCGGCGCCGGCGCCGGCACCAGCCCGAACGGCAACGCCTGGAATTGATAATGTCCCCAAAGAAGAGCAAAGCATAGAAACTTCTGGTGAGCTGCTCTGATGGGAATATGCAGATATGCCGCCGTAAGATACAGGGAATTTAAATACTCCCCCTTGCGTACCGCCACAATGACTGACTTTAAGGTCTCCATCCAGACAACGATTCACTCCTTTTAGGTCCAAGATAGGCCGGAGCGATCCATCCTTTTTTGGCACTACGAAATAAATTGAGTTATCGACCCGTACCATAATCTTCTGTTGGTTCCGGCACGATCGCTCCCATTTGTAAAAGCCGATTCAGTGTGCTGCGGACTGCCAGGGTTTTCTGCTGCCCTTTTCAGGGAGACAGCACAAAGAAGTCCCGAACCGGTCTTGCGAACTCCAGCGCATATCCTTCGCAAATGATCTCTAAAACCCACTGGTCGGACGTTATTTGGGTCCAGGCAGGAAGGAACCCCCGAAGCTTCCCGCCTATCAGTTGGCTTCCTGCCGGGACCCGTCAGCTTTCATTGGGGTTTCCTTAGATGTCGCTTTTTGACGTTGTTGCGTATCCCCTACTTGCTCCACGAAACCCCTGGGCTGTAGAAGGGAACTGTCCTCTCTGGAAACCACCGAAATGAGCAGTACGAAATCTCTGGAAATCTCGAAACTGACCCCGAAAGGCCAGAGAGGATTTCCCCTGCTGAGACTTATCCTCAGAAAGCCGCCCGCCCTTGGACTCCCCTAGATCTTTAACCAGCTTGTCAAGATCTTCTCCAAACAACCACCGCCCTTTAAACGGCAGCTTGCTGAGACGCGACTTGGACAAACCATCGGCCGCCCAATTCCTTAACCATAGGGATCTGCGTGCAGCAACCAGCGAAGCCATACTATTAGCTAGAGCTCGAATTAAGTCGTAATGTACATCAGCCAAGTATGCAGAACCTGACTCTAAGCGATCAATCTCTCGAATACTCTCCTGGTCCAGCTGGGTAGACTGACAAACTCCGAGACCACCTGTGGCATGCTCTTGCCAACCAAACACCACAAATGGATGCCTGTAAGGACAAGGCATCCGCTTCAAACGACTGTTTCAACAAATCATCTACCTTCCTATCTTGCGCATCCTTCAATGCCGCGCTACCCTCTACCGGAATAGTGGTCTTCTTGGTAACTGCTGACACTGCCGCATCAACGCACAAAGAGCGAAACCGTTCCTTGTCCTTATCCGCTAAGAGATAGTCTGTTCATAGTTCTGACCCCTCTCAGACCAGACTCTGGTTGATCCCACTCGTCCTGGATCATCCGGTCCACCACATGGCGCACGGGAAACACTACCTGAGCCTGCCGCATCGCTTGGATTATCGGATCTTCCCCACTCTTCCTCACTCGGTGGCGCTATGGCCAGCTTCAACATCTGTAGGGATTCAGTAATGAGTGCCGTCAGCTTGTCCCTCCGGAACATTCGAATGATTTTCGCTTCATCCTCAGGTTCCGGAATCTCGCCTTCTTCCAAATCTTCCATTTCAGCTTCCAGGTCCATCTCAGCCTCAACTGTTTTGTGCCACTCCACCGAGGGGGGGGGGGGGCTCTAGAGGTCCTGATCGCTTTGGAGGTCTTGTTGAAATACTACCCCCTACCACCAACCCGGGTTGAGGTGCCACACTAGGCCCTGCCACGGGCTCTGGTAATTTACCTTGACGCCGCAAACAGAAGGCCTGATGCATTAATAAGACAAAGTCTGGACAGAAATCTTCGAGCTGTGACCCCACTTCCAAGGCCGCTTGTGAAGTGGACGGTCCGATGGTCACCTCCTGACTGTCCCGAGGCCAGCGGTCCAAGAAGCTCTCCTTCAGCTTCAGACACCCCCCCCCCCCCCTCCGGGGCTCTTGAGCAACCTTAATATCCATCTGCTGGTCCACGCTGGTAGAAACTGTGGCACAGGCCCTGTAGATACCTGAATCTGCCACCGCAACCCTGCGGATGCCGTAGACCACGCAGAGAGGTCGGGATGCCATACACTAGGGTACTCTCACCACTCCTAGACACCCACTCACAACCTCCTTCTTATACTTTTGTCTTTTTTTTTTTTTAGACCAGCCAAACCAGGGAAAACAAAATGTCAGACCAAACTCCCACCTGAACAAATCAAGCCCCCCAAAGGGAGACAATAAAAAGCCCAAGGGAAAGTAAATACTAGGGGGACGCTGACAGCCCGCTCAAAAAAAAACAAAAGGAACTCTGGTAGCGTGGTCAATTAGATTTGAAAAATAAAAGGGAAGTTCCAGCTAATCTGCCCCCCTCGCAGTAATGCAACACTAGAATGAGAAAAAAAAAAAAGGGAGAAATGAAAGTACTGGGAAAGCGCTTGCCACGCGGCAAACATGCCACCAAAATGGCCACCGCTACTGAATAGAGGAGGGGAAAAGGCGCCAAAATGCACTGCCGCGAACCGTTCCCCCGCTCACTAGAGCAATTACCTGCCTTTCAGCGAAAGGGGTCCCCAGACTTCTGTACCCAATCTGTGCCTGCAGGGCTCAAGCCGGCACGCCCCCGCTCCACCTTGCCATGATCGGAGGGCCGCCCAGCGAGCTGCTCACCCTAGTGCCATCAGTCCGAGGATGATCGCGGTTGTCAGAATTGCCGAGACACCTCCATTGTCTGCCACAGAGCTCTCCTCCGTGCCATCCAGGAGGAGAGATCTGCTAGAAATTGAGCCCGAAGCCCACAGAGAGGCAAGCAGGAACTGGCACAAGAAAAAAAACGGTCCTGTTATTTTTTTTAAAGAAATAGTACACAAATTGTGTTAGTGAAATTTAAAGGAGAATCTTAGGGAAAGGAATAACCCACCAAACGAATCTACGCTACTCTAAAGCTCCTTGTGTTCCTCAAGTAAGCCCAGCACCTAGGCTCACTAAGTCCTCCTGCTGCATGGAGACTGGACACACTGGGGCTGAGGGGAGTGATCAGCAGACTACATCCAGTGATGTCACGACTCTGACATGCCCAGTTTCCATGCTGCAGGAGGAGGTGCACAACCCAGTGGAGGACTAAACTGGAGGACCGATAAGGAATAGGAGAAGTCTTATAGACAACTGATTTCAATATGCCGGATGCGGACTGGAACATCCCTGCTGCAATATCATCTAGAGTAAGGAAATCCTGGATTTTCTACAGCAGGGATTCTCAACACAGTCCTCGGGACACACCCAGGCGGCAGGCAGCTTTTCAGGATAACCAAAATGAATATGCATGAAAGAGTTGCATGCACTGCATAGAGATCAACCCAGACATCGCAATCTCTGCCACATTTGTGGAGGACATACCACAGCCAAGGCAGTGACAGAGCACTCAGGTTAGTCTGGCCTCTCCTAGTGGGCAGAGCAAGCTAAGTCCAAATATGAGCCACCTCAGTTTCCTGCATACTTAGACCACCACTACCACCACCCCTACCTGGGCAAAAGGTACAGACTGCCTCATCAAGATCAAAACTAAAGCCTGAAACAGGAAAAGCAGTGTAGAATACAGAAGTGGTAAAGAGCTAACGATACTTCAAATGGCAATGTCTAAGGAGGTAGGGAGCACCTCTTTCCTGAGCAAAGCAATGATAGTCCTGTAGGACCTCATACAAAAATGAGAGAGACTCGGTCTGAAAACAATTAACCCTAGATCCAGGATATGTCAGAGGGAACCTCACTTTCTGCACTCTTATGAATCCAGAACATTTGTCCTGGACCTGCAGCACAGGGTACATAGCCTACAACTGCAAGAAGGCACTGAAGAGAGTTTCCGCAAAGAACCATGGCAGACTCAACAAGGGAGTCTCTAACAAACATTGCAGAAATTCAAAATGTTTGCCACATAACTCCCAAACTGGCCAGAGACTTAGGGATAGAAAACAGACATCTTGAAAAGGGGCTAATACATCTCTAACCTTGCTTGAGGACCCTAAAGACCCGCCAATCTGAAAAGCTAAGGGTACTTTCAATAGAGAAAAACTGCCGGAGTTACACTCCAAACTAGCTCCCCCATGGAAGGGATTGCCAGAATTCATGGGGGAGGATTACAGGCTCCCTGTGGAAAAGACCTAAGCATGCCAAAAACCCTGAAAGATTGCCCCTATTACTACCAAGCCCCCTAAGAACTCACGGTTGTTTGATGGCATCTCTAGGCTCTATGCACAGCCTTACAAGAGGAACCTTTGGCACCTCTATGACTATCTTCCAGGAGTCTGAGTGAATCTATTTTCATGAAGTGCAAAATGGCCCTTAAGGGAATCTATTCAGATACAGTTTGGAGCCAGCATCTGTCCCCTAAGAGTAGTGCCAGTGCAGCCAACTAGGAAATACCACCCATCAACATGTACTTGGAAGAGACTCTGAATAATCTTAAGCAGCAGCCACCCAGGCAGTCCTGCTGCAAGCCACCTATTTATCTAAAAAGAAGACTGGCCTTATTAACCATTTGGCCTAATACAGCACTGAAACATTGTGTACCAGGGATCAAATCTGCAACCTTGGGCAACAAGAAGCCATAGCGAAATGGTGGCTCTGGCTGGGAAGGCCAACTGAGATTACCATCAGAAAATGGATTCAATAACCAAGGCCTAGTCTCCCAGTGTACACAATGCTGTTACATAAGAACATAAAATATGCCATACTGGGTCAGACCAAGGTCCATCAAGCCCAGTATCCTGTTTCCAACAGTGGCCAATCTAGGTCATACATACCTAGCAGTTTCCCCAAAAGACACAGGTTCCGCAATGCTTGTACTGGCTCAAGCATTGATATCCTGGGTCCCTTCTTAATAATGGTTTATGGACCTTTCCTCCAGGAACTTGTCCAAACTTTTTTTAAACCCAGCTACACTAACAGCCTTTACTACGTCCTCCGGTAACAAATTCCAGAGTTTGCTTACACGTTGAGTGAAGAAATATTTTCTTTTATTAGTTTTAAATAGTTTACCCTGTACCTTCATTGCATGTCACCTAGTCTTTCTATATTCTGATAACGTAAACAATCGATCTACGTTTACCCGTTCCACTCCGTTCATTAATTTATAGACTTCTATCATATCTCCCCTCAGCCGTCTCTTTTCCAGGTTAAAGAGCCCTAACTGTTTTAGCCTTTCTTCATAGGAGTATCCTTCCATCACCTTTACCATTTTGGTGGCTCTTCTCTGAACCTTTTCTAATAACGCTATATCCTTTTTAAGATACGGCGACCAGAATTGCACACAATATTCAAGGTGCGGTCTCACCATGGAACGATATAGAGGCATTATAATATCTTTTGTTTTATTTTCCATTCCTTTCCTTATCATACCTAGCATTCTATTTGCTCTCATGGCCGCCGCTGCACACTGGGCCGAGGGTTTTAACATGCTATCCACAATGACGCCTAAATCTTTTTCCTGGGTGGTGGTTCCTAATGTGCAACCTTGCATCGTGTAACCATAGTTTGGGTTGTTCTTCCCTAGGTGCATAACTTTGCACTTGTCCACATTAAATTTCACCTGCCATTTTGATGCACAGTCTTCCAATTTATCAAGATCCTCTTGCAGTTTTCCACAATCCTCTTGGGTTTTAACAACTTTAAATAGTTTTGTTTCATCTGCAAATTTGATAACCTCACTCGTTATTCCACTTTCCAGGTCATTTATGAATATGTCAAAAAGCAGTGGACCCAGCACAGATCCCTTGGGTACACCACTATTCACTTTTCTCCATTGGGAAAATTGGCCATTTAGCCCAACCCTCTGCTTTCTATCTTTTAACCACTTCTTGATCCACAGTAGTACACTGCCTCCTATCCCATGACTTTAGTTTTGCCAAAAGTCTCTGATGAGGGACCTTGTCAAAGGCTTTCTGAAAGTCCAGCTGCACTATATCAACCGACTCACCTTTGTCCACCTGTTTATTCACACTTTCAAAAAAACATAATAGATTAGTAAGACAAGATCTTCCTTGTCAAAAACCATGTTGGCTGTCTCCCATTAGGCCATGACTATCTACATGCTGAGTAATGTTATTCTTTATGATGGTTTCTACCATTTTTCCCGGTACTGACGTGAGGCTCACCGGTTTGTAGTTTCCCGGATCACCCCTGGAACCCTTTTTAAAAATTGGTGTTACATTGGCGATCCTCCAATCTTCAGGTATTACAGATGATTTTAATGAAAATTCACAGATTACTAATAGCAGGTCTGCAATCTCATATTTCAGTTCTTTCAACACCCTTGGATGTATACCATCCGGCCCAGGTGATTTGCTACTCTTCAGTTTATCTAATAGTTGTAATACATCTTCCCAATGTATCGATATTTCCTTCAATTCTTCCGCACCTTTAAATACCACCTCAGTCATGGGTAACATCCCTACATCTTCCTCAGTAAAGACCGAAGCAAAGAATTCATTCAGTCTCTCTGCTATCGCCTTGTCGCCTCTTAGTGCCCCTTTAACTCCTCTATCATCTAATGGACCAAATGACTCTCTCACAGGTTTTTTGCTACGAATGTACTTGAAAAAAAACTTTATTTCGTGTTTTTGCTTCCGCAGCAAGCTTCTTCTCAAATTCTCCCTTTGCCTGCTTTATCAATGCCTTGCATTTGACTTGCCAGTGCTTGTGCTGTTTCCAGGTTTCGTCATTTGGCTCTTTTTTCCATTTCCTGAAAGATGCTCTTTGGCAACAGCCTCTCTGACCTCCCCTTTAAACCATGCTGGCAGTTTTTTTGGACTTCCTTCCACTTTTCTTAAAGCTTGGAATACAGCTGGTCTGGGCTTCCAAGATAGTATTTTTCAACAACACCCAAGCTTGATGTAAATCTTTAACCTTTGCAACTGCTCCTTTTAGTTTTTTCTTAACTATTTTCCTCATTTTATCATAGTCTCCCTTTCGAAAGTTAAAAGATAGTACTGTGGATTTCCTTACTATCCCTCCTCCACTAATTAAATCAAAGGTGATCATGCTATGTTCAAGAGCCTAAGGTTGCAACCACAAAGGCATTCTTATGGAGGACCTCGACTCGTCAAAACTGAGACTTACGAACACCACCTCCTTCTCCAGGGATGGTCATGCACTTAGTTACAGCTGTGACAAGGACTCCCACAGCAAAGAGCCCGAAAGGCTGATCCTACTCACCCTGGAGCTGAGGGTACAACTGAAACAGGACCTTAGGGCTCTAGTTCACGATTTTCCTCCCTGAAAAACTACATGTTGCTGCACAGTGTCAGGGAGAGCTGTCAATGCAGCCACCTACTAAATACCTACCAGACATAAGGGGAACCTGCCTGCTAACCTCACACAAAAGGCGGCTCTGCAATCTACAGAGCTGCTGCCGTATCATCCTGCAACCTGAACAGTGGAAAAATTAGCTCCCGAAAATCCTAGCCTTTCCCTGAGGGAGCCACTACTCTGTCCTCCTCAAACTTATCTTCTGGCAACAGAAGTTTCATTGGAAATCCTTCCACTAATCCACATAGGAAATAAGGCTGAGCCCTAGCAGGAATGAAGGAGCACAGGCAAAGCGGGGGCCATGATCCCTCTAACCGCCTGTGCTCATGGGTCTCAAGGCCCCTATGAAGAGGCTGCCAAGCAGCTAGCCAGACTGAATACAGCCTGCGAGTTGTTTCAAGAGCCACAGTACATACGGGTTGACAACAGCAGCTTCAGGTCCCAGAGGGCCCCCAGGCATGCGAATAAGGCCACTCCACCAAGCTCCACATCCGCTGGGCCCAAACCACCAACTTAACTGGCTGCAATGCCCACTGGTAGAAAAAGAAAGAGAAAGAGAAAAAAAAAAAAAAGGAGCGGCAGGGGCCACAGGAATGTTATCAGGGCGTGATCCTCCCGAGGGGGTCCGAGCTATAATTGGGGCATGAAACAGTAGCCATGTTTAAAAAAAAAAAAAAAAATTCTAAAGAATTCTAGGTGAGACAAGCTGCACAGCTGAATGCGGCAGCAGCAAAGTTTTAAAAAAAGACTGGGGAAAAAAAAAAAGAAAGAAGCAGAGCTATGTCAAAAAGGAAATCCTGAAAAGGGAATCCCATGGCCTGCAGGGCTAACCAGAAAAACTCCGGACACCCATGCAGGTCTGGGAGTCCAAGCTGCCAATCAAAGCCAGCCCCCCCCCCCCACTGAATTTTGATCTGCTTTACTTAAAAGCAGCAGAGAGACAAACACTATCCATTGAAACCACTGAAAGAAAAGAGGAACTCAGAAAAAAAAATAAAAAGGAAAGTCTGAAAAAATAAAATGCACGCAAATAAAGACAGCGGCGTAGGCCCAACTTATCGACCTCCCCTTCAGGTGCCCTGTGGGATCCACCTGCTACTCTTCAACTTACCAAGAGTTCAAAACCTGAGAAAAACCATGCTGGACAGCTCCAGAAGACATGGCATACCTGAGTGCCAAACACTGAGCCCTCCAGGACTCCATCTCAATGACCGAGTGTGGGCCAGTAAAGTCAGGCCTATCTGCACTGCTACAAACAGCCCATGCACCTTGCCACCTGCAGGAGGCAGAAATTACTGGATTCTCTCAGTGCTGTCCCATAGCATACATCAAGTAATGAATCACTGAAAGTTGCTCAAGTCTGCCTCCACCTGATGATAATCCACACGTCCGGATTGGTTTAGCAGGATGATAAGGAAGCAGGCATTCACACACCCACACAAGCATACACAGCTGTACACCATACAGACATGCACTGACAAACTATAGATTCATAAAACATGCACACTAAGGCAACAGCTATACACACACAGAGATTAGACAGAACTCCATGAGCCATCATATACAGTGGTGTGCAAAATTCACTAGTGAAATTTGTGCTTTTCGTACTTTAACGTGTGTTTTTTTTTTTTTTTTAATTTTGCGTTAACCCAGCATATTCATCTTTCTACCACGTTAAAAGAGATATATTTGGCTATTAGAGTTGACTTTTTTTGCATTTCTTGCTTCCAATTTAAATACTTTACAAACACTGGGAGATAGCTACTGCGATTTTTGTGGATCCTGTGTCAAAACTGGATTGAGATTATCCAATATGCACACATTCGTATTTCTGACCAATCAGGAGGCTGGTTTCACTAACCAATCACAATGCAGATATCTAGCCAACAGTGCAGCTATAAAAACGTGCGGAATTTTTGAATTTCATATGCTTTCTGGATCAACCATGAAGATGACTCGGACCCTGACGTTGGAGGAGCATGTTCGTGTGTCCTTTATGAGCGAGGAAGGATTTTCAAGCCGTCAGATAACCAAGAAAGTTGGCTGCAGTCAGAGAGCTGTTAAGATTGTACAGAATAAGAAAAAAAAACAGGTACAGTGGTGGACAAGCCTCATTCAGGTCGTCCACGTGCATCAACATCACGCCAGGACAGCGCACTACAACGCATTTCACTGCCTAATCGCAAGTTGACCTCTCCTCAGCTACTTCGAGAGTGGTCAGACAAGAGTGAGGTCAGTGTAAGCTCATCAACAGTTCGTCACCGGTGCCTGCAGTTTGGTCTCCGGGGCTGCAAAGCACGGAATAAGCCACTGATGACTGACATACAAAGGCGCAACCGGATCGTGTGGGTGAGAAAGCACTCAACCTGGTCGACTGAAATGTGGGAAAAGGTGCTATTCAGCGATGAAAGCACCTTCTGTCTGTTTGGTAACCAGGCCCACACCTACATGAGGAGATTTCCTGGAGAGGAATTCAAGCCTGAGTGTCTCAACCTCACTGTGAAGCATCCTTTGAAGGTCATGGTCTGGGGCTGCATGGCTGCCAGTGGCATTGGACGTCTTCACATCGTTGATGGAATGGTCAACGGGGCCAAGTACATCACCATACTGCAAAAGTGCATGGTGCCATCAGCACACCAGCTGTTTCCTGGCCAGTTCCTATTCCAAGATGACAATGCACCCTGCCATCTCTCCAGACAGGTGATCAGCTGGAAGCAGCGGAACAACATCAAGTCAATGGACTGGCCTGCCCAGTCTCCAGATCTGAATCCAATCGAGAACCTGTGGCACAAAGAGGCCTTGGAAATATCCAAGAGGCATCAGACATCAAAGCGTGAGTTGATTGAGTCACTCATTGCAGCTTGGAACCACGTTGTCACCAACGATCACCTTGTCAGACTGGTTCATTCAATGCCGACAAGGTGCAGTCGGGTGATCAAGAACAAAGGGTGGTCCATCAAATACTGAGCCATCACCGACACATAAAACGGCCTTTTTCAAGGCCACATACATTAATTTGAAGGAAACCTGGCATGCGTCCATAATATTTTAAAGCATACTTACAATAAAGCACAGTTACTTACCTGTAACAGGTGATCTCTGGGAACAGCAGGAATAAGTCTTCACATATGGGTATCGTCGATACCGACGGAGCCTGCGCGGGAACGCTCCCCAGCGTCCAATAAGAAAGCTTTTGGGAGCATCCCACAGCGCCTGCGTGCTGCCTTCCCGTCTTTCCCAACCGCCTCTCTCCAGTTCGAGTTTTAAAGCTGAGACAAAGAGAGAGAGAGAGGGAAGGAAAAAGAGAGAGATACAACTCCTAGGGGAGGTGGGTGGGTTGTGAAGACTTATTCCTGTTCCCAGAGATCACCTGTTACAGGTAAGTAACTGTGCTATCTCCAGGAACAAGCAGGAATGAGTCTTCACATATGGGGACTCCCTAGCTGCAGATGCCAGGGAGAGACCCCAGAGATGTGTGTCCTTGAAAAGGGCTCCACCTCCCCCCATGGATCTCTGGCATCCAACCAGGGTAAGTGGGTAGGAGTTGATTAGGAATAGAACAGGTGTTTGAGAACAGCCTGACTAAACAAGGCATCCCGGCGGGAGTTCTTGTCCAAACAGTAATGGGCTGTGAAGGTATGAACCGAGGCCCAGGTGGCCGCTCGACAGATTTGGTCGATGGACACAGAGTTTAGGTGAGCCATTGAGGCTGCCATGGCCCTCACATTGTGAGCTGTGACATGGCCTTCTAGAGAAAGGTTCCTACTCTGGTAGGCGAAAGAAATACACTGAGCAATCCAGTTGGATAGTGTTCTCTTAGAAACTGGAAGTCCTAAATGGGAAGGATCAAAAGCAACAAAGAGTTGAGAAGACTTTCTATGTTGCTGTGTTCTTTGTAAGTAAAAGGCGAGAGCTCTTTTACAATCCAAAGTATGAAGAATCCCCTCTGCACTTGATGCATGAGGTCCTGGAAAAAAGATAGGTAAGTATACCTCCTGGTTCAGATGAAAAGGCGAGACCACTTTGGGCATAAAGTGTGGATTGGTCCTGAGGACTACCTTAGCATGATGGAACCTTGTATAAGGAGGATTAGCCACCAAGGCTTGCAACTCACTGATGCGACGTGCTGAGGTGACTGCAATGAGAAAGATAACCTTCCAAGAAAGAAATTTCAAGGAGGTGGTGGCTAAAGGTTCAAAGGGTGGCTTCATAAGCTGGCCAAGAACCAGATTTAAGTCCCATGCCACTGGAGGTGGTCTAATGGGAGGTTTAGTTAAAAGAAGGCCTCTCATGAATCTTGCTATAAGAGGATGAGAGGAAACAGGCTGTCCATTGAGAGGCTTGAGGGACGCTGCAATAGCACTCAAATGGACTCTTACCGAATTCGTTTTGAGGCCTGCATGGGAAAGATGCAGAAGATACTCTAGTAAAGAATTCACAGGTATTGCTAGAGGGTTAAGACCCTTCTCTGAACACCAAATGGTAAATCTTTTCCATTTGAAAGCATAGGAACGTCTAGTGGAAGGCTTTCTAGAAGCATGAATAATATCTCTGACTTGCTGAGAGAGATGGAAAACTTGAAGATCTAGGCCTTCAGCAACCAGGCCCTGAGATGGGGAGACTGGGGGTTTGGGTGCCACAACATTCCGTCTTCCTGGGGGAGAAGATCTGGAGCAGAGCCCAACTCCAGGGATGGAGCTTGAGAGAGATGCAGAAGTAGAGGGTACCACACTTGGCGTGGCCAATGTGGTGCTATGAGGATCATAGAACCTCGGTCTCTCTGAAGCTTGAACAGTGTTTTGGGAATTAGGGGAATGGGTGGAAAGGCATAAAGGAAGTCTTGACCCCAGTGAAGGAGGAAGGCATCCTTGGCCTGAACTCCCTGACACGGAATCCTAGAACAGAACTGGGGAAGTTTGGCATTCCACGGACTTGCAAATAGGTCTATGTCCGGGGTTCCCCAAATTCGAAAAACCCTGGCTACCTGGTCCCTGTGGAGGGACCATTCGTGTGGAAGCAGAACTCGACTGAGTCTGTCTGCCCAAGAGCTTTGAACACCTGGAAGATATACTGCCATAAAATGAATCTGATGCTCTCTGGCGAAGGCCCACAGTCGCAAAGCTTCGTTGCAAAGCGTCAGAGAGCCAGTCCCTCCCTGCTTGTTTACATAGAACATGGCTACTTGATTGTCCGTGTGGATGAGGACTGTCCTGTAGCTGATCAGGGAGTGGAACACTCTGAGAGCTAAGAAAATTGCTCCGAGTTCCAAGAGATTTATGTGTAGTGAAGTCTCCTCTGGAGACCAGATGCCCTGGGTGGAGAGATCTTGCAGATGAGCTCCCCAACACATTGGAGAGGCATATGTTGTAAGGGTTGCTTGGGGAAATGACTGTTGGAAAGGGGACCCCAGCAATAGGTTTTGAGAGGACTTCCACCACTGGAGAGACCAAAAAAGGCGACTGGAGTTTGCTATTTTGTCTGACAGGCAACCTGATGCCCGAGTCCATTGGGTGGACAAAGTCCATTGAGCTGCCCTCATGTGAAGGCGAGCATATGGAACCACATGTACAGTGGATGCCATGTGGCCTAAGAGTTGTAACATTTCTCGAGCAGTTAAAAGGGGCTTTAACTGTATTTGGGAGGCTAACTGCACCAAGCGTAGGCAACGGGCCTGAGGAAGATAGGCCCTTGCAGTGGTGGTATCCAACATAGCCCCTATAAACTCGAGGGACTGAGTAGGGGTGAGACTGGATTTTGGGATGTTTTTTACTAGTCCCAAATACTGAAGGACATGCATTGTGCAGGTTAGACAAGTCTTGGCCTCTGCTTGAGATGGAGCTTGAATGAGCCAGTCGTCCAGATATGGGAAGACGAATATTCCTAGAGTGCGTAGAAATGCAGCTACTATTGCCATGCATTTCGTGAACACCCTTGGTGCAGAGGCCAGACCAAAAGGAAGCACCCTGTACTGGTAGTGCTTTCCTTGAAAAAGGAATCGAAGGAACCTTCTGTGAGTTGGATGGATGAGGACATGGGTGTACGCATCCTTGAGATCTAGAGAACAAAGCCAGTCCTGACTCTGAAGGTATGGAAGCAGAGCACCGAGAGAAATCATCTTGAATTTCTCCTTGAATAGAAATTTGTTCAATTCTCTGAGATCTAAGATGGGTCTGTAGCCCCCTGTTTTCTTTGGAATAAGAAACTAAGGGGAGTAGAACCCTGTGCCTTGTTGAAGAAGAGGTACTTCTATTGCCCCTTGGGCAGGAGGGATGGCAATCTCCTGACCTAGAAGCACTGTTCCCTCTAAGCTGTGCGCATGTGCACGCGCAACACCTCGTCGAGCGAGCGCACATACTTTACAACAGAGCGCACAAAAATTACAGTTCTGATTCTGATAGAAAACAACACAGACGTCTTAAAATTTAAAAGTTGTGATTGTAATTGCTAGAAATTTTCAGCTTCATTTAGTAATCGTCTATTTTCATTTAATTTGATTAAAATTAATGTGGTGTACATACTGTATTCTGACATGTAGTCAAATTTTAAAGTATATAACTCCGAGTGTCGTTATGTGGCGCATAAAAATTTAACCTGCCTTCAAAAGCTGCACAGCTGATATTTTATGCGCACACAGCCTACAGAAAATTAGAGGGAACATTGCCTAGAAGATTGAGGAGAGATGTTGGAGAATTGAACTGTTTCACCATGGTGTGAGGGGGAAGGCTTAAGAAATGAAGTTTGTACTCTTCCCTTATGATGGAGAGTGTCCATTGCTCTGCTGTGATTTGCTCCCATCTGGGAGCAAAGTAAGTCAACCTTCCTGGGATGGTAAGGGGCTCTGGTCCTTCCAGAGCTAGAAAGGCTAAGTTCTCTAGTTGCAAGTCAAAGGCCCTGAGGCTGCTGGGCCGTGGAAGGTCTAGCTGCCTTTGACTTGGCCTGTTTGGGTGGTTGCTGACGCTTTGCAGCAAAACGACCTGCAGAAGATGCCTGCTGACCATAAGCAGGATAGTATCTTCCCTTTTTGGAAAAAGATGTCTTTTTAAACAATCTTTTCTTAACAGGAGCAGAGGTAGACTTTGAAAGTCGATCCAAAGCAGAGTTTTCAGCATCCATCTGAGTGGCCTTTGCTTGCCAATCCTTACCAAAAAGGTTTTCACCTGTACAAGGGAGATTTCCCAATTGATCTTGGACCCAGAGCTCCAAATCAGAAGCTTGCAGCCAAGCAATTCTGCGTGCCCCTATGGCAATAGCCGAAGCTCTGCTTACACACTCAAAAGAGTCAAAGGCTGCACGGTTGGAAAATTTGGAGACATCTTGGGCATGTTTGAGCCAAGTGAGAAACTCCTCTCTTTTATCCTCTGAAATGAAAGGGGTTAAAGTCTGCAGATGATCTGTGACTTCTTTTAGAAACATTCCTATATAGAGACTATAGGAATTGATCCTAGCAGCTAGCATAGCAGCTTGGAAAACCCTTCGGCCAAAAGCATCCAGGGTCCTGCATTCACGCCCTGGAGGATGAGATGAGTGTCTTTTTGCACTCTTCATCTTCTTCATGGCAGACTCTACCACAATAGAGTGGTGAGGAAGCCGAGTCTTGTGGAAGCAAGGACAAGGAGGGACACAATACATGGTGTCTAACCTGCGAGAATGAGGAGAGGTGGTGAGAGGTGTCTCCCACATCCTCAACATGAGATCATACAGAATCTCATGAAGAGGTAAAGTAGCTGCCTCCTTAGGAGCTTTAGGATATTGTAAAATATCCAACTCCTTGGCTCTGGGTTCTGACTCAGGGGGCCACTGTGATAGAGAGGCCCCTAGCCACTTCCCTAACAAAGTCTTGAAAAGATAAGTCTTCTGGAGGAGACATTCTTCGTTTAGGTGAAGAAGACTCCTGAGGAAGAAGTATCGATGCTTCTATAGAACCCTAAGACTCATCAGAGTCCTCAGAGGAATCGAAGTATCGCCTGTCTGGATGCTCCTGTAAAGCTCGATAACCGTATCGAGTGGGATCGACATCGGGAGTAATCGGTACCGGTTCAGTACCGATGGGCATCATAGGACTGGGTACCGTTGCAGTCGACACAGAAGCCGATGTCGATGCAATCGATGCCAGTACTGGAGCCGGTACCAGCAACGGGGATTGTTGTGGTACCGGAGGCGTCGCAGCCTGTATGAAAGCCGTTAAGGTGCGCTGCATGGTCAGAATCTTCTGATCCATCAACGCCACCAGAGTCTGGATGTCGGTACCAGTGGGAGCCACCGGTACCCCAGAACACGGCAACAGGTGATCTGTCGAGGCCGAGCCATCGATGTCAACCTGTGACCCCATAGATAATGCTTTGGAAGCCGGAGCTTCCCGCCGGGGTAATTTTGCCGGTGCGGAATCCTCGAGGGCAAGCCCGGAGGCATCTCGATGCTTGGAGGGAGATCTACCCTTCGAGGACCGGCCAGATTTATGCTTGGTTACCTGGAGATCCATGAGAGGAAGAGGAGGCCCTGGAAGACGTCGATGCTACCGAAGCTGCATCAGAGGGAAACAGGGTACTGAGCTTGGCTGCTCGGTTCTGCCGACCTCTCTTAGACATCATGGTACAGAACATACAATCCGTGATGGAATGGTCAGGTCCCAAACACTTTAGACACCAGTCATGGGTGTCGGTGACAGAAATAGTACCGCCACATTTTGTGCATTTTTTAAACCCAGAAGCGGGCTTCTCCATGAGGAAAAACATTTTTAGGCTTAGGGCCCAAAAACTGAAAATGCACAGTAGAGATAAAGCGTTTTTTGGGGTTTTTTTGAAAGAAAGAAAAGACAGACCGGCGGTACCGGTCCGACGTCGAAGAAGGCAGACACGACACAAAAGAATAAAGAAAAAATAAAGAACTTCTTCTGTGGTGACAGGAACACGACCTGCTGGCTCCTCGGAAAAGAAGAACTGGAGAGAGGCGGTTGGGAAAGGCGGGAAGGCAGCACGCAGGCGCTGTGGGATGCTCCCAAAAGCTTTCTTATTGGACGCTGGGGAGCATTCCCGCGCAGGCTCCATCGGTACCGACTATACCCATATGTGAAGAGACTCATTCCTGCTTGTTCCTGGAGATTATATTGTTGGCTGACGTACATTATGTGATTTTCACAGAAAAATCTATCTACAGGACAACTATGGGGAATAAACTCAGAAAATAAGGGCCAAACCAATACTAAAAAGTAGGCCCTAATAGTCAAATCTATCACTTATCATGAGATACACAGAAAAAGCCACTGGGAGGAAAAGGAAATTAAGATATAAGGTCACGAAGTTGAAAAAACATCAAATTTACAAGCGATTCCAGAATTTTGCACACCACTGTACATGCTTTCCACATTTGTATTTCTGCTCCCTCTCCTGTCCTAGATTGATTTCACTCATTTACAGCATCCTTATCTACCACACATCTCTCACCATTACTTCTTCCAATTGCTCTGGCTGTTTGGGCACATTTCTGCTGTTTTTCCTTTATATGTATCCTGCAGAAATTTACACAAACAGAATTTGCCACAGATGTTGCCACACATGGCAAAACAGTGACACACGATGGAATTAGGCTGCATACAAAGAGGAATAACCAGTAGGAAAGATGCTATATTAGTGCTCCTGTACAAGTTGTTGGCAAGGCCTCACTTGGAATACTGTATTCAGTTTTAGAGACAGTACCATACGAAGGATATTAAAAAAAAAGGACTCGAAATGGTTCAGAGGAAGCAGCCAAAAAGATACGGGATCTGTGTCAGAAGGCATATGATAAAAGACTTGAAGATCTACAGTATATATGTATACCATAGAGGAGAGGCAGGACAAGAGGGGGACATGATGCAGACATTTAAATACTTAAAAAGGTATCAATAAACAATCTTTTTTCAAAGGCAGGGAAGCTGAAGAACTAGAGGACATGAAATGAAGCTGCAAAGAGGTAAACGTAAACATCAGAAAACACTTTTTAATGGAAAGAGCAGTTGATGCCTGGAATGCACTCCCAAAGGAGGTGGCGGAGCAAAAACAGTGATGGAATACAAAAAAAAAAAAAAAAAAAAAGGCATAGGACAGATGGAGAAATAGTGTAGTTACTCACCTGTAACAGGTGCTCTCCGGGGACAGCAGGAATCAGTCCTCACATATGGATGACGTCGGCACCGATGGACCACGCGCGGAGCAAATCCCCAGCTTTCAAAGAAAGCCTCTGGGATTGCTACCACGTGGTCCCCTTCCCGCCCAAGGGTGTCATCTTGCTCAGTCAAATGACATAGTTAAAAAGACAGCAAAAACAAATGAAGATGGTACGACTGCAACTCCGAGGGGAGGAGAGAGGGTTGTGAGGACTGATTCCTGCTGTCCCCGGAGAACACCTGTTACAGGTGAGTCAGGAAGTCAGTCCTCACATATGGGACTCCCCAGCTACAGGCTACCATGAAACCATAGCCAAAAAAGGCTCCCTCATGGAGAGCCACAAGCAGCAGCAATTAAATCTGTATAACGGACCAAACAGGACCTCTGCATCCAAAGGGAACTAGCACTCCCGTAGCCTGAACACAGAAGGGTTGGAGGGTAGGAGCTGTCTAGACCCCGAAAAGGTTACGGAGCAAGGCCTGGCCGAAGCCACTGTCCCTTCGGGACTTTCTATCCAGGCAATAATGAGATGCAACAGTATGGACTGAAGACAAGTTGGCGACCTGGCAGATGTCTGCCAGCGGG
This sequence comes from Ichthyophis bannanicus, assembly GCA_033557465.1. Taxonomy (NCBI): domain Eukaryota; kingdom Metazoa; phylum Chordata; class Amphibia; order Gymnophiona; family Ichthyophiidae; genus Ichthyophis; species Ichthyophis bannanicus. Next base: position 174,801,933 of record CM066034.1, on the reverse strand, counting down.
ACCGAATGCAGATTGACCACTGAAGTCATCATAGCCCTGACCCGACCTTCCAACAGAAGCCTTGCCTCCTCATAAGCCCAGGCAATACAGTCCGCCACCCATATGGACAGCGACCGCTTGGACACCGCCTCCCCCAGCTTACTGGGGTCGTAGGAAACGAAAACCTGAGAGACTTTACGGTGGCCCTGAGTGCGTTGGATATAGGACAAGGACAGTCTAAGGTATGGAGGACTGTCTCTACCTGACTGGCGTGCGGTCTGGGAAAGAAGGTAGGGAGGACCACCTCCTGGTTGAGGTGGAAAGAGGACACTATCTTCGGAAGGAATTTAGGGTGTATGCGAAGCACCACCCTATTCTTGTAAAACCTGGTGTAAGATGCCTCAGCCACAAGGGCCTGGAGCTTGCTTACCCTACGGGCAGAAGTGAGCACGACCAGAAAACCCACCTTCCAGGAGAGGCAGCGAAGGTGGCACGTAGCCAGGGGCTCGAATGGTGGCAGGGTGAGCTGCCCCAACAAAACATTGAAATCCTATTCGGATGCCAGGTTGGGGGGGGGGGGGGGGCGAACCGGAGGTTTAGACAGGAGTAGGCCCCTCAGGAAGCAGAACACCACTGGATGGGCCGAGAGGAGCTTCCCGTCCACCTGATGGTGGTTCGCCACCAGGGCACTGAGGTGTATTGTCACAGACTTGAGTCCTGCATGAGAGAGGTGGAGCAAGTACTGCAATACCGTGACCACCGGGCAAGAGAAGGGGGTCGGCCCCCCCGCTCAGTGCACCAAAGTGCGAATCTACACCACTTAACAGCATAGGCCCATGTGGTAGATGCCTTGCGTGAGGCTAGCAGAACATCCTCCACTTCTTTAGGGAGGTGGAGGGGGGCTTAAGTCACCCTCTCAGCAGCCATGCCATCAGCGAGAGGGAGCTGAGGTTGGGATGTAGGAAAAAGAGAGCCCCCTCCCTCCTGAGAAAGGAGCCGGGGGGCGGGACCCCAGGTGTATGGGGTCTTGCATTGCTAGCTGCAAAAGCAGTGGAAACCACGGCTGTCTGGGTCACCTCGGAGTTACCAAGATGACCGAGGCCCTACCGTGGAGAATCTTGAACAGAGTCCTGGCGATCAGTGGTGTTGGAGGGAAAGCGTACAGAAGTTCCTCTAACCATGAGACCAGGAAGGCATCGGCGGCCATCCTGGCGGGGTGAGGCTGCCCGGAGCCGAAGCGGGGTAACTGGTGATTGTCCAGGCTTGCAAACAGGTCCATCACCGGTTCCCCCCAGGTCTGAAAAAGCCTGCTGGCTATCTCTGGGTGTGGCTGGAGAATCCTGCTGAGTCTGTTGGCCAACAAGTTGTCTTGGCCAGGCAGGTATACTGCTGCGGCGGATGCCCTGTTGGACTGCATAAGAGCACAAGTCCATGACTTCCTGGCAGAGGGCACAGGACCCCGTGCCTCCCTGCTTGTTCACGTAGAACATGGCCACCTGGTTGTCCGTCTGAGCTAGGACTGACAGGTGGCTTAGTTGATGATGAAAAGCCTTCAGTGCGAGATGAATGGCCCTCAGGAGGTAGATCTGTTGAGCGCTCTCGTCCGGGGACCAGGTGCCCTGGGTGCGGTAGCCCTCGCAATGGGCTCCCCAGCCCAGCAGGTAGGCATCTGTGGTGAGGACCCTCGAGTGGTCTGGGGCCTGGAAAGGCATCTCCACCTCCAAGTGTTGGGGCGACAGCCACCAGATCAGGGACTTCGCCAGCTGTCAGGTCACTCGGACTGTGTCCTGGAGGCATCCAGTGATCTGGGAACATTGGTCCCTGAGGCACCACTGTGCTGTTCGCATGTGAAGGCGGGCATCTGCAGTGACATGCACCGCAAAGGCCATGTGCCCCAGAAGATATAGCAGATGCCTGGCTAGCACTGAGAGGCATTGCTGTATATCTCTGGCTAACACCATGAGTCTGGCTACCCTGTCTGTGGGTAGGAAGGCCTTTGACCGAATGGTGTCGATCTTTGCCCCAATGAATTCCAGCCCTTGCGACGAGCAAGTGTTGCAGGACCTGGGTGGTGCGTGTCATGGCCACCTGCACCTTGGGAACTGTAGCGCCTTTGATGAGCCAGTTGTCGAGACAGGGGAAGACAAATATCCCCTGGAGCCTGAGGAAGGCGGCGACCACTGCCAGACACTTTGTGAATACTCTGGGGGCCGAGGCTAGGCCGAAGGGAAACACCCTGTATTGGAAATGATTGCCTCCCACCACAAAGCGTAGGTATTGCCTGTGGTTTGGGTGGATTAGGATGTCAGTATAGGCGTCCTTTAGTTCTAAGGAGCAGTCAGTCTCCCTGGCGGAGGTAAGGCAGCAATGTTCCAAGAGAGAGCATCTTGAACTTCTCCCTCACTAGGAATTTGTTGAGGCTGCGAAGGTCGAGGATGGGCCTTAGGCCCCCTGTCCTCTTTGGCACAAGGAAGTACCTGGAGTAGAACCCCTTGCCCTTGAGGTGGTGGGGCACCGGTTCCACTGCTTGGTCCTCGAGAAGGCCTGCCAACTCCTTCAAAAGAAGGTTCCAGTGAAGGGGAGACCTGAGGGGCTAGCCCTGAAAGTAGTGTGGAGGTACCTGGCTCAGGTGGAGGAGGTAACCCTCCCTGATCACCTGTAATGCCCAGGAATCGGTCGTGATAGCTCCCCACCTGTGGGCATAAAGGGTGAGATGATCTCCTGTGGGCTGCTGAGCTCCGGTTGGGAGAAGGGCCATGCTGCAGGAGTCAAAAAACCCCTCCAGGATGGGCCAGTGGCAGAGCCTGGGACTTGGAAGCCTTCTGCTTATGCAGGCCATGCCCCTGTTCCTTGACCTACTGCCCTTGCTGGGGAGCCAGGGAGGCCTGGTAAGGGGGGGAGGGTAGTTTTGGTAAGCAGTGGACTTCCTTGGGTAAAAGGGCTTTTTACCTGAGCCCTTCCTTCGGGGAGGAGCAGTGGTCTTCTAGAAGAGCCTAGTCCTAGTCATGAACTCGGTCTCCAGCTCTGTGGCCTTGTCGGTCATGGGTTTGCCGAAGACGTTTTCCCCTTGGCACGGGACATCGACCAACTTGTCCTGTATCCACTGTTTGAGGTCAGACGACTGGAGCCAAGCTTGTCGGCGTGCACCGATGCCCGCTGCCGACTCAAAACCATCATAGGCCACCAGAGACAAACTTGGAGCACTCATGAATGGCTTTGGACAGGCTCTTGAAGCGCTGCAAAGGCTCCTCTGAGAGACCAGCTGAGAAACTGGCGAGTTCCTTCGTCAGCTCCCTCAGGTACATGCCCATCTACAGCTGGTAGGCCTGGATCCAGCAATTCAGCATCGAGCCCAGGTAACACTTTCTGTCGAGGGCATCCAAGGTGCGGGCCTTCCTGCCGGGGGGGGGGGGGGCACAGAGGAGTGCATCTTCTGACTCTTCAGTCGACGCATGGCTGACTCCACAACCATGGAGTTGTGTGGCAGCTGTGACTTTTGAAACCCAGGGCTCCGCCGGACTAGATACATCGAGTTGAGCCACTTGCTGACCACCGGCATCAACGCCAGCATCTCCAAAATGCAGAGCATAAGCCGTTCTAGAATGGGAGGAATGGGCACCCTGAGGTTTTCCGGGGGGGGGGGGGGGGCCGCGTATTGTAGGACCTTGAGCTTGTGAGCTCGAGGATCCTCCTCGGACTCTGTCGGGAAAGCCAAGGCCTTGGACATGTCCCAGACGAGGTCCAAGTCCTCCAGTGAGGACCTTCTCAGAGATTCAGAGACCGAGGAATCTAAGGGGACATCACAGTGCCAACGGGTGTCCGGGGACTCCTCATCCTTGGTCTCCCAGTTGGAATACACCGAGGAAGACTCGCGGTGTTCATCGGCCTCAAGGATCAGCTTGGCCTCCGGGGATGTCTTCGATGTGGAACGCTAGGTGGTCGGGGCAGAGGAACCGGACATGCTGGACATCAGCGCCCGCTGCTGGTCCAAGAAGGCAGTGACACTGCGCTCCAAGACTGACATCCTGGACACCAGTCCTGGTGGTTCTGCAGCCTTCTGTGCGGGCACCGATGCACTGTGACCTGATGCCGGCTCTTCCGGAGGGGAATCCTCAATGAGGACAGTGTGTGTGTATCTGCCACCAGATCCTTCCGGGGAATCTTGGCTGGCCGCTCCCTCTCCAAAGTCTCAAGCAGACACTTGGGGCTCCGCGACCGGGCCTGGGAGGATCCCAGCCGATTGGAGCCATCCAGAGACGCCAGCCGTCGAGGGCTGCTTCTTCCTCTTTGGTTCCCTCGAGGGAGACCCCCTCTCTGAGGACCCACGACGACGCTCGGGTTCGGAGTGCTCCTCCCGAGGCATCGAGGCCTCAGACGAGGTCCTGGTTCTCGGAGGCATGGGGGAAACTGGGAAAAATTGTGTCATGCTGCTGCTGGCGGCTCCTCAAGGCCTTGAAAAACATTTTCTTAAAAAAGGCCACAGACCGCCGGGTCATGGTCCGGGCCAAGGCACCAGTCATGCATGTCAGTTAGGGACATAATCTTACCACACCCATCACACTTTTTAAACCTGCTGGCAGCCATGGGGGGGAAACAGAATCCCAGCAAGGTCGAAGACCCTTCGGGCTTGCCAGCGAAGAAAAAAGGTGCGAAGACGCCCAAAAGAAAAATAAAACTTAAGTTAAAAGGAATCGACCCGATACCGAGGCACAGAGGTCGGGGCAGGAAAGGTACCGGCACAAGACCGGAGACAAACAAAACGCTTGAAAAAAAAAAAAATCAACTTTTTCCAGGACAAAAAGCACAGTTACTTACCTGTAACAGGTGATCTCTGGGAACAGCAGGAATTAGTCCTCACATATGGGTACGTCGGAACCGACGGAGCCTGCGCGGGAAAGCTCCCCAGCTTCCCAGGAAGGAAGCTTTTGGGGTCTCCCACTGCACATGCGCGCTGCCTTCCCGCCTTCCTGACCAGCTCTCCTCAGTTCGAGTTTATAGCTGAGACAATAGAGAGAGGAAAGGAAGATAGAAGATACAACTCCTAGGGGAGGTGGGTGGGTTGTGAGGACTAATTCCTGCTGTTCCCAGAGATCACCTGTTACAGGTAAGTAATTGTGCTATCTCCAGGAACAAGCAGGAATAAGTCCTCACATATGGGGACTCCCTAGCTAAGATGCCTGGGAGATCCCGTTCCAAGGGTTCGCCATCTTCGTATGGATCTCAGGCATCCATCCTGGGAAGGTGGGCAGGAGTTGTTTAAGTATGGAACAGGTGTTTGAGGACAGCCTGACCAAACAAGGCATCCCGGCAGGAGTCCTTGTCCAAGCAGTAATGGGCTGTGAAGGTATGAACCGAGGCCCATGTGGCGGCTCGACAGATCTGATCTATGGAGACAGAGTGAAGATGAGCCATAGAAGTGGCCATGGCCCTCAACATTGTGAGCTGTGACATGGCCTTCCAGAGAAATATTTTTACTCTGGTAAGCAAAGGAAATACACTGAGCAATCCAATTGGAAAGTGTACGTTTGGAGACTGGAAGTCCCAAATGAGAAGGATCAAAAGCCACGAAAAGTTGGGAAGACTTTCGATGTGGCCGAGTCCTGTTGAGGTAAAAGGCAAGAGCTCTTTTACAATCTAAAGTATGAAGGTTCCTCTCTGCACTGGATGCATGAGGAGCTGGAAAAAGACAGGTAGATATACCTCCTGATTAAGATGAAAAGGCGAGACCACTTTGGGCATAAAGTGGGGATTCGTCCTTAGGACCACCTTATCATGATGAAACCTGGTATAAGGTGGATGAGCCACTAAGGCTTGTAGTTCACTGATGTGGCGAGCCGAAGTGACTGCAATAAGGAAAAGGACCTTCCAGGAAAGAAATTTCAAGGAGGTAGAAACCAAAGGTTCAAAAGGTGGCTTCATAAGCTGACCTAGAACTAGGTTCAAGTCCCATGCTACCGGAGGAGGTCGGATGGGAGGCTTAGTTAGAGTCAGGCCTCTCATGAATCTTGCAACAAGCGGATGAGAGGAGACAGGTTGTCCATTTATAGGTTTTAAGGATGCTGCAATAGCACTCAAATGGACTCTTACTGAATTCGTCTTAAGGCCTGCATTAGAAATATGCAGGAGATAGTCTAGTAGAGAATTCAAAGGAAGTGCTAGAGGGTCAAGACCCTGTTGAGCACACCAAATGGAAAAACGTTTCCATTTGAAAGCATAGGAACGCCTCGTGGAGGGTTTCCTAGAGGCATGAAGGATATCTTTCACTGGTTGAGAAAGATTGAAGTCATGAAGGCTTAGGCCTTCAGTAACCAAGCTCTGAGGTGTAGGGACTTGGGGTTTGGGTGCCACAAAGTCCCTTTCTCCTGAGAGAGAAGGTCTGGCGCAGCTCCCAGGTCCAGGGAGGGTCCCTGGGAGAGATGCAGAAGTAGAGGGAACCACACTTGGCGTGGCCAGCATGGAGCTATGAGGATCATCGATCCGTGATCCCTCTGGAGTTTGAACAGAGTCTTGGGAATCAAAGGAATGGGTGGAAAGGCATATAGGAATTCCTGACCCCAATGCAGGAGAAAGGCGTCGTTGGCCTGACCTCCCTGACACGGAGTCCTGGAACAGAACCGGGGAAGTTTGGCATTCCACGGACTTGCAAAGAGGTCTATGTCCGGGGTTCCCCATTCCTGAAAGATTCTGCCTATCTGGTCCATATGTAGGGACCATTCGTGTGGAAGCAGAACTCGACTGAGTCTGTCTGCCCGAGAGTTTTGAACCCCTGGAAGATATACTGCCAGAAGATGAATTTGATGCTCTCTGGCGAAGGCCCATAATCTGAGAGCTTCGTTGCAAAGCGACAGAGAGCCTGTCCCTCCTTGTTTGTTTACGTAGAACATGGCCACCTGATTGTCTGTCTGAACTAGGACGGTCAGGTTGACAAGGAGGGTATGGAAGACTTTGAGGGCAAAGAAGATTGCTCGCAGTTCCAGGAGGTTGATGTGAAGGGTGGTCTCCTGCGGAGACCAAGTACCCTGAGTGGAGAGGGATTGTAGATGGGCTCCCCACCCTGTTTGGGAGGCATCTGTTGTGAGGGTTGCTTGGGGCAACAAAGGTTGGAAGGGGGCCCCCAACAACAGATTCTTGGTGGACATCCACCATTGGAGGGACCAAAACAGACGCTTTGAGGTGAGTATTTGGTCGGAGAGCGCTCCTGATGCTTGAGTCCACTGGGTGGCCAAGGTCCATTGAGCTGCTCTCATATGAAGACGAGCGTAGGGCACCACGTGTACCGTGGAGGCCATGTGGCCCAGAAGTCGCAGCATTTCTCTGGCTGTCAAGTGACTGCTGGATTGAGCTTGGGAGGCCAAGCACAGCAGACGTTGGCCCCGGACTTGAGGCAGGTAGGCCCTTGCAGTGGTGGTGTCCAACTGGGCCCCTATGAATTCTAGAGACTGAGTAGGGGTAAGTTGAGACTTGGGAAGGTTTACCACCAGTCCCAGATACTGCAGAAGGTGCTTTGTGCGGTCCAGGGAAATCTGGGCCTCTGACTGAGATGGAGCTCGGATGAGCCAGTTGTCCAGATATGGGAATACAAAAATTCCCAGACCTCTTAGAAATGCGGCAACAACTGCCATGCATTTGGTGAACACTCTTGGAGCAGAGGCTAGACCGAAGGGAAGTACTCTGTACTGGAAATGTTTTCCCTGAAACAGAAATCTTCGATATTTTCTGTGGGATGGGTGGATGAGTATATGTGTGTACGCATCCTTGAGATCTAGAGAACAAAGCCAATCCTGACTCTGAAGGTATGGAAGGAGAATGCCTAGAGAAAGCATTTTGAATTTCTCCTTGTACAGAAATTTGTTCAATTCTCTCAGATCTAGGATAGGTCTGAATCCCCCTGTCTTCTTTGTAATGAGAAAATAAGGGGAGTAGAATCCTGTCCCTTGTTGAAGAAGAGGAACCTCTTCTATTGCCCCTTGGGCAAGGAGAGAAGAGACTTCCTGATCCAACACGTCCAGGAGAAATGGGGGAGAATTGAAGTGCCTCACCATGGTATATGGAGGAAGGTCGGAAAAATGAAGTTTGTAGCCCTCTCTGATGATAGAGAGGGTCCATTGCTCTGATGTGATTTGCTCCCATCTGGGAGCAAAGTGAGCTAACCTTCCGGGAATGGTGAGGGGCTCTGGTTGTTCTAGAGCCAGAAATGTTAAGTTCTCTAGGGGCAAGTCAAAACCCCTGAGGGGGTTGAGCCTGCTGAGAAGTGGTAGACGCTGCAGGCTTTGACTTTGCCTGTTTAGATTGCTGACGTTTAGCAGCAAAGCGAGGCTGAGAAGATTGTTGGCCAGTATTTGTGGAAAATCTGGCCTTCTTGTAGTAAGGCCTCTTGAAAGACTTTTTCTTGGCAGGAGTAGAGGTAGACTTAGAAAGTCTATCCAAGGTAGCATTTTCTGCGTCCATTTGAGTGGCTTTAATTTGCCAGTCCTTACCAAATAAGTTCTCACCTGTACAGGGCAGATTCCGTAAGCCATCCAGGACCCAGGGTTCTAGGTCAGAGGCCTGGAGCCAAGCAAGTCGTCGGGCTGCAAAATAGCAATGCCCGAAGCTCTACCGGCACCCTCAAAGGAATCAAAAGCTGCTCTGTTGGAGAACTTAGAAACATCTAGAAGCTGTTTCACCAGAGAAATGAACTCCTCTTTTCTATCCTCAGGGATAAAGGAGACAAAATGTCGTATCTTTAGGGCAAGTTCCCTGAGAAACATGCCCATATACAGACTGTAAGAATTAATCCTGGCTATAAGCATAGTAGCCTGGAAAATTTTCTTGCCAAAAGAGTCTAGGGTCTTACATTCTCGTCCTGGAGGGGTAGAAGAGTGCCTTTTGGTACTCTTAATCTTTTTCAGTGCAGACTTCACCACAATGGAATGGTGAGGCAACTGAGTCTTTTGAAAACCAGGAGAAGGAGGGACCTGGTACATGGTGTCCAACCTACGAGAATAAGGAGACAACGTTAGAGGAGCCTCCCATAAGTCCATCAAGTGTTCTTGAAGGATTTCTTGGATAGGCAGGGTGACTGCCTCTTTAGGAACCTTAGGGTATCCTAAAATATCCAATTTCTTTGACCTAGGTTCTTTTTCAGAGGATGTGGTGATAGAAAGTCCTTTAGCTAGTTCAATAATGAAGTCTTGAAAGGACAAATCCTCTGGTGGAGACATTCTCCTCTTTGGGGAAGAGGGGTCTTCATGAAGAACTAGAGACAGCTCATCAGAGTCCTCAGAGGAGTCAAAATCCTCAGAAGAAGCAGAGTATTCTCTATTTGCTTCCAACGCACGATACGCATACCGATCGGTATCGACATCGGGTGCACCGGGTATGGGATCGGGATCGGTATCGGGTGAAAACCCGGATCCGGCATGCGGAACCGATCTGCGTTTGGAAGTCGATGGTCTCGGTTCCGGTATGGGAGACGATACCGGAACCGGACCTGGTACCGCTGAACGCGGTACCGAGGGCGTCGCAGCATTAATAAAAGCCAGCATGGCCTGCTGCATGGTCTGAACAGTATTGCTCATAGACGCCACTGCTGCCTGGATGTCGGTACCGGTATGGGCCGGTACCCCAGAGCAGTCCAACAGGTGATCTGTCGAGGCCGTGCCATCGATGTCAACCTGTAACCCCATAGATGGTGCTTTGGAAGCCAGAGCTTCCCGCCGGGGTTGTTTGGCTGGGGCAGGATCCTCAGACTCAAAAGTGAGAGCCTCTCGATGCTTTGAAGGAGATTTGCTCTTTGAGGACCTGCCCGCAGAGGGTTTGGTTACCTGAGATCCATCCGGAGAGGAAGACCTGGATGACTGTGATGCTGGATTATCTGAAGCAAACAGCACATAGAATTTGTTGGCCCGGTTCTGCAACCCACGTTTAGACATCTGGGAGCAGGATGGGCAGTCTGGAATGGAGTGGTCAGGTCCCAAACACTTAAGACACCATTCATGGGTGTCTGTGACAGAAATAACAGCACTACACTTGGTACACTTCTTAAAACCAGGGGCTGGTTTCTCCATGAGGAGAATTTGTGTAGGCCTGAGGCCTAACCGAAGTCACCAAGTTGTGCAGAATAAAGATTTTTTTTTTTTTTTTAAAGAAAGAAAAGAGAGACCGGCGGTACCGGTTTCGGTATGGGGAAGGCAGGTACGCGGTCTAAAGAAACAAACTAAAACAATAATTTCTTCAGCGGTGACAGGAACACGACCTGCTGGCTCCGCGGAAAAAGAGAAACTGAGGAGAGCTGGTCAGGAAGGCGGGAAGGCAGCGCGCATGTGCAGTGGGAGACCCCAAAAGCTTCCTTCCTGGGAAGCTGGGGAGCTTTCCCGCGCAGGCTCCGTCGGTTCCGACGTACCCATATGTGAGGACTTATTCCTGCTTGTTCCTGGAGATACAGATGACGTCTGGTGGGCTCCGTGGAAAAAAGGAGACTGAGCAAGATGGCACCCTTGGGCGGGAAGGGGACCATACATGCGTGGTAGCAATCCCAAAGGCTTTCTTTGAAAGCTGGAGATTTGTTCCATGCGGGCTCAGTTGGCACAGACGTCACCCATATGAGAGGGCTGACTTCCTGTTTATTCCCGGAGAATAAATCTTACCTGCTAATTTGCTTTCCTTTAGTCCATACAGTCCATATTTGGTTTTCACCCCCTTCCAGCAGATTGGAGACTGAGAATTCCAAGCTTTGGTGATGTCATTCCATAAATGGAACACATTACCATCACCTAGCCAGTAACCTCAGTCTTATAATAGCTAATTAACCTTAGCATTTAGCAACTTTATTTACTTTCCTTCAAACCTCTTAATACAAACCCAAACAATTTAATACTAAATTTACAGTAACTGTTCCAAAATGGGTGGGTTATGGACTGTACTGGAGGAACTAAAGGAAAGCAAATTAGCAGATAAAAGAGATCTAATTTCTCTTGCCGCCCATGTCTCCATCCTGATTACCTCCTGCATTTGTGACACGTCTGTTGCTGCAGTTTCAGAAAGAGCATGGACCCAGCAAAGGCATGCCCTTGCTACATACGCTCCACACACTGAAGTCTGTAGTGCTAAGGCATTAACCTCAAACACCTGTCTCTGTAGAACCTCAAACCTCTTATCCTGCAGATCTTTTAGTGCTGCTTCACCTTCCACTGGAATAGTGGTCTTTTTAGTCACTACTGATACTAAAGCATCTATCTTACGATGACTTAGGAGCTCTCTTCTCTGCTAAAAGAATAGGATATAGGCGGGCCCATAGTTTGGCCTCCCTGTAAACCAGCCTCTGGTGATTCTCTGCATAGTCCTAAAATCTTGACAAAACTGCCTCTCCGAAGCCAACACACTTCACACACTGACTTTGATGGCACGCTCCTTTACAAACCCCTTCACTTACCAGGTTTAGCACTATTGCCAATTTCAGGGCTCAGAAACAAAGCCGCGATTCAAAATAGACACGATCCAACAGAGCAAAAAGAAACCGAAAGAAAAACATAAAACCAGAAGTCCTGCCCCTGGTAGCTGCCTCCTTGTGAACATTGAAGAGAACGCTGAATAAACTGTCAGGCCTGATCTTCAACCGCTGTTAAGCTGCGCCGCTAGAGATATTCACCTACCAGATCACAGGAAGTTTTTTGAAATTTGATCTTCTCCCCAGTAGAGCCCTCCCTCAACTCAACAGGATCGGGCTACTCAGAAAACACCAAGCCTGAGAAATTCAACAGCTCTGGGGCAGACTTCTGCACTGCGAATGACAGCAGGATAGGGGGCTCCAGGTACAAACCTGATAACATTAGCAACACCTTTTTTTTTTTTTTTTTTAAATTGGATGAAATTCTCAAAACGAGGAGCACATCCCCTTCCTGCTTGGAGACTGAAAATATTGGCTAGGTGATAGCAATGTGTTCCCTTTATGGAATGACATCACCAAAGCTTGGATTTCTCAGTCTCCAATCTGCTGGAAGGGAGTGAAAACCCAATAGTATGGACTGTACTGGAGGGATCCTATGGAAATAGAGGATCACTACATAACAAGAGGATGGAATCAAAGCGAATGTATATAACTTCATTAACATAGAGGGGGTAACCTGCCTAGAACAACAGGCACAACCTTAAGTCTTGAAGGACTACCAAAAGAGACTGCTACAAAGAAATAGATCTACACCTGTGAGTATTAATCTTCTGAAAGATGAAATTAGACCTTACCTGCTAATTTTACTTCCTGTAGTTCCTCCAGTCCAGTCCAGACAAATAGGTATATGCTCGCCAACCAGCAGGTGGAGACGGAGGAAAACTTCTCAGCTCAATTTAAAATAGCCTGTGCCCACTGGACTGAGCCAGTGTTGACACTTCAAGCATGAATCATCACCAAAGAAACCAGGGATCCATCCCCAACTCTGCCCAAAGGGCAACAAAACAGCTGCTGACCATAGATGGGAGCCTTTTCTTTTCTACACCACTGTACCACATCAGTAACAGCCAAATGAACAAAACCACAGCCTTAGGCTCCAATGGTTCGTCTATTATTATTTTCATTATTTCCATTATATTTTTCTTATATTTATTTTATTCATCAGATTATCACCTGAGACTAGGAACCTCGAGTGACACACACACACTCCTAAGTAGATATGACACCGCGCACAGAGACGAATATAGAATTTGTGGGTCCTGGACTGGACAACTACAGGAAAGAAAATTAGCAGGTATGGTCTAATTTCACCCTTCCAAGGCGTCTCTCCAGTCCAGTCCAGACAAATGGGACGTAGCAGAGCAGCACTAACGACGAGATGTCTCCCCAAAACACGCGTCTTGTCTCAACTGTAAAACCAGATGATAATGATGATTGAAGGAATGAAGAGATGACCCTACAAATGTCCAGAGGAACCCTCCCCATCTGAGCCCAGGAAGAAGCCTGTGCCCTAGTGGAATGGACTCATAAGCCCGACAGCACCTGCCGCCCCTTCAGGATGTAGGCGGAGGCGACTGCCTCCCGAATCCAATGGGCAATGGACACCTTTGAGGCAGCCTCTCCTTTCCGGGACCCCACAAAAAGAATGAAGAGCCGCTCTGAATGGCAAAAAGGCTGTATAACCTTCAAATAGAGCAGCAGAACCCTGCGCATGTCCAGCTTATGCAGCTGAGCAAAATCCATCGAGCCGTGCTGGCAGGCAAAGAAAGGTAGCGTAACAGACTGAGGTGATATTTTAACACCACTTTGGGCAAAAAAGATGGAACAAGTCATAGAGCTACCTTTTCCTTGGACATGATCAAATAAGGCTCCATACAAGACAGGGTCTGCAATTCTGAAATGTGCCTTGCCGAATAGATAGCTACAAGGAAGATTTCCAGTTTCAAGAAGCTGGCACTTTCCTGTCCTGATGCAGCCCAGATAGAAGTGACGGGTGAAACTCAAGTCGACGCTTGTCCAGCTTGCTAAACATCTAGCCTTTGAAGACAGTGAATTACAGCCCTCTAAGATACTGCTGCTAAGCTAACTGTTTTGCACCCCCTCCTGTCTGAGGCCTTTAAATAATATTGGCAGATTTCTCTAGTTGGCTGTCTTATATGCGTTTAGGTGTTGTGGAAATTTAAACATCACCTTCCCTTCATTGCTTAGTGCTTGGGCTCTGCCAATATTATTTAAAGGCCTTAGACACTGACTCTTTATGTGCTTGGAAACCTGGATATAGGTCAGGGTAGTGGAACTCCTTCGCACAGGGAACAAGGTGGCTATAACAGGATCCGAATAACCTTGGCGTGTCAGCCGTGTCCTTTCAAGGCCCAAGCTGTAAGCGAGAATCGGTCCATGTCCAGCATATACACCGGACCTTCTGACAAGAGATCCGGAACCTGTGGCAACTGCAGGGGTTCGGCCACCAAGAGACGCATTAGATCGGCACACTAGGGCCGATGCGGCCAATCTGGAGCTATCAGCAGCACCCGCCTCTATGTGGTGGAGAACCTGCCATAACAGCACCCAAAGCAGAAAGATGTACAGCAGTCCCAAGTGGGGCCACGGCTGTATGAGGGTGTCAAGGCCTTCTGCCATCGGAGAGAGCCTCCGACTGAAGAATCGGGGTGCTTTGGCATTGTGCGCTTGGGCTATCAAATCCATCACTGGCATGTTCCAAATGCACTGCCAGTGACTGGAAGATATCCTCCAAGAGTGACCACTCTCCTGGATCCAAAGTGTGGCAACTCAGGTAATCCATTTGGACATTTGCCACCCCACCACATAAGGATCGAAAGTACAAGTAGGTGCGTTTTGGCCCACTGTAAGCTCCGAGTGCTGCCTTGGCAATTGATGTAGACCACCATGGTGGCAATGTTGGAGAGAACTCACACCACCCTGTGGCAAACTAACGGGCAAACGCCAACTTGCTTGCAAGAGGGAGAAGCACACCTCCATGGAGTGACACAGTGGCGACTAGCGGGCCAGGAGGTGGGCCTATAAAAGGTTGCATATGCAGGTGGGTCCATGGCATCAGCTTTAAACAAGGCAGCCATAGATCCCAGGACCTGGAGGAGATCCCAGGCCAGAGTCCTCAGGATTCGGCACAGCCCCTGAATCTGAGCCCGCAGTTTCACTATTCTCCCTTGTGGGAGGAAGACCCTTCCCATGAGGGTGTCTAAGCGGGCCTCTAGATAATCTACCTAATGCGAGGGTTACATGCGGCTCTTTTGAGATACACTACCCAGCCAAGCTGTTTTAGGCACCGCACCACAGTGTCCGTAGCTGTCTGGCTCTCCTCGAGGAACTTTCCACAGATTAGCCAGTCATTGAGATAGGGGTGAACCAATACCCCTTGTCTGCGGAGATGGGCTGCCACCACCACCGCCACCATTACTTTTATGGCCAACCTGAAGGGAAGGGCCTGAAATTGAAAATGCCCTGCAGGCACAGCGAAGCAGAGGAAACCCTGATGTTGCGGCCGCACCAGGAAATGCAGGTAGACTTCCGTGAGATCGAGGGAGATAAACTCTCCCTCGCATATTGCCACTATCAGAGACCACAAGGTCTCCATGTGGAAGTGAGGAACCCTGAGGGCCTTGATGACTCCCTTCAGGTCCAGGATCGGGCACCAAGACCCTTCCTTCTTTGGCACCACAAAGTAAAGTAGCGGCCTAGGCCCCACACTGCCCGATGGACCGGGGCGACCACCTCGAGTTAACAGCCGCTCGAGTGTCTCCTCTACAGCCCTGAATTTGTGGGCCAAGCTACAAGGGGAAAACATGAAGATGTCCCCTTGAAGCCAGACAAATTCAAGAGATTAGCCCTCGTGAATGACCTCCAATATACAGTTTGACATAATCTGGGCCCAGGCAGGGAAGAAGAGCCATAGGCATCAACCACCTGGCCCTCGCACCTTCATTGGGCAGGTTAACCTAGGACTGGGGCTGCAGGGCCAAAGCCCTGGCCTCATTGGGGAACCTCCTCGAAAGGACGCCTCCCACTGGAGGAAACTGGTCCTTTAAGAGTTGCCACCATAGGCAGGGCAGTGGTATGTGAGGATTTTGCCCTGCCCACGACTCTGGCCTCCTCTCGCTGACTTGGGGTTATCCTCTGGCAAGCAGGAAACCTTGGCCTCTCCTAGAGATCTTACCAACTTATCCAGGTCCTCCCCAAATAGCAAGGTACCCCCCCCCCCCCAAGGATAATCAGGAAAGCAGTGAGTAGGGTTAAATGGCCAATCTTGCCAATGGAGAAAAGTGAATAGTGGAATACCCCAGGGATTTGTGCTGGGTCCACTGCTTTTTAACATATTAGTGAACGTCCTGGAAATGGGAAAGAGTGAGGTCACAAATTTGCAGATGACATAAAATTATTCAAAGTTGTTAAAACACAAGAGGATTGTGAAAAATTACAAGAGGACCTTAATAAGTTGCAAGACTGGACGTTCAAATGGCATATGAAATTTAATGTAGACAAGTGCAAAGTTATACACCTGGGAAAGAACAACCCAAACTATAGTTACATGATGCAAGGTTCCACATTAGGAACCACCACCCCCCAGGAAAAAGATTTAGGCATCATTGTGGATTATACATTGAAACCCTCTGCCCAGTGTGCAATGGCAGCCAAGAAAGCAAATAGAATGCTAGGAATCATAAGGAAAGGAATGGGGAAAGCACAGTTACTTACCTGTAACAGGTGATCTCTGGGAACAGCAGGAATTAGTCATCACATATGGGTACGTCGGTACCGACGGAGCCCGCGCGGGAAAGCTCCCCAGCTTTTCAGATTAAAAGCTTTTGGGGCCTCCCACTGCACATGCGCGCTGCCTTCCCGCCTTCCTGACCAGCTCTCGTCAGTTCGAGTTTAAAGCTGAGACAATAGAGAGAGAGGACAGGAAGATAGATAGAGATACAACTCCTAGGGGAGGTGGGTGGGTTGTGATGACTAATTCCTGCTGTTCCCAGAGATCACCTGTTACAGGTAAGTAACTGTGCTATCTCCAGGAACAAGCAGGAATAAGTCATCACATATGGGGACTCCCTAGCTAAGATGCCTGGGAGATCCCCCTCCAAGGGTAAACCATCTTCGCATGGATCTCAGGCATCCATCCAGGGAAGGTGGGCAGGAGTTGTTTAAGTATGGAACAGGTGTTTGAGGACAGCCTGACCAAACAAGGCATCCCGGCGGGAGTCCTTGTCCAAGCAGTAATGGGCTGTGAAGGTATGAACCGAGGCCCAAGTGGCTGCTCGACAGATCTGATCTATGGACACAGAGTGAAGATGAGCCATAGAAGTGGCCATGGCTCTCACATTGTGAGCTGTGACATGGCCCTCCAGAGAAATGTTCTTACTCTGGTAAGCAAAAGAAATACACTGAGCGATCCAATTGGAAAGTGTACGCTTGGTGACTGGAAGTCCCAAATGAGAAGGATCAAAAGCCACGAAAAGTTGGGAAGACTTTCGATGTGGTTGAGTCCTGTTGAGGTAAAAGGCAAGAACTCTTTTACAATCCAGAGTATGAAGGTTCCTCTCTGCACTGGATGCATGAGGAGCCGGGAAAAAGACAGGTAGATATACCTCTTGATTAAGATGAAAAGGCGAGACCACTTTGGGCATAAAGTGGGGATTCGTCCTAAGGACCACCTTATCATGATGAAACCTAGTATAAGGTGGATGAGCCACTAAAGCCTGCAGTTCACTGATGCGGCGAGCGGAAGTGACTGCAATAAGGAAAACAACCTTCCAGGAAAGAAATTTGAAGGAGGTAGAGTCCAAAGGCTCAAAAGGTGGCTTCATAAGCTGACCTAGAACTAGGTTCAAATCCCATGCTACCGGAGGAGGTCGGATGGGAGGTTTGGTTAGAGTCAGGCCTCTCATGAAACGTGCAACAAGAGGATGAGAGGAGACAGGTTGTCCATTTATAGGTTTTAAGGATGCTGCAATAGCACTCAAATGGACCCTTACTGAATTCGTCTTAAGGCCTGCATTTGAAAGATGCAGGAGATAGTCCAAGAGGGAATTCAAAGGAAGTGCTAGAGGGTCAAGACCCTGCTGAGCACACCAAATGGAAAAACGTTTCCATTTGAAAGCATAAGAACGCCTCGTGGAAGGTTTCCTTGAGGCATGAAGGATATCTGTCACAGGTTGAGAAAGATTAAAGTCTTGAAGACTTAAGCCTTCAGTAACCAAGCTCTGAGATGTAGGGATTTGGGGTTTGGGTGCCACAAAGTCCCCTCCTCCTGAGACAGAAGGTCTGGCGCAGCTCCCAGGTCCAGGGAGAATCCCTGGGAGAGATGCAGAAGTAGAGGGAACCACACCTGGCGTGGCCAGCGGGGAGCTATGAGGATCATAGTCCCGTGATCCTTCTGGAGCTTGAACAGAGTCTTGGATATTAGAGGAATGGGTGGAAAGGCATAGAGGAATTCCTGACCCCAATGCAGGAGGAAGGCATCGTGGGCCTGAGCTCCCTGACACTGAGTTCTGGAACAGAACCTGGGAAGTTTGGCATTCCACGGACTTGCAAAGAGGTCTATGTCCGGGGTCCCCCATTCCTGAAAGATTCTGCGTATCTGGTCCATATGTAGGGACCATTCGTGTGGAAGCAGAACTCGACTGAGTCTGTCTGCACGAGAGTTTTGAACTCCTGGAAGATACACTGCAAGAAGGTGAATTTGATGCTCTCTGGCGAAGGCCCATAATCTGAGAGCTTCGTTGCAAAGCGACAGAGAGCCTGTCCCTCCTTGTTTGTTTATATAGAACATGGCTACCTGATTGTCTGTCTCAACTAGGACAGTCAGGTTGACAAGGAGGGTATAGAAGACCTTGAGGGCAAGGTAAATTGCTCGCAGTTCCAGGAGGTTGATATGAAGGGTGGCCTCCTGTGGAGACCAAGTGCCCTGAGTGGAGAGGTTCTGAAGATGAGCTCCCCACCCTGTCTGGGAGGCATCTGTTGTGAGGGTTGCTTGGGGCAACAAAGGTTGGAAGGGGGCCCCCAACAACAGATTCTTGGTGGATGTCCACCATTGGAGGGACCAAAATAGATGGCTTGAGGTGAGTATTTGGTCGGAGAGCGCTCCAGATGCTTGAGTCCACTGGGTGGCCAAGGTCCATTGAGCTGCTCTCATATGCAGACGAGCATAGGGCACCACATGTACCGTGGAGGCCATGTGGCCCAGAAGTCGCAGCATTTCCCGGGCTGTCAAATGACTGCTGGACTGAGCTTGGGAGGCCAAACTCAGCAGGCGTTGGGCCCTGACCTGAGGCAGGTAGGCCCTTGCAGTGATGGTGTCTAACTGGGCCCCTATGAACTCGAGAGACTGAGTAGGGATTAGTTGAGACTTGGGAAGGTTTACTACCAGTCCTAGATACTGCAGAAGACGCCTTGTGCGGTCCAGGGAAATTTGGGCCTGGGACTGAGAGGGAGCTCGGATGAGCCAGTCGTCCAGGTATGGGAATATGAAAATTCCCAGGCCTCTTAGAAAGGCAGCTACGACTGCCATGCATTTGGTGAACACTCGTGGAGCAGAGGCTAGACCGAAGGGGAGTACTCTGTACTGGAAATGTTTTCCCTGAAACAGAAATCGAAGGTATTTTCTGTGGGATGGGTGGATGAGTATGTGTGTATACGCATCCTTTAGGTCTAGAGAACAAAGCCAATCCTGACTCTGAAGGTATGGAAGGAGAATGCCCAGAGAAAGCATTTTGAATTTCTCCTTGAAAAGAAATTTGTTCAATTCTCTCAGATCCAGAATTGGTCTGAAGCCCTCTGTCTTCTTTGGTATTAGAAAATAAGGGGAGTAGAATCCCGTCCCCTGCTGAAGAAGAGGGACCTCCTCTATTGTCCCCTGGGCAAGGAGGGAGGAGACTTCCTGACCCAAGAGGGCCAGGAGAGATGGGGGAGAATTGAACTGCCTCACCATAGTATAAGGAGGAAGGTCGGAAAAATGGAGTTTGTAACCCTCTCTGATGATAGAGAGGGTCCATTGCTCTGATGTAATTTGCTCCCATCTGGGAGCAAAGTGAGCTAACCTTCCGGGTATGGTGAGGGGCTCTGGTTGTTCTAGAGCCAGAAAAGTTAAGTTCTCTAGGGGCAAGTCAAAACCCCTGAGGGGGTGGAGCCTGCTGAGGCGTAGCAGACGCCGCAGGCTTTGACCTTGCCTGTTTAGATTGCTGACGTTTAGCAGCAAAACGAGGCTGAGAGGATTGTTGGCCAGTATTTGTGGAAAATCTGGACTTCTTGTAATAAGGCCTCTTAAAAGACTTCTTCTTGGCAGGAGTGGAGGTAGACTTAGAAAGTCTATCTAAGGTGGCATTTTCTGCGTCCATTTGAGTGGCCTTAATTTGCCACTCCTCACCAAATAAGTTCTCACCTG